>CM018033.1:16743016-17073016 GCA_008638375.1 Nyssa sinensis | reverse complement strand
TTAAAATAAAAAGATAGTGAATTTTTATTATTTCAAACATTCCAGACTCAATCGTGGAGTTAGATTTATGAAGAGAGGTTTTGGGAAATAGGAACCCGTGAAAGTACAAAATGACTGTTTTGCCTTTTTTAACTCGGATGTCCAAATTAAATTTCGCAAAAGGCTAAACCTATTTTCTTCAAAATTCTAGACCCAATGGTAGAATTTATTTTAGCAAAATAGAAAATAATAAAATAAAGACATAAAATTTGATGAATAACATCATTCAAGTAGCAAACGGACTGAGTTGCATTTTGTGATTTTAGGGACACCGAAAGGCAAGGAGAAGGTGGTCTGACCTTCTACATCATCACTGTTAGTTGCACTACATAGCGAGCACTACTTCTTAGGGTTGAGACAAACCCGTCCGGTCTGATATTTTGCTAAAAAGGAAATAGAATTGAGTTTAGGAGTAATTGCTATGTTGTTTGATTAGTTCTATGCCTATGTGCTTCTTGTTATCTTTCTGAATGTTTTGTTGAATGATAGATGTGGGCCATGACTATATGTATATTCCATGAGCTGTCATTGTGTGTGATTTATGGAATTGTTAAGATGATGAATGTGAAAACCAAGCATGTGATTAAGTGGGTTGTTCATGATATGTGGACTTGTGGACTGAGTTGTGTGATTTGATTATTGTTTTAAGTAGAATACGCATAACTTAAAGCATGCTTCATGTGTTGATAAATGGTTTCATTAAGATCACATCATTGTATGGTGGAATCAGGGCATATTGGCATAGTGTGATTCCTTAAAGGCATAGTGTGAGTTGAGCACGTGGTGCTATGCATTATGAGGATGTAGATCGTGTGGTGAAAAACCCAAAATTGGCCAATGGTACTCATGCCAACGGGGACGGACCATAAAGTGAGAACATGGTACTCAAGCTATCAGGGAAAGACCGTAAGATGAGACATGAGTATGGCATAGAGTTTGCATGGGTGCGTCATGCATATTGATCATGTACTGCATTGATGACATTGGATGACATGTAGAGATAAATGTACACTTGCACATGCCACACCTTAATTTTGTTTCTTGCATTAGCACTATATTATACCAGCAGTTGAGCTAACCCATTCGTGGGATACCATATTTCAGATGACGCCCCGGCTATGTGAGACTCGGTGATGTCTCGATAGGAGAAAGTGCTTTGAGTGTTTTTGGCCCTTGGGGCATATTTTGAAATGTAAGGGCTTAAACCCAATTGACATGTGAACGATGTATTTTTGGGATGTATTTTATACTTTTAGATGTATCGATGAAAATGAATGCATGTTTAGTTAAATCCGTTTAGATTATCCTTTATTTCATTTTTTTTTAGTTTCATTAATCGCGCCTCGGGTTCGCAAAAATTCGGGGCGTGACAGACCACCTAACTTAAATATACTTACAACCTAATTTGGGAGTTTAAGGAATCCATGCATGTGGGGTGGGATATGTTCCTCTCCGACAAAGCCACTACAAAATGATAGTAATGTTAAAATCAGTTGAGATACAATGAGAGTGTAATAACCCGAAATTTTTTTTTTAAAATATAAAATTTTCTTGGTTATTAAATTAAATTTTTTTTTTTATGTTATGGTTATTATTATTATTATATTATTATTGTGTGAATGTAATGTGTGTATGATTATGTGTAAATAAATATATATATATATATGTGAGTTACGTGTGCTATGTATATGTAATATATATATATATGCATTTGTGGGGTATTACATGTATATATGTATGTGTAGCATGTATGTATGTGTGAAATAATGATATGTATGTATGGTATATAGGTGTTTATGTGTAGAGTAATATATGAGCATGTATATGTGTATATGTATATGTTTAGAACAGTGCATGTGTGCACTGTGTGTGGGTACACCAGACCGTTGGTGTGTGAGGGTGGTTGTGACTGAGAGTGTGCGTGTCTAGTGTGTGTGTGTGTGTGTGTGATGATGATGATATATATATATATATATATATGTATAGGTATATAGAAGCAGCTTTGCATTTAATGCAAAGCTGCATTTGGGGAAGAAAAAGGGGGGCTAAACAGAGAGGAATAAGTCAAGGAAAGGGGCTGTGAAGGGGGAGTAACCGAGAGAGAGAAGTGGAGGTGTGTTTCGTTTATGTGTGGTCTCGGTTGGGAGAAGAAAAGAAAGAAATAAGAAAGGGAGAGGGAGGCTGTGCAAGAGAGGTCGTGTACATTGGGAGGAGTCCAAGGAGCTTGAACCAGAGGTGAAGCAGAAGAGAGAAGGAGAGGTCGGCTAGAGAGAGAAAAATCCAGAAAGAAAAGGGGTGAGTGGTTCCAGTTCTGAATTCTCATTTTCTTGCATATTAAATTGCTTTAAGTATAGGGTCTTGTAATGTATCTAATGTAGATTATCTTGCAAGAAAAACCAAGTGGAATAACCAAGAAATGAGGGAGAACAGTAGGGTTGCAGGTCATGGCTGGGGGAAATGGGTTGTGATATTTTATGTGTTGAACTTGATTTAAATGGTAGGAAACAAACCCTATTAGGTGCAGAAACTCATTAGAGAAGGATAGAGACCGAAACAGTTAAGGACCAAGCTCGAAATCATGAAAACATGGTTGGCCGGAGCTACGGTTTAGGGCTATTTCGTGAAGATCTAAAGGGCCAAACCAAAAACCAACCATAGGAATGAAACCCTCTAAGAGAATGGAAGAAAATGGCATTTTAAAACCTTGAAAAGTCGCCGGAGATCGGTCGCCGGTGCCGGAGAAGGCGCCGGAACCCTACTGGTACCTCACCGGAAAGTCGGGGAAGAAGGGGGTGTCCTGGGTCGGGTCTGGATCCGGTTCGGGTTCAGGTCGGTCTTGGACCGAACCACCCTGCCACGTGTCACTCTCTTGTTTTAAATTAAAAACCCAATTGGGGCTATTTGGCTACGGGAGTAAGAAATTAAAATTGAAATTGAAACAAGAACAGGGATATCCTATCCCTGTTCTGGACTAAACCCCGTTTGGCTGTACGAATTGAGAATATGAAGAATTGAAAATTACGAATTTAACCCTGAACTTTTGGAAATTAAATTTGAACCCCAGAACTTTAGGAAATCTGATTTTGAACCACAGAACTTTGAATAATTATATTTTGACCCCTCCAGAATAAAATTTAATAAATATTAATTAAATTAATTAATTAATTATTTAATTTAATTAATTAAATACTCTAAAATAACCCGGAGTCCAAATGGGACAAGTCATTAGTGTATTTTGACTATCTCGGCCATTCTGAGGCCAATGGTGAGGTCCGTTTTACGAGACGGGGTCCCAAAAAATAAAAGACCCGTAGTAACCTTTAAAATTATCAAAATGCCCCTAGGTTGGAACCTAGTCAAACGAACTCCAAATTAAGTAAACAAATAGTGAAACTTTATTATTTTAAGCATTCCGGACTCAACCGTGGGGTCCAATTTGTGAAAAGAAGCCTCGAAGTGTAAGGACCCGTGGAAAGTGCAAAATGACTGTTTTGCCCTTTTGAACCCAGATGCCCGAATTCAGTTCTACGGAAACTTAAACTTATTTTCTTCGACGTCCCGGGCTCAATAGTAGAGTCTAAATTAGCAAAATAGAAACTTATAAGATAAATACATAAAATTTGATGAATAGCATAATTCAAGTGACAATTGAACTGAGTCTCGTGTTATGATTTTAGGGACACAGAAAGGCAAAGAGAAAGTGATCTGACCTTCGGTGTTCTTACAGTGATTCCACTATACTACAAGTACACTCTCCCTATTTGAGGTCGATTATCAGGTATGATATACTGTGCTAAGTAAGAAATAGAATTGAGATTAGGGATACTTGTTCTGCTGCTTCGATTGTTCACATGTTTACTTGAGTGTTCACCTGCTTATGTGTTTCCTACTGTCTTGCTAAACTTGGATGGTGATTACGTGTATATTGCATGTGTTAGTGTAGTGTGTGAATTATATGTTTTGAGAACTGTTGACATTATGAAATATGTGATCAAAAACATGCCTTATGTATGAATGAGATGCATTATTGAGATTATATCATGATAAGATGAAATCAGAGCATATTGGCATAGTGTGATTCCTTGGACATGGCGTGAGTTAAGCATTTGGTGCTTTGCATTATGAGGGTGCAGATCCTGTGGTGAAAAACCCAAAATCGGCCAATAGGTACTTGCGAGCCTGACGGATTCCGGACTGTGAAGCGAGACATACGTGGCGGTACTCATGCCAGCGGAGAATGACCGTATCATGAGACATGGGTGGGCATAGAGTTGCATGGGTGTGTCACGCATCCTGTTCATATATCGTATAATGTTCATATACTGCCATCATGATATCGAATGTCATATAGAAATAACTGTACACTTGCACATGCCACGACCTTAGTTTTGTTTCTTGCATTAGCATTATATTGTACCAGCATGTTGAGCTGACCCCTTTAGTGGGGGAAACATTTTAGATGATGTCCCAGCTGTACGAGACGAGGAGATGATCTGATTAGGGATTATGTTAGGCCCAAGGGGCGCTTTTGATATTGTGTAAGGGCATAAGCCCGAGACTATATTTTATTTTGTATGTTGTAAATAAATGGACCAGACCTTATGTATGTATCAGAACAGTATGTAGAATGTATGTGATCGTCCTTAATTATCTTTTATTCCTTTATTATTTTATTTCTTTTTGTCTCGTTACTCGCACCTCGGGTTCGCTGGAATTCGGGACGTGACAGAGAGTTTGGGTGAAGTAGCCGAATTGATAGATTTCTCACTTGATGGATGGACAAATTGGGTCTAGTTTATCACATTTGTCCTCTGTAATTTCAAGACAGTAAGTGACTTACTAGTAAAAAGGTAATACGGTAGCACAAATTGTTTTCCCATAGGTATGGACAGATCAAGCTTTTAAACTTTCTGCCTAATAGTAGCGTAGATCCTTGAATTAAAATGGTTAGCATTGAAATGTCGATGAACTGTGAGACAAAATCTTCTCTTGTGGTGGACAACAATCGTGGCTACAGCAGCCGTGAGAATGAGATTGTATTTGCAGTTTGGATTCTTAATTAGGAAGAGAAAGATGAGGGGTGAAAGGGCGGATTTGTTTAGATCAGTAGAGACAGAGAGTTGCTTTCTTTGTTGGCAAGATTTTAAGGAAAAGGGTAAAGGGTAAAAAAGTCATATATGAAAATTGATTGTTTGCCAACTCATTAAATTGGACCTCAACTCAAAAATAAAATGACCAATTATCCTTTAGCTCAAAATAGAAATGAGCATGGATCTTATAATAATTAAATATCTTTATGAATGAGTTAAGCCTAATTAACTCTAATACTTTTAAGAAATAACTTTTGATAATTATATTTTCTCCCTCAATAGTTTAATTAAATTATAATAGGGCTTAATTAATACAAGTATTAATTTTAAAATACCCTCCTGAATTAGAAAATTGATCATTTTAAAATAAGAAATTATGAAAATTACACTAAGCCCCTGAATTTCAACTAAATTACAAAAGTGCTCCTAAAGTTGTCAAAAATTATGATTTTGTCCCTAAACAATACTAAAATGACAATTATCCCTATAGAAACTATATTTAGCATAATTAATTTTAATACTACATATGACCAAATTAAGATCCGAAAAAACCTAAATTATGGTTTTTCAATGCTCCGGACTAAATGGCGGAGTCCGTTTTAGCAAATGAATTTTTTAAATATATAAATGAAGATTGGTAGGCACATTTAATGCAACTTTGAAGCTTTAGTTAAGCGGTCAAACGAATACCAAAAATTATGAAATTTTATATTTAAATATTTTTGGATATGAGGAACTCAGTAGTGAATGTCATCTAGCCAAATGAGACCCGTAAAGTATAGGTTCTTAAGAAATATACCATTAAAATGGTACTTAAAGAATATTAATAACTTTTATAGGACCTAAGATGCTTAAGGGGAAGTCAAGAAAGAATAATTAGCTAAGCACTGAGCTAATGATAAGACTAATTAAGTATCCAAGTACCCGAAGTTGGTCTCGCATAGAAGTACAAAATTACAAAAATGCCCTTAGACCTAATATAAGCCACGGAAAGGCTAATTAAGGTCTGGAAAAGCCTAACTTTAGTATCCTTAAAATTCCAAACCTAACAATGATGTCCATTTGAGAAAAACAAAACACCGAAACAAATTGAAAAAATGAAGAACACGTCTCCAAGACTTAATTAAGCTACCTGAAGAGTATAGAAAATAAAGAGGAACCTATACCAATGTTTATAGGAGGAGCCTATGAGTTCAAAAATAAGATCCGTTTAAGATGATTGGGTACCTAAGACACAAAACAAGAACGGTAAAATCACTATATTACCCTTAAGGCTTAATAAAGTAGTTAGATGAACTCGAAAAGTAAAAGAGGGACTTAAGTTATGATTAAAAGACTCCTTAGACTCAAAGATGAAGTTTGTTAAGGTAAATGAAGTACTGAGCAATATAAGACATGTATGAGACAAAATGACCAAAAAAACCCTAAAGGCTAAAGTAAGCTACAAGACGAACTAAGAAGTGTTAGGAACCCTAATTAAAGATCATAAAGGAATCCTAAATAGTAAGACTAAATTCAAATGAGACGAGAGCATTAAGTAAGTAAGATTTAAGCTAAAATATATACTTATCTAGTGTCAATGTATTATGATCCATAATTTAGGATCACCAACAAGGAAAATAGAGAAAAGATGATGAATGTCAAGGAAAGTCAAATAAGCAAGTAACTGTGGACTCTAGACCGCAAGTGAGTAACCCTAAACCTTGAAATAGAGACATTTTCCATTAAATGCATTTATTTACAATTTTATGACTTTTTTTAGACTACTATACTAAATGTTTTAACTATATGTCTTTATCAACATTTTTTAAATTGTTCTATATGATATGGATAGTTTAAAGAATATTTTTCAAGCATGTTTTAGTACAAGATTCACATGCCTTACAAATGTTTTAGTTCATGACTCTCAATCATTCCTAGTTGGGGGGTTAAGCCGACATAGTCATGCTCGGTTAAGGGGTTAAGCCATTATTCATAACACACAATCATACCTAGTTGGAGGATTAAGCCAGTAAAGGGTCATGTAAGCCCAGAGCTCTAAATTACTTAAAGTCACCATGTGACAACCTACGGTCCCAAAGGACAAAATTTTTAAAAAAGATTGGCATGTATTATTTTACCAGTTGCTTATGAGCATCAGCTTTTTGTTATCATGATTTATCTTGCAAAACTAACTGGCATAAGAACTTGTTTGATCTACATTATATCTTGTAACTCAGTTAAATGTTTATGCTTAAGAAATGCTAGTAGCTTTAAGTACAACTCTTTTTAACTGTTATCTATAAAAGTCATGAAAGTTTATGAAAGGTTTATAAAAGGGGTTTCTAGAAACCTATGATAAGGGATTTGCGTTACTCGCGAGCTTTTCACGAAGCTTGCAAGGTTTTATCCTGTAACAGTTTAGAAGTATCCAAATTCAGATGCTAGTAAGCTATGAGAAATAAAGACTCTAGCTAGAATATGATTAGTATCCCAATCATAGAGGTATCAAACTGAAGTGACAGATACCATATCAATATAACAGTCTAGAGTAAGAATAGAATGTGAATGATGTTTACCATTGATGTAATAGTTCAGATACTCATGCATAATGTAATATTGAGCTCATATTATTGTAACTCTGATGTAATGTTATTTATGCTTTACTAAGTGAGACTCCATTCAAACAAAAACTTTTACAGACGTAGATTTTTTTTACATGATTATATATGATCAAATGCAATCTACTTGGGTTATGAGAACTTGGGATAGACCTGTCATCAATATGCTACAACAGGGATAGTATATTGGCAAGGTGTCTAACTGGCTGGTCACTATCCCTAATCTGCATGTAATGGGGTTTGGGATGTGATAGTTTCACCCATCAAAGGTCATCATGAGACTAAATCGATGTATTGTGTGCCTTAAATGAGCATTTAAGGGTTTGAAGGTGTTAAACCGCTTGGAAAGATAGTTTTTTTGTCATTCATACCTAGTTCCCTTTTAATACCCTTTGTCAAGGTTGCATCTCCTCTTCATTTACCTTTTTTGATTCTTTCTTCTAAGTAGGTTATTCTGTTTGGGGATGTTCCATGGAGTCCTTTAGAGAGTTCTTGGTGTCTTTAGGTCCCTTTCTAAGCCTTCCACTTGTGATGGACCTATTTATAAACTTCATACTCAAGTCTGTAAAGGTTGAGATTGAGTTCGGTGCCATAGTAAATGACACGACCCGAGACCCACCCTATGCGGATCTCGAGCCGCGCACCCGATCCGACATTAGTTGCCGAATCAAGGGTTCTTATCTTGCTACACAATCAGTGTCACTAACATGCAACAACTAAATATGCGAAAGACTTAAATAAATATTTAAGTAAAGTTGCATGTTATACATAAATTGTTCTCAAAATGCGGAATACAAATATTGTTTAATACAACTAATCTTTCCAAGACGTGGATAACATGGGAGAGCTATAAGACTATCTGTACTAAGCATTACCCTGCAACTTCAAAATTATGTCCACTGCTATTTAGATAGCTGCTACTGCTACTGCTGCAGCTCTTCTACAACTTCATTTCCTGAAAGGGGTGGTAAGTTTGGGGTGAGCTAACTAAAGCTCAGTAAGTAATTCTCCTTTGCTCTGTCATGTGTACAAGAATAGAGGCACTATCCATGAAAGAATTAGGATAAATGCAGTTATGCTAGCCAGTCATAAATACTGAACTCATTAATGATCATCAGAGGATAACAAATTCAAAGACAAACAAAGAAGATTCTGTCTGACAATATAATCATGTGTACTGAATAAAAGCTGTGAAGCTTCAAAGTCACACATAAACATGAATATGTTCAAGTTACAAATATCGATAATATCAACAATATAAGATACTGATAGCAAACAAATCTTCGATGCCATGATGCTAGACCCGAAGGTTATAACTAGACCCAAAGGTCATATCTAGACCCGAAGGTCATAACTAGACTCGAAGGTCTTAACTAGACCCGAAGGTCATAACTGGATCCAAAGTAAATCATATCTAGACCCGAAGGTCTTAACTGGCATCAGATGGAAATGTGACTAAACACAAATCCGGCACTTGAGAATACATCAGAAGCATAATATCATCCATGAAGAATAAAGTGAAACTATGATTGAACACAACTGTCTGGCCCTTACAGCCCTGGGTACGAATGTACAACAAGAATCCAATATACAAATATACCATCATGATCAAGATATATGTATAAACATCATCAAATGCTTCCCACATGATAGAACAATATCGATGTGGCTCAACAAACACTGATAGCTGTGTGAAGAGTACAATAGGCAATGTATACACAAGGAACTATGACATGGCTTGGAATGTAACACATACAGAGATCCGAGATTACTTACACTTTTTACTGATTCTTAGGACTCAAGCTATTTCCTTCCCTTTATCTTTTGACGTGCCTGTCATTTGGAAATAAATTCAGTCTATAGCTGTAACCGATTTATATTGTATATTCAAATATACTTATCTTGACTATCGGTATCTTAATTACTAATTTAGACTTTGTTATTATGTCCAGAACGTCAATTAAAAGTGGTTTAGGTTTTCACAGATCTTAAATCGGACTCCTGGATTGAAAAGGGCAAAACTGTCATTTTACACTTTACATGTCTTTTATTCTCGGGACCCCATATCATAATTTTGACATCACCGTTGGGTTCAGAAGGCTCGAGATAATAAAATTTGACTATTTATTCGCTTCGTTTGGACTTTATTTAACCTAGTTTAGGACTCGGGGTCTTTTTGTAATTTTCTCAAAATATTATTTAATAGATTTTTACTGTTTGGGGTTCAATGTAAATATTCAAAACTTCTGGGCCGGTTTGTTATTTCCAAGAGTTCTGGTCTGAACCAGTGGGTTCAGGGTTAGAAACACTAAACAGGTTTAGACCCCCACTGAACCGACTGGTTCAGGTGAACCCAATCAACAAAATGGCCCACGATTTTCCGGCCATTACTCCAGTTGCCACTTCCGGTGCCGGTCGCCGCAACTGCCACTTTTCCCCACTGTTTTCCACCTCATTTGACGTCCATTTCCTCTAATTTTCATATCAAATTACCTCTAACAATCTCAACAACTCGTCTAAACTAGATTTGACCTGATTTCTTACCATTTCCAGCACCCATAATCGGTTTTTCGGCCACTGCTCTACCTCCGGCCAACTCATTTTTCTTACACATTTCATTGTCTATTCTTACTGATTTTCGTATCAAATGATCCTAAATCTTTAGGCATTCAGTTTAGAGCTGTTTTAGACCACTACAATATACAGTTTTCAATACCCGGTTAACTATTCCGGCTATGCACCAGTGACAAATAATTTGACCAAACTTGGTCATTCCAAAACCATTTTAACTGATTCAAGTTGCGTTAGACTCCTGAAGATGTTTTCTACTCGTTTCCAGTCTTAAAATTAAGATTAATTCGACCTACAAAAATCTACCATTATTGACCGTGTGCTGTAAGTTCAGTTCCTGGTTTTCTTTTCCTATTTCGATATCTCATCAATTCTAATAGTAACGAGCCAACTTAAAAGATAAATGAACACAGTTTCAGTCAGAAATATGCCTGTTTAAGCCGATTTCCTCCAACTGTTCTGAAGCAGTTTTCTCTCTCTCTCTCTCTCTCTAAATCCTCTTTCTTCTTCTGTGTGACTGAGTTTTCTTGCTTCTGTTTTCTCTATTTTTTTATTTTCTTTTCTTTTGGTCTTCTCCCACCGACTCTTTAGTTGGTGGCCTTGCCACCTGGTTACATAGTAATCCCACACGCGCACACCTGTACATACACGGCTGCCATGCAGCCCTCAATCTTCCAGCTCTCAACAAGTCAGCCTCCACTTATTCTCTCTCTCTAATTCTAGTGTGCCATTGCGTCTCTTGATTCAATTCTGCCCACAATTTTCTTTGCTATCCGATTATCAATATCTATGTATATTCACATAGATATTATCACGTGTATATATATATATATATATACCGTAGTTATAATATGCTGTAAACACATATGTTATCATATATGTATCTACCATATTTTATACATATATATATATACCAGATACAATACATGTATATATATATATATATTGTTATGTAGCCAAATAAATACAAGTTATCCGAAAAATCGGCATTCTGATATGTTGGCACTCGGTACCCGTAACTGATTTTTATTTCATGCATGTGTACTTTTATTTACTGAGTAATTTAAGTACAGTCCGAATTTATACATCATAACCCGGTCTAACCCGGGTCAAGTACTGACCCACTCGGGTTGGGATATTACAGTAAAACCACTCCAAAGTTGCACTTTTCAAGGTTGCGACAAAAGCTCGTCACATAAAAGTATCAATCCTACTATAAAGGGCCATAGTATTGTAGAAGTGCAATAAATGATCAGTTGGATCAGTCATTCCTTTATATTTTTAAAATTTTGGAAGAAAAGCCTTTTTAGGGCACTTTACTACCATGATCTTTATAGTAAATGGAGTCCCTAGACATGATATATAGAGAAAACAAGTGTTATTTGTTAGATTCTTATAGTGACTTCCCTTTCAGATATGTTTTTTTCACTTTTTAAGAATTTGCAACAACCTCTGTTCCAGTTTTTAATTTGGGACAACACAATGAAGGGTCTCCTTGAATCCTTTGGCGTTTGACCTTGAGTTCCTTGCTCTTCATCATCCCTATACTGGGGGGAGGAACAAGAAACTATTGCTGAGTATGTGTTCGAGTCGCCACCATTTGAGTCAATGTTTAAACTTGTTGGGTGACTAACTCAATCCTTTGATCCATCAGATTGCCCTTATTTCCCTTGAATTTGGGCGTATGGTTGTGATTTGGGATCATTAATAAGGGATGGTATTTTTTTTTTCTTGGACATAAGTTTGGGGCAATAAATATATATATAGATATATTTGTCAAATAAAATGACATCCTGGCTTTTAACATCCACTCCCTGTCCATGAGGTAGCCCGAAAACCCCATGAGACATAAGCGTGGTGGATTGAATTTGGGACCTCCTAGTTTATGGCACATCCTTCAAGCCAACTCACCCATTACTCAAGCTCAATTTTGGGCCATATTAACAATCTTAAATACATTTGGAAAGTAGTAAACGGCCATTTTCCACAAACGGTGGCAAACTATTACGGTAAAAAAACTAGCTAAAATAGATAAACAATTGAGATTGGCTTAGAGCATTCTTGTCAAACAATGAGAGGAAAAATGATCAGTGGAGAGACCTTGCTGATGGCCACTCCGATGATCAAGTTAAGGAAGAAAAAGGGGTTGTCAAGAACTTAAGAGAAGTTGGACTTAGGGTTTTAGTGCATATCTTGCCTCCATTATATAGTAGGTTGATTTTCATTTTTGATAGAGTCTCTTGTGGAGTAAATCATGTAGTTCCCATATTAATCAGATAAGTACAAAAGTGACAATTCCCTTATTGGAGTATATAAGAAATCCATATCTGTAGCCATTGTTGTACCAATAGGTTATAGATCTGTAGCCAGAATTATAGGTAACCAGCTCAAGAGATAGGACTTTTCACTTGACTATCGTGCTAACTTAAAGGTCCATTATAGAGACTTGTAGGTTTGTAGCCTAAATGGTTTCAGTTCTGTGGTAAGGACAGCTCATGACTCAATTTCCATTTGTCCTGATCTTAAAGGTGGTATTATTTAGGTCATATTAGTTATGATGAATGTCTAAAAGTAAATTTTGTGTTATTTCACCAAATTTATTACCAACACTATTTAAAATAAATAATCTAGGGTTAATTACACTTACCTCCCATGTAGTTTCTAACAATTGCAGATACCTCCCCTATGGTTTGGAAACCTACACTGTCCCCCTTCTGCTTTTAATATTAGTTGCAGATTGCCCCCACTATTAGTGTCATTACTTACACTTACGAGAATTGATGATGTAAGCCATTTTTTTTTAAATACCCAAATTACCCTTCTAAGTAATGGAATTACTAATTTTGCCTCACATGACAATGTTGAATGATAAAATTAACTTATCAGTAATTTAAATCGATATAACCAAAATAAAAATTATTTCTAATGTCATAAATCAAATTATAATTTTGAAAAATCATACTATAAAATAAAATATTCTCCTTCTTTCAACTTAAAAGTCAAAATAATTCAAAGATGAAAGACCCGAAAATCTCAAAATTAAAAATTACCAAATTTAAGAAAATATACAAACTAAAAACTTGAGAAAATGATGGAACAAAAGAAATCAAATTCAAATATTTAGATTTGAAAAAAACAATTGATACCAATAGATGTAAAAATTTCATAGAAAATGAGAGCACAGTGAACAAAAATAAATATACCCCTATTATAATTTGATTTTTTTAAGCTCTAAATTATAAAACCTACAGAATAATTACACATATACACAAAAAATTTGCACAAACATAACTGAAAGAAGAAGAAGGGAGAAAACTTACAACCCAAGTGGTTTTCTTTATCTACCTTGTCTTCGTCATCAACAAAACACATCAAACCCACCACTTCTGTTACTATCTCTGAAGCTCAACGTCACCTTCTACCAAAACCCCACACATGAATCCAAGGTTGAAGCTCAACCACATTGTTTTTTTCTTCCATAAACAGAGCCCACCATCTTAAACAACCCACACAACACTTCTCTCACCAAAACCCATCTTTTTCCTCACATCTATCGAGCTTACTCCATATCTCCAAATTGCTTCAATTCACAATTTACCCCAAATCTCAAATCCTTTCACAAGTTTTTGAACCTCATAAATTCACTGTAAAATTCTCACAAATAATTTCATATACAACTACTTTCATATAAGCCAAAAACAATCATCAAAAGTCAAAAAATTCATATACCCTGTCATTTGTATATGACTATACATATACATAGGAATAAAAATAGATTTACAATTGTAGAAACCAAATGAAGGAAGAAATTTAAGCATACCATTGAGATCCTCATTATCTCTTAACAATTACAATGGACTTACTAAGGCCAATAGAAATACAGAGTGATTAAATAGATTTCAACTAGCAAAAGAGAAGTAGTGAGGAAGTTATAGCTTGAAATTGAAGTTCGTCACACCCAAGGACCCAAAAACCTGACGGTAACCCTATAATTCTCAAACTAAATAAAACATTTCTGTACATCTCAAACCACCCTGTGATTAGCATATTCTCACTTGGGTTTTTCTAACACAAATATTCATTAACATTCCATACATATAACCCGTCAAGGTTTCCATACATAAATTCCAAAAATTTATTCATCATGTGATTATTATTTTTAAGTCAAAAGAATACTAGTCCTATTGGGGCTTCCAATCCTTCACGTCAACATATAAAGACCATAGGCCCTTTTTACATTTCTAAAAATAAACAAAAGACAAAAAAGAGTTGTGAATTTAAGTACATCCCAAAATCAACAAAACAGTTCAAAAGAAGGTGTCTTTCTAGTCCATGTCATCAAGGCACCAACTCATTGCCATTAGCTGCATCTGGTAAGGGTTAAAACAACTCCAGTAAAGATTCCAAAATATGAAAATTTAAGGCGGTGCAAAGTGTAGACATGTGAATGGTGTAGTGTCAATACAAGTGTTCAACCAACATGCATGCAAATCAATAAATTATTCATCATGTCTCTAACAATGCAGACCATCAATTCAACCATAAGAAAACATAACAATAAGTAAATGGGAGAATCATCACATAGTCACAATTAAATGCGTGAAAAATAAATTACCATTCAAGCCTCACGTTATTCCTCTCACTCAAATAAAATCACCTCGTCAAATCACCTATTGGCCCTCGAAAAAGCCTAGTACTTTACAAGTTACTAACCTATTGGCTATGTATTACCACCCGTACGGGGTTACGGTTCGTAACCGATGGGAAACAACATTCCTAATTTCTAATGCGGCCTCACAACATGCCACTTTTTCTTGTCCCTCAACTTTCTAAGGATTAACTATCCACATTCTCATTTTCCATTTTCATTTTCATATTTTATCATTCATCAATTATTTTCACTTTATTCACGAACATGCCCAAGGTTCATATCACCTCATTAATTATCACAAGAACACAACAATGACCATACAACTTATAGTCATCAACAATCCAATTATCAACAAGTATGTGGCAAGATTATTATAAGTAAATGACATTCAACATTTTCCCCAATCATTAACATGTACATGTCAAGAACATTTCCAATGCATGGCATTTCATACTCCTACTATTTTAAAACATAACACATATGTACATGAATAATGACATCTATAAAGCAAAACATAGAATTAAATAAAATACTCAATGTATCCATGTAAACACCTAACCCTTAACCTAGGTTAGAATCTCTACTTTAAAGTCTTGAAAGAAGTGGATTTCTTGAGTGTAGAGAGAAATTTCAAGATCTTGGCTTCAATCCTTGCCCAAAAAACCTAAGAAAGATTTTACACGATTTAATTTACTTAACAAAGATAGATCCATAAGAAAATACAAGGAATTTGGAAAAGAAAAGAAAACCCTAAAACTTATCCCTTGTGCTTAAAGAAATTCTTGAAATTCCAAGATTTCAATTGGTGAGATTCTTCTTGGTGATGAGTCTTTGCGCTATGATGTGTTGATGTGGCTTAGATCTTCATGAAAATAAAACCCTCAATTTCTTCTCTTGTCTAGAGAGGGTTTTGAATAGTAAGGAGAGTGAAATTTTTGCAAAATGGCTTTTGAGCCTGCACTTAAAAGTGTTATGTCGTAAGCTCGTTCAAATGAACAAGGTCTTCGAACGAGTACCAGACAAAAGTCGCATTAACTTTCTGGCACTCGTTCGAACAAACGAGTCCTTTGTTGGGTAATGTGGATCCTGATAATTAATTGACACTATTTTCTACTCTGTGGATCCAATTTCATGATAAGTTAGTTGGGGGTTTGTAGGAGAGAGGGAACCCCCTTGCCCGAAGGTGGGGGTTTGGGGGCGTGGCCTTAAGGCTAATTTTTCTGAGGGTATTTTTAGTATTTCACATTATTTCCCTGTTGCCCTAATTTTATGTATTTATAGTTAAGAAACCACATCTCATTGTAACTTGTAACTCTTTCAAATCATATTAAAACTGCAGCATCCGTAGGTGTAGCCCTATTTTAGGGCGAACCATGTAAATCTTTGTGTTCTTGTGTGTCCGTGTGATTTTAGATTTGTTTTCTTATTTACTTTCATGTCTCATCAATCTTGGTTAGGTGATTATATTCCTAACAACTGGTATCAAAGCATTAGCTTTGAATGAGAGTGATGGCCGCAGACGAAGGAAAAGTAAGAATCGATAAATTCAATGACATAGATTTTGGGTTCTACAAGATGCAAATTGAAGATTATCTATATTAGAAGAACTTGTATCAGCCTCTTGTAAAACAAAAATGAGAAGAGATGAAAGACGCACAGTGGAAACTCCTTGACAAACAAGCATGGGGAGTTGTTCGTTTAACATTGGCTCATAACGTTACGTTCAACATTGCAAAAGAAATGATAACAATAGGTTTGATGAAAGCCCTTACAAACATGTATAAAAACCCTCAACCTCGAATAAGGTATATCTTATATGAAGGCTATTTAATCTTAAAATGGCAGAAGGTATGTCACGCCCCGAATTTCTGACCGAAACCCGAGGTGCGACTAACGAACAGGAAGTGAATAAAATAAAAGATAATTAAATAGATTTCTGAATTTACGACAAATTAAATAGAGTTCTTTAATTTTCTAAAAATTTCGGCAGCACCTCCTTTGTTTTTCGAACCTTTTCCCCCTGATAAACACAATACAACATATATATATACAACAGTCACAATCCATCCTCACTCGATGGCCACAACTCTATCAAAGTTAAACATACATCACCTACTTATACAATCCATCACGTCTACTCCTACACTTAAACTAAAGGATCACAAATTCATTATTTATTACAATATACAATGTCATTTCCATTCTTTTCAGAAATACACCAATCGTTTATAATGTTTAAATACGCCCCAAGGGCCCAAATATTCTTCCAAATTCATTTCCTCTCCTTTCTCCAAGATTTCATCAAGTCCCGCGTGCCAGGAGCTTTATCTGAAACCTGTGCCCACGAATGGGTCAGCGACAACATGCTGGTATGACATAATACTAATGCAAGAAACAAAACTAAGGTCGTGACATGTGCAAGTGTACAATTATTTCTATATGGCATTCGATGTAATGATGACAGTATATGAACAATATACAGTATGTAAGCAGTATGCGTGACACACCCATGCAACTCTATGCCCACCCATGTCTCATGATACGGTCCTTCCCCGCTGGCATGAGTACCGCCACGTATGTCTCGCTTCACGGTCCGGAACCCGTCAGGCATGCGAGTACCTAATGGCCGATTTTGGGTTTTTCACCACAGGATCTGCACCCTCATAATGCACCAGCACCTCGTGCTGACCCACACTATGCTTTCAAGAAATCACACGATGCCAATATGCCATGATTTCATCATGCAATGATACAGTTCAAATGAAACATCTCTTTCATAAGCATATGCAACATGCTTTAAATAATGCATCACATTTAAGATTAACAATAGCATTTAAATTACAAGATTTCATCCATAAATCTACGTGTCATGCTCGATCAATCCCAACACTTATACAATTCTACATGTCACAATATCAGCGATCCTTCTAAAACATAAATCACATATGATGACAACTCAAGAAGTAAATCATAACGCCCATAGATTCATAAAGAACACGTAAGCATATAAACAATCAAATTCTAAGTGGTTCCCTAATAGCAATTACGCATAGAGAACATTCAATCATCTTATCAAATACTCCTAAGCTTAATCTCATTTCTCACATTAGTAAAATATCATACCTGATAGGGTTGGTCACAACCCTACTAAGCGGTGTCCACTATGCAATCCAAATCAACCAGATTGAGCTTTCGTCCACGGTTCATAAGTTGAAGAAACACACCGGCAGGTTGATCGAGTCGGCCAACCATTTTAAATCCAGTTTCATCAGCTTCTTCAGCCTTGACCCTATACTTAAATTGGATAATCGAATTACTACATACATTCCTCACCGTGCCATCATGACAGATAACATCATCCCAAAGGATGGCCATTATAATAGATCCAACATCCTAAAAGTCCATCATGTTCGTCAGATGTGAACATATCCGACCTTTGTCTGGTTGCAGTCAACATTCCACTGACACAGCAATCACTATTTAACCCTCTAGCTGACCTGACAGGGCGGTTCCTCTTGTTTCTCCATTCCAAACTCCAATCACGTGAACTTTCAGTGGGATCTCTATTTTCAATGAAACGTTTCTGATGATCCCATTGCGACTATACACTTTCACTCTGACTGCCAACCTTTGGAGAATTTGCAATCAAATGTCATAAACCCCTAATCATGTGTCTTGCTCCGGCCTTCAACTGAGTAGCCATCGCTCATATTCAAATGAGATTCAATACCATCACATGTTCTGTTATAAGGTTCAGACTTATTTACTAATGGGTCGTCCACCACTAGACTTCACAAACTCTTCTTCAAATTAATGCTCAGACCACTTCCCATTAGTTTGCAATGGTCTAATAGCCACTCAACCCCAACTGAGCTCCATAGCAGATCTAGTAGTCATTGGATTACAGTGCACCAGATGCAATAGAGCAGAAATTTCTTAGTGTTGTTGGTGGCTCCAAGGAGGTTCATTACAAAGTGGTCATCTACAACGTATTTCTACAACAGCAGCAACTTCACAACATCCCATGGATCAGTTCTCTGCTAACCATTTCCTCCTCACTAACCTACCTGTTGGTTCTGCTGTCCAGATTGTACTCCATCATTTCCTTGTTGCAGCTGCTGCTGCTCTCTCTTAAACCATGGAATTTTTCTGCCTATTACACCTCCTTCCCCCAACTCAAATCAATGTCCCATGATATCCCCTTGCACTATCATCGCTGCACATGTCCAGCAATTCCAGAGCGAGGGATTCAGTCTTCAGAATATGCACTTACCTGGCTCCTCTCAACTTCCTGAACATCTCCAGTTACCCCAGCCGCATTCTGATGTTCATCTGGAAAGTTCCCCATCCGAGATTCAGGTTCTACAGTTTCTTGGCCTTGATAATTCTGATACATTCCACCTGCCCCATCTGGACAGAAGCAGCAAAGGGGATGGTCTCTTCAGCGTTCCAAAAGAGGCAATATGAGACTCCTGCAATCTAGCATTGTTCCGAACAGCAAACAATCATCTCTGACTTGCAAATTAATCTTTGCATTGCCTTGTGTCACTTGTAGGCTCTCCTTCTTATAACCATTTTGAAGTTGACGGCTTATTGTATTTCACATCTACACAGCATCCAGAACCCTTTCTGATCACAACCCATTTGAAATCTCCCCAAGATTGCCGTACCCTGATGTTAAATTTGCGGGCCCTAAATTCTTGGGAAAATCCAAGTATTCTCACCAAATAGTAATCCCTGCCCAAAGCCTTCAAGACTGTAGTGATCTTTCATGAAATATCATTAAACATCATTATTAAATCAACTCCAAAGACTCTTCACCAATCACCTTGCTGCAGATTTCCTTTCTCCCGCAACCACTGTTGCTACGAATTTCTGTCCCTTGTTCACACCGTAGAAGAAAAGTGACTGGTGCATCCACCCTCTGCACCACTACACAACACGCACACACACACACACATACATATATATATATACCTCCTGCACGCTACACATATACGCCCACATATACCTGCTGCCTCTATCAATCTGCTTCAAGAATCGTCCCCCTCTGCACCGCCAAATAGAGTGCGAGGATTCCCAATTTCACCTCCAACACGGAAACGACCCAACCAGCAAATCCAACTCAACCAACTCTCAATCCGACGAACCAACGAACCAATTCAACACCTATGACAGCCATCGCCAAAACTGCAACAACACACACACAATCCCGAACCACTGCCATACACCACAACCGTGACAACAACCTGTTCCATCCCCTGCTCTGCGTCAAACCCAAACAGCCAATACACAAAAAAAATCGCAACACAAATCACAAAATCGTAACCCCAATCGCAATCCAAAATCCGTCGCAAACCCGTCGCAAATCCGTCGCAAATCCGTCTCAAACCCGTCGCACTCCGACGCGAGCTTGGACACGCGAGACGCGATGACCGTCGACCAGATCTTCCCCCTAGCGACCACCGCCGTCCGCAGCCCCGGCCGTTTCTCTTTCCCTCTTTCTTTCCTTCCTTTTTCTCTCTCTTTTTCTTTTCCTCTTTTCTTCTCCCTTTCCTCCTCCCCTGTTCTGTCGCTCTCCCTCACCGAGACCTGCACGCCCCTTTTTCTTCTTTTCTCCTTTCTCTTTTCTTTTGTTTCTTTCCCTCACGTTTCTCTTTTTTTTTTTTTCAAAATTTAAATTAATTAGGAATTAAGGACATTCGCAGTGTTCAAAAAAAAAAAAAAAATTTTCCAAATTTTCGAATCTTTACAAGGTAGGTCTATAGTCGATCATCCGAACGAGTTCAATACAGTCACAACTCAGGTAGAGATTGAGTTTGATGATAAGGTTAGGGCTTTGATTCTTCTATCTAGTTTGCTAGAAAGCTGGAATGGTACTGCAACTCTACAGGTAAATTGAAACAGAATTATAATGATATTCATAAACTAATTTTGAATTAAGAAATTCACATAAGGGAATTGGGAAAAGCGTCAAGGTCTGCTCTGAATACAGAAGCTAGAGCAAGATCAGTCAACAAAAACTCAAATCATAACAAATCAGCATCTAAGAACAAAAGTAAATCAAGATTTAGAGAGGGATCGAGAGAGGGACAAAGTTGCTAGAACTGTGGATAGAAAGGGCACTTGAAGGTAGATTATTCGGCACTAAAGAAGAAACAAAGTGATCAAAATAAAAGTCTCTGAATGTTGTAACAAAAGATATTTGTGATGTCTTGATCTTGAGCATTGATAGTCCTCTTGAGTCTTGAATTTTAGATTTTAAAGTGTCTTTCCATTCATCCTCACATAGAAAACTCATTGAAAACTATGTAAGTGGTGATTTCGGGAAGGTTTATTTGGTTGATGATGAATCTTTGCATATTGTGGGTAAAGGGGATGTGGAAATAAGGCTGCCAAACGGGTTTATATGGAAGATATAGAATGTAAAACATGTGCTTGGATTGAAAAGGAATTTGATTTCTGTGGGACAGCTTGATGATAAAAGTCATGTAGTAACCTTCACAAGTGGGCTGTGAAAAATCTCCAGATGAGCTATGGTTGTTGCTTACGGTATGAAGACTAGTAGTCTTTATGTGACAACAAATAATAAGAATGCAGTAGCAATTGCTGATGAACAAGAAGACTTACACTTGTGACACCGTGGGCTTGGGCATATGAGCGAGAAAGGGATTAAGGCACTTTTATCAAAAGGAAAACTATCACATTTGAAATCAATTGATCTTGATTTGTGTGAAGATTATATATTTAGAAAGCAAAATAAGGTCAGTTTTTCGAAGGATGGTAGGAAATCGAAATAGAAAAATTGGAGTTGATTCATACTGATGTAGGGGGGCCTTCTCTGGTTGCATCTCTTGGGGGATCATATTATTATGTCATTTTTATCGATGATTCGACTAAAAAGGTATGGGTTTATTTTCTGAAGAATAAATCTGATGTTTTTGCTACCTTTAAAAAGTGGAAAGCCATGGTAGAGATTGAAACATATTTGAAAATCAAGTGTCTAAGATCAGACAATAGAGAGGAGTATGGAGACAGTGAGTTCAAAAGGTTTTTTGTAGATATTTGGATGAAAACGCAAAAGACGATTCGAAAAACACCCTAACAAAATGGAGTTGCAGAGCGCATGAATAGACTTTAAATGAACGTGTTAAAGCCATGAGGATACACACTGGATTGCCAAAGATGTTCTGGGCATATGCAGTCAATACTGCAGCATATCTGATAAACCGTGGTCCATCTGTTCCCTTGGATGAAGGATTGCCAGAGGAAGCCTCGAACGGAAAAGAGGTAAATCTTTCACACTTGAAATTTTTTCGTTGTCTCATATGTGCAGATAGATTCTATTGATAGACGCAAGCTTGATTCTAAATGTAATACCCCAAAAATTCAATATGACTAAAACAGTAACCGAGCTCATACAAATGGGATAAATTATCAGAAAATATGAAATGAATCCAAAAACACTAAGATGGTGCATGCTCGAAAAGTCGACCACCTGGTCAACCAAGTCAAAATAATTGGAACGGGGGCCGAAATGGACGATATGGGACTGATACGGTGAATTAAGTATGGAAATACTCTAATATAAAATAAGGTATAACAGGGACCCAAAACTGATAAAATACATCATACTCCTACCGACCCCGGATTTAACCCAAATTCACCGACATGCCATAAATTAAGATTTTATGAAATAAAATATTAAATATGGTAAGAAAGACCAAAAAATATGCTTCTATGCATATACATGTATATATGGTGAAAAAATACATCAAGACTCACTTTATATATATATATATATATATATGTGTATATGTATATATATAATATTGTATATATGATTGTGTATATATATATATATAATCTTATAAACTAGAAGCTTCTAAAAGAAGCTACTGGAACTTGATAGGAAACATACAAATATATAATGCTGGAAAAGGATGAAACACATACAACAAATATATATATATATATATACCTTGTAAAGTCCTAGAAACAGCCGCCATATATATATATATATATATATATATCTAGAGAATTAGAAAGCTTAATATGAGAAGCTGCTGGAAGCTGCTGGACTTGGGTGATATATGTGAAGCTTCTAGAAACGGTTGGAGGAAGTTGACAAAAAAAGACTTATCAGTGATTCATGTTCTTGAAGCTTCCATCAAGGATTAGAGGCATCTGAACCCTTCTCATATATCTATATATATATATATATAAGGAGATATATACAACAAAATATGAGGATGCAACTACAAAAAACAAAATAGTAAATAAGCAAACAAGAAAAAAAGAGCAAGAGAGAGACTGAGAAGAGAGAGAGGAAGTGAACAGTATGCTGCCTTGGATGGAAGGAAAAGGAACCTTCAAAAGTTAGGCAAGAGGCCAAGGTAAGCTACTCAACTACTTTCTCTTTGGTTTTAAAAATAATTAGAAGCCAAAATTCAGTAAGAAAAATTGAAGGAAACCTTAGAAAATTGCCTCTGTAACTCATTGTTAAACATGAAAAAAATTTGAATGCAACTAAACCTGCTTTTGTGAATGAAATAAGGTAGAGAATAGTGCCAGGAATCCCAAATGGTTAGCTTTATAAAAAAATAGTCCAAAAATGACCATGTTAGGGTAAAAAATACAGTGGTCAAAAAACCCATGTGGGTGTTGGAAAAACTATAATTTGAGGTTCAAAAAGGGTCCCAAATGAATGCCGGGAGCCTTAGGATGTATTGTTATAAAAATATGTTAAAACCGACGTGAAAATCATGAGAAAAAGATAGAAAAACATGTTTAGTCCAACGGCCGACACTAGAGAAAACGCCGGCATCGGCACCGAAAAAGTGTGAGAAGAAATGGGTTTAATGCATACCATAGGGCCGGACTTGCGTCAGGTCGGGTCAGGACCGGACCGAACACAAACTGAGTTAATCAGGCGGCATCGTTTACAGGTTGGATTTAAATTGGGAATCAGGCTGTTTGGTGGCAAATATAAAAATTGAAATTAGGTTTAGGGATAACCTAAAACGTGGATAAGATGTGTATTTCAGCTATGCAATTCCAGTTATCTGCCATACCCTGAACCAGTTGGTTCAACGGTTTATTAGGCCAGTTTAGGGTTCCAAATAAAAAACCCTTTGGTTCACTAATTAAATTAAAATAAGAAAACCAAAACTATTCTAATTTGTAGATTGACCCCAACACATTCTGAATATTTTGTCCTGGCCCAACTCTTGAAATTTTTATGCAAATATACCCCTGGAAAATAATTAAATAATTAATTAAATTATTTTATAAATAGGGTAAAATGACGATATTACCCTTGGGCCATAAATAAAGTAAATAAAGTCTAAACTGAGATCCAGAAAAGGCTATTTTAATATTTTTGGGTGCTTTAGACACAATGAAAATGTCAGACTAGACATCCAGGGACTCTAAGGTGGCCCACCATAAGATGAAAAATTACCAAAATGTCCCTTAATACAGTACGAAGCCCAAATAAAGTCCAAATTGGACAAAATTGATACCAATGGAAGTCCAAATAATTGTGAACTCGTATATGTGACTAAATAATGATTCGGGGTCAGAATATCATAAAATATAAAATGACCAAAATACTCCTAAGTACGGGAAATACAAAGTAAAGGTTGAATGAAGGTCAATCTGATATAATTAACTGTCATAAGTATAATGATGTAAATTAAGGGGCTCAATAAGACTTCGGAACAGTTAAAGTATAAAATAGAAAATGATCGATGTGTCCCGATGATCAAAAGTAGATACCAAATAAAGTCCAAAAGACTTAGAAATTTATATATACGATATCTTGAGTATTCTGAGGACCAAGATAGGGTCCAGGGCGAGAATGATAAAATTATCATTTTGGCCCTAAGATTAAATAGGTGCTTAATTGATAACGAATGGAGTCTAAATGAGTTAAATTATAAGTCTAAACGCTACTAAGCCTACTTAAGGAATTTAATAGCCTCACTTGAAACCTAATGAGTGGGTAATAGGCCAATGGAACTTAATTAGGCCATCTGATAGACTCCTAAGATGATGAATACGACATAATTGGATGAATTCTTATCTATCTGTAATTGATGATGATTATTTAGGATATGCAAGGATGTACCTGACGTATCTAGAGATTATCAGGATATCTATGAATAGAGATAAGCATAAAGCTTGTGAGTAACTTGGAACTCCTAACTTGGTGTATATGTACTGTACTATCTAGTTTCATATATTGTACTATTTTATATATAGTTCTATTTTAATGCATATGTTTTACTGCATACTCTTTCTACTGCATTACATGTGGTATGATTCTATTTTGTCTTCTCTTTTGATATATCTTGTTCTGATTCTGTTCGAATATGTTCTGTTCTGACCCTCGACACCCCATCACACACCTCACAAATGATAAAATAGACTTACACAAACTTACAGCACTTGGTTTGGATGCCCGGTTTGAAACTTATGCAAATTTCAGCTCCAAAAAGGCCCATTTTGGAGTTTTGACGGACCTAAGCACTGAATATCAATGAAACGAGCCCAAAATCCCATCAAACACCTCAGACATGATAAAATAGACTTGCACGAACTTACAACACTCAGTTCGGATCAACGGTTTGAAACTTATGTAACTTTTTGCTCCGAAAATGCCCATTTTGGGGTTTTGACGGACCAAAATTCCGAATATCGGCCTAACTATCTCGAAACTCCATCACACACCTCACAAATGACAAAATAAACTACCAAAAAGTTGCAGCCATCAGTTCGGATCAGTGGTTTGCAACTTATGCTACTTTATATCGTTCTTACTATTTATGCATGCAAAAAAAAAAAAAACTATTCACATTCTATGTTCATATATATTTAATAATTGTTCTAATATATATCATTTGCTCTTTAGTTTAGATTGATCGGGATTATTGCATCGCCGTCTTTATGTTTTGCATCGGAACTTGTTATTTTTTTTTTTTTTCTTTTCATGGACATCTGTAGTTACATTTTTTGAGACAATTTTTTTATTTTTCTATTTATTGTTAAATTGTACTTTTACAAATGTAAATAATTAGTATAATATATATATATATATATATGAATGTATTTTTCTCTTTTAATATATTTATTTTAGAATGCTTGGATTTTATTGTATATCAAGATGATTGATACAGGTTTAAACAGGAATAAAACAACAAAGAAAAAATAGATTAAAAAAAAAAACTTTTAACAACACACACAAATGCATCGCTAAAAGTAAAGAAATAAATTTATACCGACGCTTTACATTCATCGCTAAAGAATGTCAATACACTATTAGCAACGCACACAATGTGTCGCTAAAGGTTACAATTAGCGACGCACATTTTGTGCGTCGCTACAAACAACAATTAGCGATGCACACAGTGGGGTGTGTATCGCTACAAGAAACAATTAGCGACGCACGTTGCGTCCATGTATAGTATTTGCGACGCCTATTAGCGACGCTCACCATGTGTCGCTAATAGTTCCCTTTAGCGACGCGAAGAAGTGTGTGCGTCGCCAATACTATTGCGACACGACTATTTGCGACGTCTTTAGCGACGCCCGTTTGTGCGTTGCAAAAGAGCTTTAGCGATGCATTTTGCCATTATTAGCGTCTCAAATGTCGTTCTTACTATTTATGCATGCAAAAAAAAAAAACTATTCACATTCTATGTTCATATATATTTAATAATTGTTCTAATATATATCATTTGATCTTTATTTTAGATTGATCGGGATTATTGCGTCGCCGTCTTTATGTTTTGCATCGGAACTTGTTATTTTTATTTTTATTTTTCTTTTCATGGACATCTGTAGTTACATTTTTTGAGGTAATTTTTTATTTTCTATTTATTGTTAAATTGTACTTTTACAAATGTACATAATTAGTATAATATATATATATAAATGTATTTTTCTCTTTTAATATATTCATTTTAGAATGCTTGGATTTTATTGTATATCAGGATGATTAATACAGGTTTAAACAGGAATAAAACAAAGAAAAAATAGTTTTAAAAAAAAAAAACTTTTAGTGACGCACACAAATGCGTCGCTAAAAGTAAAGAAATAAATTTATAGCGATGTTTTACATTCGTCGCTAAAGAATGCCAATACACTATTAGCGACACAAACAATGTGTCACTAAAGGTTACAATTAGCGACGCACACTTTGTGCGTCGCTACAAGCAACAATTAGCGACGCACGTTGCGTCCATGTATAGTATTTGCAACGCCTATTAGCGACGTTCAACGTGCGTCGCTAATAGTTCCCTTTAGCGACACTAAGAGGTGTAAAGACTTGAAAATTGGGAATGAAATTTTTTTTTTTTTTTTTTATAGAGCATTATTTGAGTTTCTTTAACTTTTAATTAAATTTAGACTATGAGATTATACATGCGCATGTATATGTATATATATATATATATATGGAACTATGTGAAATATACTATTGTGATTATATATGTGCATAAATATTCCTGTAAATAAATATGTGTGCTATTAGTGTGTATGTGTGGAATGCAAGTGATGACATGTACGTGTACAAATATGTACGAGTGTAAAATTAAGTGTATGTGTATATGTATATACTCACATGTGTGTACAAGTTAAAATGATTAAAAAAAAAGGGAGAGCCGTGTGGTGTGTGGCGTGTTGATATGTGTATATCTATATTATAATATAATATATTATATAACATATCAAGTAGACAAAGAAAAATAAGAAATGAAGAAAGCAGGGAAAGACAAGAAAACAAAAGAAAAAGGTAGAAATAGAAAAGTCAAAAAGGGAGGTAATATAATATGTATGATATATTGTGCTAAGTAAGAAATAGAATTAAGTTAGGAATAATTGCCATGTTGACTTGATGATTCACATATTTGTTTGATTTCTCATATGCTTATGTGTTTCTTGTTATCTTTTTTTTTTTTTTGAAAGTTTGGTTAAGTGATGGATGTGGATCATGACTATATGTACATTCCATGTGTTAGAATAATGTGTGAATTATATTTTTGAGAATTGTTGAGATTATGAAATGTGTAACGTAAAGCATGTGTTTAAGTGAACTATGTATGGCATGTACCCTTGATGAAGGGATTTCGTGATTGGAATGTTATTGTGTGATACATTGTCTAAAGCATGCTTCATGTGTGGATAAGATGCTTTATTGAGATTGCATTATGGCATGGTGGAATCAGAGCATATTGGCATAGTGTGATTCCTTGGAACATGGTGTGAGTTGAGCACGTGATGCTGTGCATTATGAGGGTGTAGATCCTGTAGTGAAAAACCCAAAATCGGCCATTGGTACTCGCATGCCAGACGGGTTCCGGACCGTGAAGCAAGATATATTGGTACTCGCAGGCTTGCGGGGAAGGTCCGTAAAACGAGACATGGTGTGGCATAGAGTTGCATGGGTGCGTCATGCATACTGTTCATATACTGCATTGATAATATTGAATGACATGTAGATATAAATGCACACTTACACATACCACGCCTTAATTTTGTTTTTTGCATTAGCATTATATTATACCAGCAGTTGAGCTAACCCATTCGTAGGATACCATTTCAAATGACGCTCTGATTACGTGATGTTATGACATGGAATTTTTTTTTTATTTATTCTTTGTTTCTATTTTTATTGTCATTATTATTATTATTATTATGATTATTAAAATACATGATGTGTGTATATGTAGCATGTATATGTGTGTGGAAGGTGATATGTATGTGTACATGTATGAAGTGGTGTATGTGAATGTGTATGTAGATATGTATATGCATGTATATATATATGGCAGTGGGTATGGGTGCATCAGACCGTGAGAAAGAGTGTGTGAGGTGTCGGCTGTGTGTGTGTGTTTCTAGTGTGTGTAATGAGTGAAATGTGTGTATAGGCATACATATAGGGCAGCTTTGCATTTAATGCAAAGCTGCACCTGAGGAAGAACAAATGAGGCTGATACAGGGTGAGGGAAGTCAAGAAAAGGGGCTGTGAGAGAGAGAGACGTGTGAGAGTTGGATGTGTTGGGTATATGTGTAGTCTCGGGTGGGAAGAAAAGAGAAGAAAAGAAAGACTGAGAGCAAGGGAGAGAGAGAGTTCTGAAGAGCAGAAGTGACCAAGAGGAACAGAATGAGAGAGGAAGCAAACCAAAAGGAGAAAATCAAAAATTTTAGGTAATTGGGTGCTTCTGTTTTAAATTTCAAAAGCATGATTTGTTCGGTTTAAATCATAGGGTTTTATAAAGCATGATTTTAGCTTTCAAATGCAAAAAGAATGATAGAAAACGGTTAAGGAAATAGGGAGAAAATCCAAGTTACAGGTCTCGGCCATGGAGGTTGGACCTTGTCATTTTATGTGAGAAACTATGTTTAAATGACCTAAAAATAGTCCTACAAGGTGCAGAAAGAGAATGGAAAAAGAAAGAATGAAAAACAGTCGAAGACCGAGCATGAAATTAAGAAAAATCAGCTCGCCGGAAAACCGGCCGGAGCTATTAAACCCTCTATTTCGTGAAGATTGAAAAGGATTTTAGGGAAATGGAGGATGGATATGGAATCTACGCACAAAACCCTAGAAAACTGCGTTTTAAAAACCTTAAAAAGTCGCCGGAGATCGGTCGTCGGCGCCGGAGATCGGTCGCCGGCACCGGAGATCGGTCGCGGGCACCGGAGAAGGCGCCGGAACCCTACTGTGCATCACCGGAAAAACGGGGGGAAGAAGGGGACTGTTCCAGGCTTGGGTCGGTCGGGCTTGGGCCGGTCCGCCCCTACCACGTGATGCCTTCTTGTTTTAAATTAAAAACTAAATTGGGAATGTCTGGTTGTGGACTTAAGAAATTGGAAATTTGAATTAAATAAGAACAGGGATATCTTATCCCTGTTTTAGGTTGATCCTTGTTTGGTTGTCCGAATTAGGAATAGGAGAATTAGAATTTATAATTTTGCCCCTGAACTTTTTGATAATTGAAAAATTGACCCAAAACTTTCGGGAATTGCACTTTGTCACACCCCGAATTCCAGCGAACCCGAGGCGCGAGTAACGAGACAAAGGAAAATAAAATAATAAAGAAATAAAAGATAATAATAACATTCTCATACATTCTGTACACTGTTCTGATACATACATAGGTCTAGTCCACTTGCTTACAACATGTAAAATAAAATACGGTCTTGGGCTTATGCCCTTATACAATATCAAAAACAAACGCCCCTTGGGCCTAACACAGTCCCTAGTCAGATCATTTCCACGTCTCGTACTGCTGGGACATCATCTGAAATGTTTGCCCCATTAAAGGGGTCAGCTCAACATGCTGGTACAATATAATGCTAATGCAAGAAACAAAACTAAGGTCGTGGCAAGTGCAAGTGTACAATTATTTCTATATGGCATTCAATATCGTGATGACAGTATATGAGCAGTATATAGTACATGCACTGTATGCGTGACACACCCATGCAACTTTATGCCACCCATGTCTCATGATACGGTCATTCTCCGCTGGCATGAGTACCGCCGCGTATGTCTCGCTTCACGGTCCGGAATCCGTCAGGCTTGCAAGTACCTATTGGCCGATTTTGGGTTTTTCACCACAGGATCTGCACCCTCATAATGCAAAGCACCAAGTGCTTACCCACGCCATGTCCAAGGAAATTACACTATGCCAATATGCTCTGATCACATCCTGTCACAATGCAATCTCAATGATGCATCTTATTCATACATAAAGCATGCCTTCAAGTACACAATTCATAATATCAACAATTCTTCAAAGCATATAATTCACACACTACACTAACACATGCAATATACCCATAATCATCATACAACTTAACAAGATAGCACGTAGCACATAAACATGTGAACACTCAAGCAAACATGTGAACAATCAATGCAGCAAAGCAAGTATTCCTAATCTCAATTCTATTTCTTACTTAGCACAATATATCGTACCTGGTAATCGATCTCAAACTGGAAAAGTGTACTCGTAGTAAAGTGAAACCACCGTAAGAACACCGAAGGCTAGGTCACCTTTTCTTTGCCTTTCCGTGTCCCTAAAATTCATAACATGAAACTCAGTTTAATTGTCACTTGAATTATGCTATTCATCAAATTTTATGTCTCTAATTCATAAGCTTCTTTTTTTTGCTAAATTAGACCCTACCATTGGGTCCGGAATGTCGAAGAAAATAAGTTTAGGCTTTTGTAGAATTCAATTCGGACTCTTGGGTTCAAAAGGGCAAAACAGTCATTTTGCACTTTACACGTGTCCTCACATTTCGTGACCTCCTTTTACAATTCGGACTCCACTGTTGAGTCCGGAATGCTCGAGATAATTAAGTTTCACTACTTGTTTACTAAATTCGGAGTTCATTTAACTGTATTTCAATTCAGGGGCATTTTGGTAATTTTATATGTTACTACGGGTCTTTTATTTTTTGGGACCCCGTCTCGTAAAACAGACCTCGCCATTGGCCTCAGAATGGCCGAGATAGTCAAAATACACTAATGACTTGTCCCATTTGGACTCCGGGATAATTTTGAATATTTAAATAATTTAATTAATTTAATTAATTAATTTATTAATATTTTATTCAGGAGGGTCAAATCAGAATTATTAATAGTTGGGGGGTCAATTTTTAATTTCCGTAAGTTTTGGGTTAATTTTCAATAATCAAAAGTTCAGGGGCAGAATTGTAAATTTGAATTCTCCTATTCCTAATTCGGACAGCCAAACAAGGATCAGCCTAAAACAGGGATAAGATATCCCTGTTCTTATTATTTCAGATTTTTAATTTCATAAACCCATAACCAAACAGCCCCTTTTACCCTTTTAATTTAAAACACATGGCGACACGTGGCAGGGGCGGTCCACACCCGCTCGAACCGACCCGACCCGACCCGGAACAGACCCCCCCTTCTTCCCCGATTTTCCGGTGACGCCCAGTAGGGTTCCGGCGCCTCTTCCGGCGCCGGCGACCGATTTCCGGCGGCTTTTTCATATTTTCAAAATGCCATCTTCTAGAGTTTTTCAAGTAGGTTTCACTCCCATCTTCCATTTTCAGTTTAGACCAACGGATTTTCACGAAATAGGGCTCAAAGGCCCATGGCCGAATCTCCGGCCAGCTGAATATCTTCAATTTCTCACTCGGTTGTTCACGGTTTTCCATCATTTCTTTCTCATTTCATTTTCTGCACTTATTAGGGTTATTTCTATCTCATTAGATTCAAGCTTTGTACATAAAATGCTAATCCAACCCCCCCATGACCGTGACCTGCAAACCCCTTTTTCTCCCTCATTTTTCAACCATTTTCCTTCATTCTTTTTGCAAAACAATCCTCACAACATACACTTTAAAACCCTATGCATCAAATAAATTATCATGCCAAAAAAAAATAAAACAGAAGGGGTGCACTTACGGATTTTCTGAGCTTTCTCTCTCTAGCCGTGCCTTCTTTCACCCTCTTGCTCCGAGCTCGAACCAAGCTTCAAACTCTCTCTCAGAGCTCTATTTCTCTCCCTCTTTTCTGTTTCTTTCCTTCTCTTTTCTCCCCACCCGAGACTACACTTATGCACACACACAAACCAAATCTCTCACGTCTCTCCCTCACAGCCACTATTCTTGACTCCCTCTCCACCGTCAGCCACCTTTTGCTTCCCCCCAAATGCAGCTTTGCATTTAATGCGAAGCTGCTACTATATATCTACATATATATATATATATATATATATTATCATCACACACACACTAGTTTCACACACTCCCAATCGGCTGTCCTTCTAGTTTGGTTACAAACACACACACACACACACGCCCAGTCACACATACACACAATGCACTGCCATATCTTCTCCCACATATCATTTTACACATTCATGCACACACATTAATTCACACATACCTACACATATATACTATGCATATATATATAATACTAATGCACCAAAATTAATAACCATGATAATAATAACAATAATAATAATACTAATAATAAAAATTTAATTAATCAAGAATAATAATTAAAAAAAAAAATTTCATGTCATAACACACTTTGACCCCTAAACTTATGAAAAATTATGATTTGACCCACCAGATTTAAATATTAATAAAATAATTATTAAATTAATTAATTAATTAATTTAATTAATTTAATTATTTAAATGTTCTAAAATAACCCGGAGTCCAAATGGGACAAGTCATTAGTGTATTTTGACTATCTCAGCCATTCCGAGGCCAATGGTGAGGTCCATTTTATGAGACAGGGTCCCAAAAAAAATAAAAGACCCGTAGTAACCTTTAAAATTACCAAAATGCCCCTAGGTTGGAACCCAGTCAAACGAACTCCAAATTAAGCAAACAAATAGTGAAACTTTATTATTTCGAGCATTCTGGACTCAACCATGGAGCCCGATTTGTGAAAAGAAGTCTCAAAGTGTAAGGACCCGTGAAAAGTGCAAAATGACTGTTTTGCCCTTTTGAACCCAGATGTTCGAATTCAGTTCTACAAAAACCTAAACTTATTTTCTTCAACGTCCTGGATTCAATAGTAGAGTTTAATTTAGCAAAATAGAAACTTATAAGATAAAGACATAAAGTTTGATGAATAGCATAATTCAAGTGACAGTTGGACTGAGTCTCATGTTATGATTTTAGGGACACGGAAAGGCAAAGAGAAGGTGACCTGACCTTCGGTGTTCTTATAGTGATTTCACTTTACTACGAGTATACTTTCCCCATTTGAGATCGATTATCAGGTACGATATATTGTGCTAAGTAAGAAATAGAACTGAGATTAGGGATACTTGTTCTGCTACTTTGATTGTTCACATGTTTACTTGAGTGTTCACCTGCTTATGTGCTTCCTGCTGTCTTGCTAAACTTGGATGATGATTACATGTATATTGCATGTGTTAGCGTAGTGCGAGAATTATATGAAATATGTGATTAAAAGCATGCTCTATGTATGAATGAGATGCATCATTGAGATTATATCATGATATGATGAAATCAGAGCATATTGGCATAGTGTGATTCCTTGGACATGGCGTGAGTTAAGCACTTGGTGCTTTGCATTATGAGGGTGCAGATCCTGTGGTGAAAAACCCAAAATCGGCCATTAGGTACTTGCGAGCTTGACGGATTCCGGACCGTGAAGCGAGACATACAAGGTACTCATGCCGATGGGGAAGGACCGTATCATGAGACATGGGTGGGCATTGAGTTGCATGGGTGTGTCACGCATACTGCTCATATATTGTATACTGTTCATATACTGCCATCATGATATCGAATGCCATGTAGAAATAACTGTACACTTGCACATGCCACGACCTTAGCTTTGTTTTTTGCATTAGCATTATATTGTACCAGCATGTTGAGCTGACCCCTTCAATGGGGCAAACATTTCAGATGATGTCCCAGCTGTACGAGATGTGGAGATGATCTGATTAGGGACTATGTTAGGCCCAAGGGGCGTTTTTGATATTGTATAAGGGCATAAGCTCGAGATTGTATTTTATTTTGTATATTGTGAACTAATGGACGAGATCTTGTGTATGTATCAGAATGGTGTACGGAATGCATGTAATTATACTTAGTCGTCTTTATTTCTTTATTATCTTTATTTTCTTTTGTCTCGTTACTCGCGCCTCGGGTTCGCTGGAATTCGGGGCGTGACACGTGAGATTTAGTGATGTCTTAATAAAGGAAAGAACTTGGAACTATATTTGGCCCGTGGGGCGCATTTTGTGATGTACGGGCTTAAGCCCAAGATGACATGTTATATGTATGTTGATGGAAATGAATGTAAGCTAAGTTGAACCCGTTAGATTGTCTTTTACCTTTATTTTATTTCCTTTTAGTTTTGTTACTCGCACCTCGGGTTCGCAGGAATTTGGGGCGCGACAATTTGGTATCAAAGCATAGGTTCGAATACCTAGGGACAGTGGGAGAAGTCTAGACCTTAAGTTATTTGGGCGAGTTTGGGTGGTATGTTTTATGTGCACATGTTGCCTTGGTCTGCACGAGTATGCGCTATACTTGATTTCACGATTGACTAAGAGTATATGATGGTTTGATATGGTGGTTGACTAAGATTAGAAACGCATATCTATGCGATAGACCGTATATTTTATGGGATAGGTCGTATACCTAGTTAATTGAGATATAGGTTGTGCACTTAGTTATCTATACGATAGGTGGTATGCCTAGTCATTTATGAGATAAGCTGTGGACCTAGTTATTTACTTGGTTTGTTGTGTTCTTATATCTATGTATAAGTATGCTAGGTTAGTACCCGATATTCATGGATTATAGTACTATGACTATGATATTTATACAGACTGGATTGGTCTCAAGTCTTGCGTTACAGTTAATGGATGGCACCCCATCAGCCAGTAACAAAAGGAGTTATGATCCATGAAGGGTTATTACTTAGCTATAAAAGTAAGGAATAATGAAAGAATTATAAAACCTTAAATGAACAAATGACAATGAGGTAGAAAACCATAAATAAAAAGACACATAAGACCTAGGAATGCTAAAGTAAGAATTTAGACTTGTGGAGATTTTTGTGTATGGACTGGACAGTGGATACTCAAAGTGTTTGTACTTAAGATTTTGAGATACTCTTGTGTTAAACTCTTTTGTGGAAAGATGTATTAATTTTGGATAGCATTCATTTAGGATTGAGTATTGGTAGGCTAGTTGAACACTAGCATGACTTTAGTATGCATATATTGTATCGTTTAAATGAATTCCTTCTTTGCGAAAGGCTATGTTAGAGCTCGGTGTTAATTGTTTAGTGTAACCAACAGGTGGGGATGGTTGACTTGAGTTATATAAATATTGATTAAGCAAGTATGTCTATAAGATGTGTTAGGTCCTCAAGCGATGATTGATGATCTTTTGTCTAAAAGAAAAAAATTGTATAAATATGAATAGTTTGAAAAGAATATTGTTATGAATTGACCCAGATTATGATGTAATTGGATTTTGATTTCATGCTTAGGATGAATATTGAAGTGGAATGCGAATGTGAATATGAAAGTTAGGGGTAGTAATGATTTCTTTATTGAATTGGGATTAGTTATACTATGGTGGACTGTGGAGGTAACCTAGTGATGAATGTTATTGTCTTACTTAGTTTTATGAGATGATCGATATTAGATGTGATAAGAATATTGGGTTAATTTAATGAACTTATGAGTATAGGCCTTGTGAAAATAATGAGTTGTATGAATCGGGTCAAATTGAGGTGTGAATTATGAACCTAGTTCTAGCTTAGTTTACGAGATTGATTCCAGAATTATAATTGAATAAAAGGTAAGCATTGATTGTTGTTTTGGAGGAAATTGTATATCAGGCTAAGAGTTGGATGATACGAATTTCCTGAATATGAATCTTGTGTTTAAGATACAAATTCTGTGAATGTACTTGGAGTGAAAGTATTGTGGTTGAGGTACTAGAACTTAAAAGCTTGGATTGTTATATGACTTATAATGGAATGGTGGTTTTCACTTGTCGTTTAGAAATACGTGGGTAAAAGTTATGGACGAGTCTAATCGGTTTGGATAAAGTTATCAATGATTGTGTTGTCTGGATCTAGATAAAAAATATTACACTTGGGAGAATTTTTTTTTTTATTCGGGCTGATTGCCTTGTTCTACCATCGTATGGTTCGCAAGTTGGGGTAATGAGATACTAACGAGGATCTGTAGAGATTGCTCAATAGAGATAGTTAATTGCATCATTTCTTCTGACTTTAGTCTACTTGTCATGTCTAGTTTTGATATTACATTGGGGAAAGATTGGTTTTTTACATTTTGGGTGAATACAAACTACTACAAGGGGAGAGTGACGGTGTATATTTCTGAGGGAGATAGCTTTTATTTCACGGGGGGTTGAGAGGATTTCTTAATTCCACCCTAGTATGACCTTAGGAGTTAGGGAATTCATAGTTAAATGTTGGCTAGTCTAATAACAGATGGGACATTACATTTGTGTATGGATTATAGAAGACTGAACCGGGTTGTTATCAAGAACAAGTAACCGTTATCAAGGGTAGATGACTTGTTTGACCAACTTAGGGGTGCAAGATGTTTCTCGAGGATCGATCTTAGATCGGGGTACCATTAGTTGGGAGTATGGGAGGAAGATTGGCAAAGATGGCTTTTCACACTTGTCGTGGACATTGTGAGTTGTGGTTATACCATTCGATGTGACGAATGCTTGGCGGCATTTATGGATTTGATGCATCGCATCTTTAGTCCTTATTGGATCAGCTTTTCTTGGTCTTGGTAGATAGTATTCTAATTTATTCACCTTCTAAGAAGGAGTATGCTTTTCACTTAAGGACTATATTACAGACTTTGAGGGGGGCATCGTTTATTTGCTAAGTTCTCGAGGTGTGAGTTTTGGCTCCAGGAGGTACAGTTCCTGGGCTATGTTGTATCGGGTAGTGGGATGTCCATGGATCCTTCTAGACGGACTTTGTTATGAGTTCGGAGGGGTTAGACATTAAGTTGTCTTTTATTTTATATTTCATGTTCTTTTAGTTTCGTTACACTCACCCCCGAGTTCGTAGAAATTCGGGGCGTGACAAGAGGTGTGTGTGTCGCCAATACTATTAGCGACATGACTATTTGCGACGTCTTTATCAACGCCCGTTTGTGCGTCGCAAAAGAGCTTAAGCGAAGAATTTTGCCATTATTAGCAACGCACGCGTGCGTCACTAATAGTGCTTTTTCTGTAGTGGATCTTGGAACTGCTAATCAAATTCTTGATATAAAGATTTACGGGGATAGGGTAAATGGTATTTTGAAGTTGTCACAAGTTGAATATGTTAAGAAGGTTTTAAATAGGTTTAGCTTAGATGGAGCAAAATCAGTGAGCACCCTACTTGCTAGTCACTTCAAACTTACCAAGGAACAGTCACCAAAGACCAAATAGGAGAGGACATATATAGAGTGTGTTCCATATGCTTCAGTTATCAGTAGCCTTATGTATGCCATGGTTTGTACTAGGCCAAACATAGCACATGCAGTGGGAGTCGTGAGTAGGTACATGAGTGGTCGCTAATAGTGCATTTTCTTGTAGTGGATCTTCGAACTGCTAATGAAATTCTTGATATGAAGATTTACAGGGATAGGGTAAATGGTATTTTGAAGTTGTCACAAGTTGAATATGTTAAGAAGGTTCTAAATAGGTTTAGCTTAGATGGAGCAAAATCGGTGAGCACCCTACTTGCTAGTCACTTCAAACTTACTAAGGAATAGTCACCAAAGACCGAACAGGAAAGGACATATATAAAGCATGTTCCATATGCTTCAGTTATCAGTAGCCTTATGTATGCCATGGTTTGTACTAGGCCAAACATAGCACATGCAGTGGGAGTCGTGAGTAGGTACATGAGTAATCCAGGCAAACAGCATTAAGAGGCAGTAAAGTGGATCCTTAGATACATGAATGGTACTACAGAGGTGGCACTTTGCTTTAGACAAACAAATATGGAATTACATGATTATGTTGATGCAGATTGAGCTGGTGATGTAGATAACAGAAGAAGCACTATTGGTTATGTTTACACATTGGATGGTACAACAGTTAGTTGGGTTTATTAGTTACAAAAGATTGTAGTTATTTCTACAACAGAAATTAAGTATGTTGCTATTATTGAAGTTGGTAACGAGATGACTTGGCTGAAGACTTTTCTAGAAGAGTTGGGTAAGAAGCGGGAGGATGGTGTTTGTATAGTGACAGTCAAAGCGTTATTCATCTTGCAAATAATTCAGCATTTCATTCTAGGATGAAGCACATTCAGTTGCGCTATCATTTCATTCGTTCTCTTGTGGATGATGTAGTATTGTCCCTTGAGAAGATTCATGGCAGTAAGAATCCAACAGATATGTTAACCAAGGTAGTCACCATTCTGAAACTAAAGTTGTGTGTAACTTCAGTTGGTCTTCAAGCTCGAGGAAGAAAGACATTTGTTGCAATGTTCTTCTATGTGATGATGGGATGTTGAACTTTTTTATATTAAGTTCCAAGTGGGAGATTGTTAGGTAGTGTGGATCCTGATAAGTACTTAACACTAGTCTTAACTCCATGGATCCAACTTCATGGTAAGTTCACCAAGGGGTTGCAAGAGGGCAGAAGCTCCCTTGCTCGAAGGTAGGGGTTCGAAGGCATGGCCCCGAGGTGAGTTTTTCTAAGGTTATTTTTGGTATTTCACATTATTTCCCTGTTGCCCTAATTTTATATATTTATAGTTGAGGAGTCGTATCTCATTATAACTTGTAACTCTTTCAAATCATACTAAAACTGTAGTAGCCGTAGATGTAATCCTATTCTAGGGTGAACCACGTAAATCTTTGTGTTCTTGTGTGTGCGTGTGATTTTAGATTCGTTTTCTTGTTTGCTTTCATGTCTCACTGATCTTGGTTAGGTGATTATATTCCTAACATCCTTCATTCGAACGAATGCCAGAAAACGTTTTTTTTCCTGATTTCTACAATTTAGGTATTTATCCTTTTTCATTTATTTTCCATGTATCACCACTCCATATTATGTTATTTAATTTCTTTCCATCTTATTATTATGTTCGTGAGCTTTATTATTATGCTAAAGTAATATTATCCCTTATTTATTCCTTTATTTATTTTTTAATTTTACGAAACATTATAAAGTTACTCTTAATCCAGCTGTGAATAATTTTGTGATTCTATACGAGCAATTCCTAAATCACTGGGCCCTTTGGATATGGAAGGTTAAATCGAAGCAATGTCACAAGTTTTGAATGTCACGCCCTGAATTCCACCGAGAACCCGAGGCGCAAATAACGAGACAGAAAGTAAATAAAATATAAAGTAAATAAAGGTCAACCTAACGGATTCAACTCAAAACTTACATTTATTTCCTTCAATGTACATCCATGTAAAGCATGATCAATAAAAACATTCAACATGTCATTCGGGCTTAAGCCCTTATACAATATCAATGCATCTCGAAATATGCTCCCAAGGGCCAAGATCATTCTAAGCTCATGTCTTCTCCACTCTGCAAGACTTCCTCAAGTCTCGAGTGCCGGGAACGTCATCTGTGGGGAGTTATCCCACGTATGGGTCAGCTCAACTGCTGGTATGATATAATGCTAATGCAAGGAACAAAATTAAGGGCGTGGCATGTGCAAGTGTACAGTTATTTCTATATGTCACTCAATATCATTCATACAACGTGCTTGCAATAATCTACATGTCATCCAACTCATTAATATAACTTGAGATGTGGCATGTGCAAGTGTACATTTATCTCTACATGCATCCTAAATCATTCGTGCAACGTGCTAGTAACAATCTACATGTCATCCAACTCATTAATATAATTTAAGACGTGGCATGTGCAAGTGTACATTTATCTCTACATGCATTCTAAATCATCCATGCAATATGATAACAATAATCCACATGCCTTCCAAATCATCCATACCATATAATAGCAATAATCCACATAACATCCAAGTTATCCATGCAATATAGTGACAATGCCCATGAAATACCCACACGACTCAATGCCACAACCATGCCAACTCTATGCCATAACCATGTCAACTCTATGCCATGTCCATGTCAACTCATGTAATGTAATGTGATGTAATGTAATGTAATGTCATGTAATGTAATGTAATGTCCCTTCACAGATCACTCCCGTTGGTTCGGGTACCAAATGCAATATCATGTCCCTTCGCGGATTGCTCCCGCTGGTTCGGGTACCAAATATAATATCATGTCCCTTCGCGGATCGCTCCCGCTGGTTCGGGTACCAAATGCAATATCATGTCATGTCATGTCATGTCATGTCCAAGGAATCATACTATGCCAATATGCTTTGATTCCACCATGTAATAGCACAATCTCCGATAAACAATTTACCAACATATAGAGCATGCTTTTTAAACAATGTATTCCACTTAAAGCAATTACAGCATCTGAATAATAATCCTTTTCCACATGAATGTATGTAATACAAAATCACGTAAACAAATACTCAATCACGTATTTACCATCTTAACAACTCATCAAGAACATAAATCACGTACATCACCGGCACATAGAATAATCATATCTCCATGGAGCAGCGAGAATCACATAAGCAACGTAAACAATCAACTCAAGATTTCCTTTTTAAAACAATGTTCCTTATGTGATTTTTCTAACATCAATCAAATAATTATATGATTCATTCAATTAACATGCAAATCATTCCTAAACTTAATTCTATTCCTTACTTAGCACAATACACCATACCTAATGGGTTGGTCTCAACCCTAAGAGATCGTGCTCGCGGTGTAGCCGAACTAATCAATGAGAATGTAGTCCATCTACTATATCTGTCTAAAGAGTCAATCAGTCTTCTCCTCTCCCTTCGGTGTTCCTAAAACCACAAAATGTAACTCAGTCTATTGCAACTTGAGTTATGCTATTCATCAAATTTTATGCCTTTATTTTATGAGTTTCTATTTTTTCAAGTTAGACTCTACTGTTGAGTCCGGAACGTCGAAGAAAATAGGTTTAGGCTTTTACGGAATTTTATTTGGACATCCGAGTTAAAAAAGGCAAGATTGTCATTTTGCGCTTTTACGGGTTCTCATATCTCGAGAGCTCTCTTCGCAAATCGGACTCTACCGTTGAGTTTAGAACATTCGAAATAATAAAATCCCACTATTCGTTTATTTTAATCGGGATTCGTTTAACTGTGTGATGACTCAGAGGCATTTTCGTAATTTTCAAGGTTCACACGGGTCTTTTACTTTTCGGGACCTCGTCTCGCATCACGGACCTCATCGTTAGTCTTACGAGGCCCAAGATAGTAAGAAAACATATATAACTTGCCGTATTTGGGCTTCGAGACATTTCGGAGTATTTAATTTAATTAATTATTTCATTATATTATATATACGTTTTAAGGGGGATAAGTCAACGGGTGCGTACTGTGGCACAGTGGTTAGCACTGTGCCACTCCCCTCTTTGGTCTCACGTTCAAGTCGCGGCAGCCGCACTCTCCCCCATCTTTTCCTCTTTTCTTTCCTCTTTCTTCTTCAGTTTTTTTTCAACAGTTGGGCCCAAGACATTGTGGCCCAATCTGCTTAATAAGTCCACTATTTTAAAAACTAAAAGAGGCCCAAAATTTTAAAATCAAAACTAGCCCAATGATTAAAATTAAGGGGGCCCAACTAAACAGAAAAAAAATTCAAAACAGGCCCAAGGCCTTTAAACCCAAACAGGCCCAAGGCAGCCATCACCTTCTCCGATCCTCCGATCACAATCTCCGGTGACAAGGAGGCCCCGGTCACCGAAAAACCACGCCCTCCTCACCGTTTTTCTAGGATTTTTGACGTCCATTTTACACGATTTTTATACCAAATTAATCCTGGGACTTTAAGGGATTGTTTAAGACCAGTGTTGGCCTCAAACTCGACTTTTTTTCAGGTGCCCACTTCCAGTTTCCGGCCATGCAATACCCAGATTCTGGCCGACTGTTATCTCATGGTATTTTCTTCACAGTTTTCCAACTATTTTAATTTCATTCCTTTTCTAATCACTTCCTGCATTTCTCTACATCAACATTCTCTAATTTAAATTGAGTTCAACACATGAAATCACAAAAAAAATCAGACTATCATGTATACCTGTAACTGGCTTTATTTCCCTCATCTCAACATTATTTAAACCGATTCTTCTTGCAAAATTTTTGATATTTCGGACTCTACAAGACTCAGTAATTTAACCTTCAACTTATGCTTTAAAAAAATTTTGAAATAGAAGCTATATTTACTTACCCCTTTTTGATTTTTTCTTTGGTGTAGTACCCCCGGTTGAATCTTCTGAATCCCCCTACTGCTTTCGGTTTCTCACTTGCTCTATCTCCTTCGGTTTCTCCCTCTAGTTCTCACGCATGCAAGCATGAAATATATATATATATATATATCACAACTGTTCTTCCTCCCTCTCTCTTTCTCTCTCCTATTTCTCTCTCTATTTTCTTGACTCCACTCTACTCATAATCACCTCTGATTTCTCAAAAAAAAAAAAAAATCACACGCCACACTTATGCTCATAAGGAAGAAATCACATGCCTGTTGCACTCAATGAGCTGGCCTATATACATATATATATATATATATATGCACACACCTATATGTACACATTGTACACTACATACACCTGCACCTGCACATGCACTTACACACGCAACCAACAGCCCCATTTTCTGACTTCCCTCCTTATTTCTTCCTACTCATTTCTGATCCACATTAATTGTTTGCTTCTTTGCTGAGTTTTCCATGTATATATAATATATATATATATATATATATATTTATATATATATTGTATTACACATATGGCTATGTACAGCCGCACCCCCGTCTATTGTTTACACACACACACACACACACATATATATATTTAATTTGATGTACACACATACACATGAGCAACACATCACACATGCATAATACATATATACATACATGTATATCTACACTTACACAATATCCATCTCACATTTACACACTTACCAAAAAAAAAAAAAAAAATTCATCCCAAAATTTTGGATCTTTACATTGAACCACCATCAATATTGGAAAAAAAAATCAACGTTGAACCCATAGTACTCGTCATAGTAGAAGGCTAAAGTCGTAGTCAGTGGTAGGGGTTTTTGGCGAGGTAACGACTGAAGTCGCCATCGGCGGTAAGGGTCTTTAACGTGGGCAACGATGATTTATTCTTCACCAATGGGGTTGGCAGTGGGGTCTTCGACAATTCGAACCCCCTCTCTGCTTCTCCTCTTTCTCTCTCGTCGGACTGGGGCTAAGGAAAGGGGAATAGGCAGTAGGGTAAGGAAAGGGGCTAGGACCGCTAAATGATATGTAGAATTTTTTATTAAAATATATGGGTAAATTGGTAAATAACCTAATTTCGTTAACAGCGTTTAATTGACATTACTAACATAGGGGACGGTGTAGGTTTTCAAATCACAGGGGCGGTATCTGTAATTGTCACACACCGCTGGGGAGTAAGTGTAATTAACCCAATAATCCAAGGTATTAGTAAATTAGATGACTTTTATATATGATATGGGCATATTGAATGATACATATGTTGTAAGATATTGACAACTACAAGACAAACATGTTGAACATGCATAGGGGAAATGGAGCATAGAAAATCTTAAAACGAAAATTATATACCTCCTTTTTTGGACATTTATTTTTATTTGAGAAAAATTCTTTTAAATTTGCAAAAAAAAAAATTTAAAATGTACATGTCATAGATATGGTTTTTCCTATAAATATGATTATATATATGATGTGGTTGTGTCACGCCCCGAATTTCGGCGAACCCGAGGCGCGAGTAACGAGACAAAAGAAAATAAAATAATAAGAAAATAAAGACGATTAAGTGTAATTACATACATTCCATACACTATTCTGATACATACATAATGTCTGGTCCATTTGTTCACAACATACCAAATAAGATACAATTTCGGGCTTATGCCCTTATACAATATCAAAAGCGCCCCTTGGGCCTAACATAGTCCCTAATCAGATCATCTCTTCATCTCGTGCTGCTGGGACATCATCTGAAATGTTTGCCCCACTAAAGGGGTCAGCTCAACATGCTGGTACAATATAATGCTAATGCAAGAAACAAAACTAAGGTCGTGGCATGTGCAAGTGTACAGTTATTTCTATATGACATTCGATATCATGATGGCAGTATGTGAACAGTATACAGTATATGAACAGGATGCGTGACACACCCATGCAATTCTATGCCCACCCATGTCTCATGATACGGTCATTCTCCGCTGGCATGAGTACCGCCGCGTATGTCTCGCTTCACGGTCCGGAATCCGTCAGGCTCGCAAGTACCTAATGGCCGATTTTGGGTTTTTCACCACAGGATCTGCACCCTCATAATGCAAAGCACCAAATGCTTAACTCACGCCATGTCCAAGGAATCACACTATGCCAATATGCTCTGATTTCATCATATCATGATATAATCTCAATGATGCATCTCATTCATACATAAGGCATGCTTTTAATCACATATTTCATAATGTCAACAGTTCTCAAAACATGTAATTCTCACACTACGCTAACACATGCAATATACACGTAATCATCATCCAAGTTTAGCAAGACAGTAGGAAGCACATAAGCAGGTGAACACTCAAGTAAACATGTGAACAATCAAAGCAGCAGAACAAGTATCCCTAATCTCAGTTCTATTTCTTACTTAGCACAATATATCGTACCTGATAATTGACCTCAACTCAAGAAGGTGTACTCGTAGTATGGTAGAATCACAGTGAGGATACCGAAGGTCAGATCACCTTCTCCTTGCCCTATCATGTCCCTAAAATCATAACAGGTAACTCAGTTCATTGTCATTTGAATTTATTCTATTCATCAAATTTTATGTCTTTAATTCATAAGTTTCTATTTTGCTAAATTAGACTCTACTATTAAGTCCGGGACGTCGAAGAAAATAAGTCTAGGCTTTTGTAGAATTCAATTCGGACACTTGGGTTCAAAAGGGCAAAACAGTCATTTTGCACTTTACACGGGTCCTTACATGTCGTGACCTCTTTTCACAAATTGGACTCCACAGTTGAGTCCGGAATGCTCGAGATAATAAAGTTTCACTATTCGTTTACTAAATTCGGAGTTCATTTGATTGCATTTCAATTCAGGGGCATTTTGGTAATTTTAAAGGTTACTATGGGTCTTTTATTTTTTGGGACCCCGTCTCATAAAACGGACCTCACCATTGGCCTCAGAATGGCCGAGATAGTCAAAATACACTAATGACTTGTCCCATTTGGACTCCGAGTTATTTTAGAGTATTTAAATAATTTAATTAATTAATTAATTAAATTAATATTTTATTAATATTTAATTCTGGTGGGTCTAACTGTAATTTCTTCAAAGTTCAGGGGTTAAAATGTAATTTTCGAAGGTTCAGGGTCAAGTTTGAAATTTTTAAAAGTCTAGGGGCAATTTTGTAATTTTGGAAAATCCTTATTCTCAATTTGGATAGCCAAACAGTGGCTAATCCAAAATAGGGATAAGGTATCCTTGTTCCCATTAATTCTAATTTTTAATTTCTTATCCTTGTAGCCAAACAGACCCAATTAAGTTTTTAATTTAAAACATCATCGCGACACGTGGCAGGGGCGGTTCAGCCCCGCCCGAACCGGACCCAACCCTGACCCGAAACCCGACCCGGTCACCCTCCTTCTTCCCCGATTATCCGGCGAAGCTCTGGTAGGGTTCCGGCGCCTTCTCCGGCGCCGGCGACCGATCTCCGGTGACTTTTCAAGGTTTTTAAAATGCAGTTCCCTCCCATTTTTCATGTAGATCTCATATTTAAAGTTAGTTTTGGATTCCACCCATTGGATTTTCACGAAATAGGGAGTCAATCCCTCGGTCAAAACTCCGGCCGATTCTATTTCTCCATTTTCCCTCACTGGTTTTGGTTAGTTCAAACTCCAAATGGTTTCTGCACCTTAGGAGGTTATTTTCCCATCATTCTAGTCTAATTTAACACATAAAATATCAAAACCCATTTCCCCCAACCGTGACCTGCAACTCCCCATTTCTCCCTCATCTTTTAATCATTTTCCTTCATTCTTTTTGCAAAATAATGCTTATAACATGCTCTCTAAGATCCAAAAATCAAATCAATCAAACAACTCAAAAACTTAAAAACAGAAACTAAACCCATTTACCTTGAAATCTTGATTTTCTCTCGGTGGGTTGTTTACTCCCCCCTTCTGTTCCTTTTGATCCACTTCTGCTTCTTCCCACTTCAATCCTCTCCTTCTACTTTCCTCTTTAACTCACGGATGCACACACATATACAGAGAACACTCACCACCGACTCTTTCTCTCTCTTCTCTTTCTCTCTCTATTCCCCTCCACTTGCAGCCTTCCTTAACTTCTCTCCCTTCTGCTCAGCCTCTTGCTTCTCCCCAAATGCAGCTTTGCATTTAATGCAAAGCTGCCTATACACCTATATATATATATATATATATCAATCATCATACCCTAAACACACACACACACCTAGCTGCCACCTCACACACATTCAGTTGGTCACAAATACACACACACACTGCTATATAACACATACATACACATATCTATATTTACATGCACATACATTACAATACACATATATACATACATACTATACATACACCATGCATATATATAATCCATGCCTCAAAAGAAAAAAAAAAAACTTAACAATAATAATGATAATAATAAAGAAAAAAAAATATTTAATAACCAAAGAAAATTTTATAAAAAAAAAATTTTCCGGGTTATTACATCCTTCCCTCCTTAAAGAAATTTCGTCCCGAAACTTAAAATAACATAAAATGAAGGAAAATACATCATTGATCAAACAACTTGGGGTACCTAGTTCGAACCTCGGTTCCAACGAACCTTGACCAAAGGGACGGTCCTACCTCGCAAAACCTGGTCCCTCAAGTCTAATATCTCTACGGTTCTCTGATCATAAGAAACGTCGCTCTTTAGCTGAAGATCTAACCAATCTAATACATGGGAGGGGTCAGGCTCGTACTTTCTCAACATGGAGACATGGAAGACGTCATAAACTCCAGATTGCTGCGATGGTGAGGCCAGCTTATAAGCCACCTCTCTAACCCTCCCAAGAATCTCAAAGGGGCCTATAAATCGTGGTGACAGCTTCCCACCGCGCCTAAATCTTCTCAAACCTCATCTGGGAGACACCTTGAGGAACACATGGCCCCCAACCTCGAATGACAAGGGTTGCCGCCTCCTATCTGCATAACTCTTCTAGCGACTCTGGCTGGCAACAAGCGCTGCCTGATCACTTGTATCTTGTCTGTGGTCTCACGGACTAAGTCGAGTCCCAAAACAATTGTCTCTCCTACCCCAATCCATCACACCGGGGAACTGCTTGCTACGGTTACAGGCAAACTCTACCAAAACAAGGTGATTCTCTCAGCTACCCCTAAAGTCCATAATGCAGTCTCTAAGCACATCCTCTAGGATCTGAATGGTACGCTCTGACTGACCATCAGTCTGAGGATGAAAGGTAGTACTAACCTAGCTGAGTCCCTAAGGCTGTCTGAAGGCTCTGCCCAAACCGGGCAGTGAAACGTGGGTCACTATCTAAAACAATGGATAAGGGAACTCCATGTAATCGTACTATTTCTCGACATAGTAATAAAAGATCAATGCAAAATGCATTGTAACATGTAGATGTGCAGCCTTACCTATGGATCACTCACCTCTCCCTCAGCCAGGCGATGTGGAATGCATTACCTCCTCCCATTACCATCTCTCCCGTCGGCTTCGCCTCACCGGCAAGCGTGCAGCGGCGTGCAGACATCTCCACACTCCCCGCTAGGGTCTGGTGCTAATCCCATCTATAACGACTCACTCCACATGGCACAACACATAATGATATCCTCAAAACACATTGGCTCATCAACGCCAATCCCTTTCAATTTCCATCCAAGTATCACGACTCATCTCAACAACTCAACACAATAAAAAGTAAAGGAACTTCTCACTGATCACAAAGATACCCCATGGTCTCTCACACATGCTATGTCATCTAACCCACCTCAAATTAATCCATGAAATCACCTAGTGATTTATCCCGATGGTATAAATACACATTATCTGTACCACAATGCAATCTCATCATTCAGTATTTTCTAAATACCCTAATTACCCACAAGATATCAACAGTACAATCTAAAAGTAAAGCTATCACCTCCCACCTTAGTTTATATATAACCGAGACTAAGTGTCATGTACTAATAAGGACTAGCCTATTCATTTCATGTATGCGTATGTCGATTGGGTATACAATGTAGACAGTGTAGGTTACGTACTATAATCATGAAACTTAAGTCAATATACCAAGGTTCAGAAGAACAAAACATTAGTGAAACTCTTCACCAATTTCTACTACGAACATACATCAATTTTTCACACGCATATGTCAACATACACCTATAAACACGTTTAAGCATTCTCTTATACATGCATTAATAACAACCAGTCTGCATATATATATAAAAAAAAAAATAAAGTCATAATCGCAGCACTATAACGGTCACTAAACTAGCATGCTTAAATAGAGTAAACCTACAACATTCAATAGCTAACACGTAGCTTACCACATCAGCACCCAGTATAAAATTTCATTCCAGGAATACACATATACATAAATAAGCACATATTCTGTTGTACAGGTGACTAGGCACATTCCCAACCTTACGGATATCCAAGCTCATAGCCTATCTCACAGACAATAATCATACAGTCCACTGTTTAATCTTATTCGTTATACTGTATAGGGGCAAGTACTGAATTCCAGATCATCAATAACCAAACATACCCCACATCGTACAATTTCACAATCTAAGGTAACAAGCACTCCTCTAATCATGTAATCCAAACCATCCCAATTCAAATTAAGGCCTAACCCCTCCTAACTCACAATAAAGTCAATCTTAAAAGGATCTATGGACATCCCATGGAATAAAGAAAACATCTCCCTCAGGAGTACACACGCTCTCTCTTCCCCCGTAGCAACCTATACTTGTCTAAAGTATAAATAACCGATCTATCTCCAACATAATACCAATACTAGACGCATCAAATAAGATGAAAAATTCAATTAAGGCATGCAATCAGCTACATTTATTGAGTAATCTCTACAGATTCTTGTCAGCATCATTCTACCCCTAACGTCATGGCACATGGTGAATATGAATGAATGAGGTGTACTATGGTCTATCAATATGCCAGTCCATAAACTAAACACAAAAAAATGTACCTCAAGGCTCTAAAGGTCCAAAAAGGATAGGTGACTCTAGGCTGACTACTGCATAACGCCACTCTGAGTGGTCTGGTCCTGCCTACCACCCCTCTGACTGAGAGTCCTGACACTCAATGCCGTAGGTGTATGCTGAAAATACAATGCCGGAGGTCCCTGACCCAATAGTGGCCGTGGTAGAGGCACTTGGGTATACTGATAGAAATGTGGCTCCTCTAAGTCCTGGGAAATCGGCCTCTGAGGACAATTGGCCCTGACATGGCCAGCCTGGTGGCATACAAAACAAAGTCGTGGAGTCCTCCGTCCTTGACTCTTTATTGGTGATGGAAATGACTCTTGACTAGACTCGATCCTCTGTCTCAAGCTGGGGTCCCTCAAAGGACAAGTGACCATCTTATGGCCAGGCTGTCCACAAATAAAACAAATAATGGTCCCTTGGGATGTGGATGTAAAAGAAGCACCAGTCCGGAACCTCTTCGGTGGTCTCGTACCAGTGTGAGTCTGGGCGGGTATAGATATTTGTGCAGCAGTAACACGAGCTCGAGACCTCTTCGATGGCCTCTTACCAGTGTATATCGGGGTAGACCTAGGAATCTGTGCTAGAGTCGCCTCGCTCTGGGTCTGGGGCTCTCTGACTCCTCTAAGCTCAGCCAACTCTCTCTCAGCCCTGACCGCTCTCGTCACTACCTCCTGTATAGTGTGAAGGCATTCCCGCATAATGGTCGCTATGTCCTCAGAACCACTAGTCTGCCCTACCTCCACTGGAGCAGGTGTAAAAGTGACGGCTTCCTCAACTACAACATCTACCGAAGCAGCAGTTTGGGGCCAACTATGCCACGGTGGTGCAGTGGTCCTAGGCTCATCGTGTCTAGGTGGTATAAGTCTGGGAGTAGCTTGTCTCGGTGGCACATCTACAAGTCCAAAGAGAAGAAAAATTAGTACCCCATTAGACACAGGTATTAAAAGAACATTAAGTAAGCACTTGTCAACGCTTCACAATTTCCAAGTAACAACCACAACATATCATGACACACTTGCCTAATCAATACCTACATAACTAATGTCTATCATCACCCCCCATTGGTTACACTAAACAATTTACACCGAGTTCTAACATAGCCCTCTACTAAGAAGGATTTTATCTAAACAATGTAACACACATACCTAAACATTTGAACACTAGCAAGGTTTAACTCCCAGTGAATACTATCCAAAACAATACATCTCTCAACAACCAGGGTTTAACACAAGAACAGCTTTAAAAATCTAAAGATAAACACTCTAAGCATCCATCTATACACACAAGGCTCCACAAATCCAAATCCTTATTCTAGCATTTTAAGGTTTGATGTGTCTTTTATTATCTCTTACTTTTATAGCTAGGTGATAACCCTTCATGGATTACAGCTCCTTTCATTACTTGCTGATGGGGTACCATCCATCAGCTATAGCTCAAAACCTGAGACCAATCCAGTCTGTATAAATATCATAGTCATAGTATTATAATCCATGAAAATTAGTTACTAACCTAGCACACTCATATAGAATCCACAAACAACAGTCAACCAGGTAAACAACCAGGTTCACAACTTGTCTCCTAAGTAACTAGGCATACTGTCTACCATGTAGATAACTAAGTGTACAACCTACACCTCAAATGACTAAGCATACCGTCCATCCCATCGAGTATACGGTCTATCACATAGACACGAGTTTCTAATCTTAGTCAACCACTACCGCAAAAAGAATTCGCATGCTCCCTATCTATCGGGAAATCAAGTATAGTGCATACTCGTGCACCCCAATGCAACATGTGTATATAAAATATTTTTGATAAAAGTTCAGTCATGTTCTTATCAGCGACTAGGGAGTACGTATAGCATGTCATAATGTCACTTAACAAATTCTTCACACATTATACATGTCATGCATCTTACCACATTAAATCACATAATCATGCGTCGCAACATAGCATCTAGTAACATGTGATCACAACAATCATGCTTCAAATGCATATATAATCACATAACACACAAAATCCTATCGCATGACACTAACAGTTCACTCTAAGTCTCATTCTTTTCTCTAGGGTCTCATGGTGTTAAACAACACCCCACGGTCTCTAGGTATTCGAACCTAAGCTCTGATACCACGTTGTCACGTCCCGAATTCCGGCGAACCCGAGGTGCAAGTAACGAGACAAAAGAAAATAAAATAATAAGAAAATAAAGACGATTAAGTGTAATTACATACATTCCATACACTATTCTGATACATACATAATGTCTGGTCCATTTGTTCACAACATACCAAATAAGATACAATTTCGGGCTTATGCCCTTATACAATATCAAAAGCGCCCCTTGGGCCTAACATAGTCCCTAATCAGATCATCTCTTCGTCTCGTGCTGCTGGGACATCATCTGAAATGTTTGCCCAACTAAAGGGGTCAACTCAACATGCTGGTACAATATAATGCTAATGCAAGAAACAAAACTAAGGTCGTGGCATGTGCAAGTGTACAGTTATTTCTATATGACATTCGATATCATGATGGCAGTATGTGAACAGTATACAATATATGGACAGGATGCGTGACACACCCATGCAACTCTATGCCCACCCATGTCTCATGATACGGTCATTCTCCGCTGGCATGAGTACCGCCACGTATGTCTCGCTTCACGGTCCGGAATCCGTCAGGCTCGCAAGTACCTAATGGTCGATTTTGGGTTTTTCACCACAGGATCTGCACCCTCATAATGCAAAGCACCAAGTGCTTAACTCACGCCATGTCCAAGGAATCACATTATGCCAATATACTCTGATTTCATCATATCATGATATAATCTCAATGATGCATCTCATTCATACATAAGGCATGCTTTTAATCACATATTTCATAATGTCAACAGTTCTCAAAACATGTAATTCTCACACTACGCTAACACATGCAATATACACGTAATCATCATCCAAGTTTAGCAAGACAGCAAGAAGCACATAAGCAGTAAACATGTGAACAATCAAAGCAGCAGAACAAGTATCCCTAATCTCAGTTCTATTTCTTACTTAGCACAATATATCGTACCTGATAATCGACCTCAACTCAAGAAGGTGTAATCGTAGTATGGTAGAATCACAGTGAGGATACCGAAGGTCAGATCACCTTCTCTTTGCCCTCTCGTGTCCCTAAAATCATAACAGGTAACTCAGTTCATTGTCATTTGAATTTATTCTATTCATCAAATTTTATGTCTTTAATTCATAAGTTTCTATTTTGCTAAATTAGACTCTACTATTAAGTCTGGGACGTCGAAGAAAATAAGTCTAGGCTTTTGTAGAAGTCAATTCGGACACTTGGGTTCAAAAGGGCAAAATAGTCATTTTGCACTTTACACGGGTCCTTACATGTCGTGACCTCTTTTCACAAATCGGACTCCACAGTTGAGTCCGAAATGCTCGAGATAATAAAGTTTCACTATTCGTTTACTAAATTCGGAGTTTATTTGATTGCATTTCAATTCAGGGGCATTTTGGTAATTTTAAAGGTTACTACGGGTCTTTTATTTTTTGAGATCCCATCTCATAAAACGGACCTCACCATTGGCCTCAGAATGACCGAGATAGTCAAAATACACTAATGACTTGTCCCATTTGGACTCTGAGTTATTTTAGAGTATTTAAATAATTAAATTAATTAATTAATTAATTAATTAAATTAATATTTAATTCTGGTGGGTCTAACTGTAATTTCTTCAAAGTTCAGGGGTTAAAATGTAATTTCCAAAGGTTCAGGGTCAATTTTGAAATTTTTAAAAGTCTAGGGGCAATTTTGTAATTTTGGAAAACCCTTATTCTCAATTTGGATAGCCAAACAGTGGCTAATCCAAAACAGGGATAAGATATCTCTGTTCCCATTTAATTCTAATTTCTAATTTCTTATCCTTGTAGCCAAATAGACCCAATTAAGTTTTTAATTTAAAACATCATCGTGACACATGGCAGGGGCGGTTCAGCCCCGCCCGAACCGGACCCAACCCTGACCCGAAACCCGACCCGGTCACCCTCCTTCTTCCTCGATTATCCGGCGAAGCTCCGGTAGGGTTCCAGCGCCTTCTCCGGCGCCGGCGACCGATCTCCGGCGACTTTTTAAGGTTTTTAAAATGCAGTTCCCTCCCATTTTTCTTGTAGATCTCATATTTAAAGTTAGTTTTGGATTCCACCCATTGGATTTTCACGAAATAGGGAGTCAATCCCTCGGTCAAAACTCTGGTCGATTCTATTTCTCCATTTTCCCTCACTGGTTTTGGTTAGTTCAGACTCCAAATGGTTTCTGCACCTTAGGAGGTTATTTTCCCATCATTCTAGTCTAATTTAACACATAAAATATCAAAACCCATTTCCCCCAACCGTGACCTACAACTCCCCATTTCTCCCTCATCTTTTAATCATTTTCCTTCATTCTTTTTGCAAAATAATGCTTATAACATGCTCTCCAAGATCCAAAAATCAAATCAATCAAACAACTCAAAAACTTAAAAACAGAAACTAAACCCATTTACCTTGAAATCTTGATTTTCTCTCGGTGGGTTGTTTCCTCCCCCCTTCTGTTCCTTTTGATCCACTTCTGCTTCTTCCCACTTCAATCCTCTCCTTCTACTTTCCTCTTTAACTCACGGATGCATACACATATACAGAGAACACTCACCACCGACTCTTTCTCTCTCTTCTCTTTCTCTCTCTATTCCCCTCCACTTGCAACCTTCCTTGACTTCTCTCCCTTCTGCTCAGCCTCTTGCTTCTCCCCAAATGCAGCTTTGCATTTAATGCAAAGCTGCCTATACACCTATATATATATATATATATATATATCAATCATCATACCCTAAACACATACACACACACCTAGCTGCCACCTCACACACATTCAGTTGGTCACAAATACACACACACTGCTATATAACACATACATACACATATCTATATTTACATGCACATACATGACACTACACATATATACATACATACTATACATACACCATGCATATATACAATCCATGCCTCAAAAGAAAAAGAAAACTTAACAATAATAATGATAATAATAAATAAATAAAAAATATTTAATAACCAAAGAAAATTTTATAAAAAAAAAAATTTCCGGGTTATTACAGGTTGTTCCTATAAACCAAAAAACTAACACATATCATAGCAATGCTTGAAAATTTGAGTGGACAAAAAATTTATAATAAAACTACAAAAACATAAGCAATGACTTCTACAACACATATCCCTTCTTCAAAATCTCAGAGTAATCAAGATTTAGGTAGCTTAATTGATCCAACTAGAAAATTCTATACAACAAAGCTCTAAAGCCAAATTCTAAAGTCCTGAACAACAACAAACCCAAGTTGTTAAATAATTTAGGGCCATTTGAATAAATTTGATATTGGCTTAAACAAAAGAAAATACAAAGAAATAACAATTTTGGGGTCATTTGAATTAAAAATTTAGGCATGGACGATAGTAGTGACTTTAGTAATATGATGAAGAAAAAGAAGAGTGAATAATGTTATTAACAAAATAATTCAATTCAAAAAGCATCCAAAAACAAAGTTACAAGTCACACAACCTAGTGAAGTAATAAGAATTTGTCTTTCTCATTTTTTTAAAGTTAAAACTTATTGATATACCATAAACCGACAGAACTAGTCCCCATGTGACACGTGTGATTACATAGCTCGGCCATCTAGAATCGACACAACAAACTCAGCCATTCAGAGTAGGCTCGAGTAATTATCCTTCAGAGCTCATTGAGTCGAGCACAGTCCTTCAGAGCTCCCTTCAATATTCAGAACTCGTCACCGCCTTCAGGGTTCAGAGCTCATTACCGCCTTAACACCTTACCGAGCAAAGGATAAGGAAACAGTCTTCAATAAGGAAACTATCACTCACGAAAATCTCTCAAGCGCAGTAACCAATATGGAAGCTACTATCTCCAATGAACAAATCCCTACTTTCATGGCTCCAAATCCTAATCAACTTAGGAATCATTAAGCCTATAAATAAAACCCTAAGATATGCTTTTACATTCATGCTCATTCTTTGGCTTACAATTACAGTTTTTTCAATTCAGTTTATTAACTTAAATATCGGAGCGGCTACACCGCCGGAGCCAATCTGGTGGTCCTCTGATCTTCTTCTTTGAGTGTTCTTCAGGGAGCCGAGCTAGGAATATGCGACAACCAAAAAGTGCAGCATCAGTTGGCGCTGTCTGTGGGAACGACAATCACCAAGTGCTCTACTAACACGAAACTTATTCTCCTTTTCACTAAAGGGTTATGACTCCCAATCTCTAACCAAGGAAGAATACTCAAGATCCTCAAAACCCTCAACCCCGACCACCTTTCGGACGGGGAAGAGGGCGAACAAATGATCCCGTGCGACAAGAGCTCGACCAAGTCAAACGAAAAAATTGGTTGATACAAGAACAACTCCTAGCCATGTCCAAAACTCTGGCAATGCTCACTCAGAACCGTGAAGTTAATCCTTTGAATCCACCCGTCAACACAACCGATCAACAACCTCCTACTACTGCTCACATTCATGGAGATCCCCAGCCATCGGCAGCCGCAGGCAAAGGAATACCAACCTTTATCCCAGAAGTCCATTATCGAAGCACCACTAGAGCTCCAGCCCTGGGGCTTCAGGAGTAAACCCAACACCACAAGAGTCTCAACCTCAAGTAACTCCTGCACCTCTAGTCTAGGAGGACCAAAGTAATCTCCCAGCCATGGGACGGGATCATCCTATCTGTATAAGCCCTAAAGCCACAAGGCTTGACTCACAGCAACCAATCTTGCCTAGGGGCCCACAAAAAGCTGAAGAAGTTGCAGAGTCTGTGGACCGTACTGTTATTATGAGGGGTGCTCAAATCCCTCCAAAACAAGACGAGTTAGCCAGGTTGCTCAAAAGGTTTGCCATACTGTTCACCCCTGCTATCATGTCCGAGGAGAAGCCAAAGAAATTTGTTGTCCCAAAGTTCACTCTTTATGATGGGATTGGGGATCCAAGGAATCACCTTTCCCATTACCAGCATACCATGGCCCTACATGGCACTTCTGACGCCTTTATGTGCCGAACGTTTGTAACCAGCCTCAAGGGTACTGCTCTGAAGTGGTTTCATCACCTCCCCCCGAACTCAGTCACTAGTTTTTATGAGCTTAGTAGGTGATTCCTGGACAGATTCATGACCAGTAGAAGGCTAAGGAAGGGTCCTGAATTCTTGTTAAATGTGAAACAGACTAAGGAGGAGTCCCTCAGAAAGTACATCGCACGCTTCAATGTCAAACTCACTGAGGTTACAGAATGCAGCCCTAATTTCCTAGTAGCTGCTCTAGCCTCCGATCTTACACAGGGAGGCTTCAGGGATTCTTTGACAAAAAATCCCCCTACCGACATGGTGGCCTTCATGGATCGAGCAAGGAAATACATTAACCTAGAGGAAGCAAAAGACACCTCCCGAAAGGTTAAAAAGAAAGCCCAGAAAGATGACCAGAAGAAAGACAACCAGAAAAAGGATGACCAGAGGAGGGACCCTAGCATGGCTAGGAAGAGAGTCAAAAGCCCAGAAAAAAGAATGGTGCCCAGAACTTCATATAATTCGGGACTAACAGAGTTCACCAATTTTACTCCTCTGAACATTTCTCCAAACAACATACTTCGGCAAGTCAGATCTCGAGAAAATTTGAGATGGTCAGAGCCTTAAAAAGTGACCCTAGCTATAGGGACCAGAGCAAGTATTGTGATTTCCACAAAGACCGTGGACATACAACTAACACATGTAAGGCTCTTAAACATGAAATCGAGCAGCTTATAAGGAGAGGACAACTGTAGGAATTTGTCAGGTAGGACGGAGGGTAGAACCCCCGCTACAATAGGCCTCAGCAGAGGAGGCCAAATCAGAGGCCCAATCAGAGACAGGAGCAAAGGGAAGGACGGAATGAGCCTCAATGACAGAATAACCAAGTAATCTTCGTCCTTCATGCAGATTCCCCAGAAACTGGAACGTCCAATAGATCGAGAAAATGATATGCTCGAGAGGCCAAAGCTACTCCTAGCGTCATACAGGTCTCTAATGTCGAGAAAAAATTGAGGCTAGTACCAGAAATCCAGTTCTCGGACCAAGATTTTGCATGAGTACACTGTCCTCATAGTGATGCCCTTGTCATCTCCCTCAAAATTGCCAACTTTGAGATTCGAAAAGTGCTCATGGATACTGGGAGTTCGACGAATGTGCTGTTCTACGAACCCTTCAAACAGATGAAGCTCAACCCTAGTGACATCAAGCCCACTCTCATAATCATGGCAGGATTTGTCTCAATACTCTATTAGGAAGGATCGACCTCGCCACTACAGCAGTAGAGGGAGAAGGACAAAAAACCACAGTAACTGAATACATGGTTCTAAATGTCAAATCCCCTTATAATGTCATAATTAGAGGACCTTGGTTACACCAAATGGGAGCAGTCACCTCAACCCTTCACCAATGCCTAAAATACGTCCACAATCAGGTTGTCTACTCCATCAGGGGATGCCAACCAACTTCTAGAGAATGTCATGCTCTCGCACTCAAGGTTAAGGCCCCCAAATAGCAATTACTGCACGCCTGTAAGTGTGGGGATCCAGTCCTCTCCCACTATCACAAGGTAGAATATTGTCCTTCCAAAATTGATGAGCCATTAAGCCCCAAAAGAAGGGACAGCAAGGCCAAGCCCATAGAGGAACCCATCAGAGTACTGGTCAGCTCGGAATCCCAAGGGCGCTACCTGCAGATAAGTCCAGACCTAACACCTGTCGAGCAGGATGAGATTGTAGAATTTCTAAAGACAAACCTCTCGGTGTTAGCTTGGAAGACAAAGGACATGGAGGGTATAGATCTAGACCTCATCACTCACAAATTGATGGTAGATCCAGACCACTTACCAGTGAGAGAAAAAGAAGGCCACTCGCTCCAAAGCGGCATCAGGTCATTAACGAGGAGGTCTAAAGGCCACTTGAGGCCAAGATGATACGAGAGGTATTTTACCCTGATTGGCTAGCCAACACCATTCTGGTTAAAAAGAAGAATGGCAAGTAGAGGATCTGTGTTGACTATGCAGACCTCAACAAAGCTTGTCCCAAATATAGCTTTCCTTTACCGAGAATAGATCAGCTAGTTGATGCTACTGCAGGACACAAACTCATGAGCTTTATGGACGCTTATTCAGGATATAATCAGATCCAGATGCATCCTTCAGACCAGGAAAAGACAGTATTCATAACCGAACGAGGTCTCTATTGCTATAGAGTGATGCCGTTCGGACTAAAAAATGCTGGGGCCACATACCAGCGTCTAGTTAATAAGATGTTTAGCCCTTTGATCGGTAGTACCATGAAAGTTTATATTGATGACATGCTGGTCAAGAGCCTATGAAAGAATAGCCACCTTCAACACCTGGCTCAAACGTTTGACATCCTGAGGTAATACAAGATGAAGCTCAATCCCTCAAAGTTCACCTTTGGTGTAACGAAGGGAAAATTCTTGGGATACATTGTCTCCCAAAGGGGTATAGAAGCAGACCCCACTTAGATTGGGGCTCTGGTTGGACTGGAGTCTCTAAAGACCAAGAAAGATATTCAGGCTTTGAACGGTAGAATTGCGGCTCTGAGCAGATTTATCTCCAAATCCACTAATCGTTGCCTACCGTTTTTCAAAGCCTTGAAGGGAAATAAAGCTCTACAGTGGACGGGAGAGTGTGAAAAAGCCTTTCAAGAACTCAAGGGATACCTGGCTTCACTTGAACTCTTGTCAAAACCAGTCCAAGGGGAAAATCTACTTCTTTACCTTGTTGTCTCCGAGAACGCCATCAATTCCGTACTGGTCAGGCAGGACAGGGGCGTCCAGAGGCCCATATTTTATGTCAACAAGGCACTGTTAGACACAGAGAAAAGGTACCTTAAGATTGAAAAACTGGCCCTTGCGCTTATAGTATATGCTCGAAAGCTCTGGCCTTATTTTCAAGCACATCCCATTGAAATTCCAACTACTTACCCCCTGAAGTCAGTTCTGAGGAAACCTGAGGTTCCAGGGCGATTAGTCAAATGGTCAGTGGAACTAGGAGAATTCGACATATCCTACGTTCCACGGATCTCAATTAAAGGGCAAACCTTGGCCGATTTTGTTGCTTAGTTTACCCCAACACTGTATAACAGAACACAACTTTGCGAAAGTTGGGGAACATGGCAGCTTTACACTGACGGATTATCCACCCACCGTGGTTCTAGAGTTGGTTTGGTATTATAATCCCCTGATGGGCTCATGACAGAAAAGGCCGTTAGCCTAAGGTTCAGAGGCTCCAACAATGAAGCAGAATATGAAGCCCTTGTTCTAGGGATGAAGTTAGCACAAAAGTGTAAGGCTCAGAACCTTGAAGTCTTCTCTAATTCCCAATTTGTGGTTAGCCAAGTTTAGGGAGAGTTTGCCATCAAAGATGACAGGATGCTTCGGTATTCAGAACTGGTCAACTCGTTGAAACGCTCCTTCCAAGCATTCTCAATCCAAAAAATAGAAAGAGGCAAGAGCTGCAAAGCCGATGCTTTGGCGAACATAGCATCTCACCTGAAATCATAAGGAGATACTACGTTAAAAATCTCTCACCAGCCAAGACGGAGCATCGAAGAGATCCAAGTCGCCCAGATCACAGAACAACCTTAGAACTGGATGGCTCTTATCCTCCAGTACCTAGAAGAAGGGCTCCTCTCAGAGGACAAAAACAGGGCAAGAAGGATCCGAGTTAGAACAACTCGGTACCTTGTTATGAATAGAAGGCTTTACCGAAGGTCTTACTCTCAACCCTTGCTGAGATGCCTGTCTCTAGAGGAGTCTCAGTATGTCCTGACAAAAATTCATGAAGGAATATGTGGAAACCATAATGGGGGCAGAATCATAGCGCACCGAGCTCTAACACAAGGCTATTATTGGCCTGGAATGCTGAGGCAGGCCAAAGAATTCATCCGGAAGTGTGACAAGTGCCAAAGGTTCGCTCCCTACCAACACCAGCCACGCCATGAGCTCATCCCTATCACAAGCCCATGGCCTTTTGCTCAGTGGGGGGTGGATATCATAGGCCCATTGCCTAAAGCCATACCGAATAGGAAATATCTACTAGTAGCCATTGACTACTTCTCCAAGTAGGTGGAAGCAGAACCTCTAACACACATTACTGAGAAAGAAGTCAAGAAATTCACTTAGAAGAATATAGTTTGCAGGTTCGGCATACCACATGTGATTGTCTCAGACAACGATACGCAATTTGCTGGTAAAATTTTTAAAAAATTCTGCCAAGACCTGCATATTAATCAACATTTCTCCTCCCCTGGTCATCCCCAAGCCAATGGGCAAGCAGATGTCACTAACCGAACAATCCTTGATGCTCTTAAGAAAAGGTTGGAAGGTGCTAAGGGAAGATGGATTAAAGAACTCCCTGGAGTACTCTGGGCCTACAGAACAACTAGAAGAACGCCAACCTCTAAAACTCCCTTTTCACTTGCCTACGGCACAGAAGCAGTAATCCCTGTTGAGATCGGTATGCCTACTCTAACGACTGAAACTTTCAACTAAGAAGCCAATGATCAACAGCTTGCAGAAAACTTAGACTTACTTGAAGAAATAAGGGAACAAGCTAGGGTCAAGATGGAGTCATATCAACACAGAATGGCCAGCAACTCTAAACTAGGGCTAAAACCTGTCAGCTTTCAGGTTGGAGATCTCGTCCTGAGAAGAGTATTTCAAAACACTAAGGATCCCACTATGGGAAAGTTATCACCCAACTAGGAAGGCCCTTATAGAGTAACAAAGACTCTCAGACCTACCACCTATTGGTTAGAAAACATGGATGGGAAACCTGTTCCCAGGCCTTAGAATATAGAACACTTACGAAAGTATTATCAATAAAGATGTATCTTTTGAATATTCCATGAAGTGTTTCCATCTTAATGTACAGACCTTAGGTTTGGTCCATCTTAATGTACAGACCTTGTGTCTGGTCCATCTTAATGTACAGACCTCGTGTCTGGTCCATCTTAATGTATAGACATCCTGTCTGGTCCATCTCAATGTATAGGCCTTGTGTATGGTCCATCTGAATGTACAGACCTCGTGTCTGGTCCATCCTAATGCACAGACTTCGTGTATGGTCTATCTGAATGTACAGACCTAGTGTCTGGTCCATCTTAATGCACAGACTTCGTGTCTAGTCCATCTGAATGTACAGACCTCATGTCTGGTCCATCTTAATGCACAGACTTCGTGTATGGTCTATCTGAATGTACAGACCTAGTGTCTGGTCCATCTTAATGCACAGACTTCGTGTCTAGTCCATCTGAATGTACAGACCTCATGTCTGGTCCATCTTAATGCATAGACTTCGTGTCTAGTCCATCTGAATGTACAGACCTCATGTCTGGTCCATCTTAATGCACAGACTTCGTGTCTGGTCCATCTTAATGTACAGACCTCATGTCTGGTCCATCTTAATGCACAGACTTCGTGTCTGGTCCATCTTAATGTACAGACCTCATGTCTGGTCCATCTTAATGCACAGACTTTAAGTCTGGTCCATCTGAATGTACAGACCTCATGTCTGGTCCATTTTAACGCGCAGACTTTATGTTTGGTCCATCTCAATGTACAAACCTCAAGACTGTTCTATTTAATATACCGACCTTCATGTCAGATCCATCTCAATAAAAGAACTTGGTTATCTCCCAAACTAAAGGGAAAAAGTTTAACCCAACTAGTCGGCTACCGGGTTACAAATTCTTTTAGTTAGACGCTCGTTCTGGATAACTATAACAAGTCTTATTGCTTAAATTCTTATTAGCAAGTTTTGGAGATTTATTCTAAAAACATAGGTTCTGATTATCGAAGATTTGTCCAAATACTGTAATACCCCGACCCAAGTTAGGTGGGACAGACCTGAGTTAGCCAATGCCCGACCCGGGTTAGACCGGGCCATGATATGTAACCCCGAGCTGTACCCTAAAATTACTATGTAAATAAAATCGACGCATCATTTAATGCAAATGGCAGGCAACCACGAGTATCCGATCGCCACCACACCAGAAGCTAAATATTTACGAGACGACGTGCACGTATCAAAATGTATAATATATATATATATATAGATTGCACGTAGATAGTTATAGTTATATATATGTGTGTACGATTATATGTAATTATATACATGTATGTAATATTGTATAATATATATAGATATATGGATATAAAGGAAACAAAAGAAAAGAGAAAGAATGGGAAACTGGGAAGCAGAATAGTGTGCACCTGGGAAGTAGTGTGATGTAGTGGAGGGTGACTTGTTGAAGAATTGGAAGGGTGAAGACTGCATGGTAGCCATGTGTGCGTGTGTGAGAATATCATGTGGACGGGTGGCAAAGTCACAGACTCAAGGTCGGTCAAGTCGGTAGATAAATTAAGAGAGAGAGAGAGAGAGAAGGAGAGAAAACGGGAAGCAGAAAGATTAAGGCACGGAGGAAAGAGGAAGGACCGAGACCAAACGGTGGAAAAATTCAGAAAACTGTAAGTTTTAATTTAAATTTCGGATGATCAAATAAAGTATTTTGATTCCATTTAATTATAGGGTCTTATGAAGCATAATTTAAGCTTTAAATTGCAAAAAGAATGAAGGAAAACCATGTAGAATCAAGTTAGAAAACTTGAGTTGCAGGTTATGGTGTAAGAATTTGAAACTGTTATTTTATGTGTATTTCTTAGTTCAAATGATGTAGAAATGTTCTCTAAGATTTTTAATGAAGGTCTGAAATGAATTGAAGTGAAATCAGAAAATCAAATGGCATGAAATGGAAGAAAATTGAGTTGGCCAGAAATGGGGCAGTGACTGGAAAAATAGGGAAAATGAGTGATGAAAACTGTACCTTTTGAATTTTAAAACTATCCAAAATAAAAGCTTTAAACTTTGGGGTTAGTTTGGTGTAAAAAGGAACCAAAAACCAGAAAAATTGAGTTTAAAAACATGAAAAACAGTGGGTAGAACACTGTTCTGGCACCGGCGAGTGATCGAAAGGGATGACCGGAAAAACGAGGGCAGATTTTTAGGATTAAATTGAACTGGTCGGTTCAGTGTGGGGTTAGACCAGTTTAGGGTTTTTAACTCTGAACCCATTAGTTCAAACTAGAACTTTTGAAAATTGTAAACCGACCCCAGGATTTATGAATAATCCCACTAAGGCCCAAATAGAAAAATTAATAATTTACGAAACTACCCCTAAATCAAAAGTAAGTCAAACGAATTCCAAACGACGCAAATAAATAGTCAATTTTTATTATCTCGAGCCTTCTGAATCTAACAATGACATCAAAATTTTGAAAAGAGGTCCTAGGAATAAAAGACACCTAAAAGAGTAAAATGACCGTTTTGCATTTTTTAGTACCGAAGTCCAAATTAAAATCCGTAAAAGCCTAAACCAACTTTCTTTGACGTTTTGGACTTAATGGTGAGGTCCATATTATGAAATAAGGTACGAAAAAATGTGACACGTAAATATGTAAGGTAATAGAATCAAATTTTAAAATGTAACAAAGCTATCAGAAGAGTATACTCTAAAAGTACAACGCCTAGGATTAAGGTCAAAAATTAATACATCTAAGACTTACAAAGGCTACCAAGGAAAAGTAACTAAGAATAGAAAGAGATTTAAATGACAATTAAATCGAGTGATATTATGGAATGTAACCAGACTTTGAAATGTGATTATAAGGACTTCCAACTAAATGGAGGATTTTTTAGTAAAGCCCTTGGAATTTCAAGTGAATGTTTCATACCATATTGAGGTAGAAATTTTCATTATAGATATAACTATTGAACTCTTTTATGATGTATTGACATATGATATCATTTCCCTTTATAGTCTTGTTTAACAGCTATACTGTATACGTTTTGAATGATCTATTGACAACTATATTGTCTTATTTGACTTAAGAAAATGTGTTCGTAAGATACTCAAACATTATATGATCTTCTTACAATTGTCTGAACTGTTTTAACTGAATACCAAATAAGGAACTTTGATTTGAGTAATTGAACTGTTATTGATGATTATTGATTTTGGATATGATTTTGATGCTTTGGATAGAACACTCTTCTATGATTGGTTGCTATCGAATAGGTTGTGACTTATCGAACCTTGCCACAAGGTATATTGTGGTGAGCCGGTGTGATACGGCATATCAAACTAGTCTATCGATCTCAGTCAGCGAGGTTCTAATTTGCTGGCCATAGAAGTGAAATATATGAATTTAAATATGAATTTTAAATATGAACCATGATTAAATATGATTTATTGAACTATGATTTTGAGCTATCGAACTATGTTATCAAACTATGATTTATCGAATCATGTTATTGAACTATGATTCATGGAACTATGTTATTGAACTATGATTTATTGAACTATGTTATTGAACTATGATTCATTGAACTATGATTTATTAAACTATGACTTATTGAACTATGTGATTGAACTATGATTTTGATTTATTGAACTATGTTATTGATTATCGATTTACGATTATCATTGAATTGAGATTTATTGGAAGTGAATTTGATACCATTATCTTGTACTATAATTTAAGATAACATATGATATTTGATCATTGACATTTCAGTATTGAATTATATAGCAGCTTTGAAACCCTTGGTATGTTATGGAATACTCACGAGCTGTTGAGCTCATACGAATTTTTATCTAATATATTTCAGGTAACGATGTCGGCAAGGAAATAGCAGGTTCAATCAGGATAGTCGAAAGCTTATAAAGCTATGAACCCTTTTTGTATTAGGATTTTGTTAGACATGATGTAGTTTTTTTTGAAAATTTTGGATTGTATATCGAATATGACACTAGCAGACTTGGGAAAAAAAAATTACATCATGTACTTTTGTAATTACTATGGAATGTATATATAGATGACTGATGTTGACTTGAGTATTGATGCTTCCGCTATAGAAAAAGAATTTTATTTCGCTACATTTGATTAATGGAAATGAGGAAAGCATTGTGATCATTGAAAAAGGCCTCGGTGGCCGATCACGAACCCTTGATCCACATGGGCCGGATTCAGGGTCGTGACAAATACTATCAGTCCAGTTACTATCACACGTCCTTTAGCTCGGCAGTCAATCCTTTAATGTAATTGCAAGGTAGAAGGGCTGGAGCCTATGGTCATACCACAGAAGCAACAAGGGCTAAGTCAATCTACTTAGTATCCATAACAGTTCAAATATGGCAGCTGTAATGACATGAAAAAAAAAAATTTTATTGTTATTATTATTATTATTATTATTATTATTGTTGTTGTTGTTGTTGTTGTTGTTGTTGTTGTTGTTGTTGTTGTTGTTGTTGTTACTGTTATTAAATAATTTAAGTGTGTGCATGTATGCATATATGTATGGGTGTATTGAATGTATGCATGCATGTAGGATAATATATATATATATATATATTATATATGTGCATGAAAATTAGAAATATGCATATATATATATATATATATAAATATGCACACTATTGTGTGTATGGTTGTGTATTCGGCTATGAGAGAGGAAGCTGAGAGAATAGTATAATATAATATATATATATATATAATCACACATATATGGCACAAAGTCAGCTTTGCATTAAATACAAAGCTGCCTTGTAGGAAGAGTAGGGTGGCTTGAACAGTAGGGAGGGTCAGAAAAGGGATGGAGGATGGTGGCTGGTTGTAGGAAGGTGGCGTGAGAAAGTGTATATCTATGAGTTAGAGAGAAAGAGAGAAAAATCAAAAACCAAATAGAAAAATCAGAAAGGGAGAGAGGACAAGTGAGAAGCTGGGAGAGAGAGAGAGAGTCCTGGAGTTCCGAGAGCTTGGAAGGAAGGAACCAGAAGGGGAGGAGAGCACGACAACAGGAGAAAACCGAAATTAGAGGTGAGAGGTTCAGTTCTGTATTTTTTCATTTATTTAAAGCATGATGGTTGGTTTAAATTGTAGGGTCATATAGATGATTTTAAGAGAAGAAAAATGCAAAAAGAATCAGATTGGATGGTGTAAAAATCAGTAAGAAATTCAAGTTGCAAGTTTTAGGAGGAAACTGGGTTTCTAAATATTTTATGTGAGAAACTTAGTTTAGATGGTAAGAAAATGTCGAGGTGAGATGCAGAAACATGCTAGCATTAAAATGGGTTTAAAAAGGTGTGGAAAATGAGCTTAAAAATGGAGGAAACCAACTCGCCGAAAATCTGGCATGCGTGGCCAGAAATCTGGGTGCACAGGTCGGAAACCGAGTGATTGGCGAGGTTCAAACAGTCTGAATAAGTCCCTCAGTGTTTGGGGATCGGTTTGGTATAAAAATCTGGAAATTTGGGCATGAAAAATGGGAAGAAATGTGAGGAATGGCTTGCGGTCTCCGGCGACTTGGCCGGAAAAGAAGACCGGAATGGTCACCGGAAAGTCGTGGGGTGAGGGGCTGCCTTGGGCATGTTTTGTTGGGCTGTCCTTGTTGGGCTTGATCTGTTAAAAGAGTTTTGGGCCTGATTTAAATCTTTAATCATTGGGCCTATTTGATTTCAAAGGGCCTTGAATCTGTTTCCTTTTGAAACTCACTGGGCTTCCCTTTAAATTGGCCCAACAACCCAATAAGTTTAAAAGAAAAAGAAAAAGAAAAAGAAAAATAAATAAATAAGTAAAAAGGGGAGGGTTTGGACTATGGCTGACAGGACTCGAACCAATGAGCATATGGTTAGGAAGGTGGCACGCTGCCAACGTGCCACCCATTCCTCACCCAACTGTTATTGCAACTGAAATATATATGTATATATATAATACATATTTAATCTAATTAAATTTATTTAATTAAATTAAATGTCTCGAAATACCCCAGAACCCAAATAGGACAAATCTTATATGTTTTCTAACTATTTTGGACCTACTAAGACCAACGGTGAGGTCTGTGACGCGATACGAGGTCCCAAAAAATAAAAGACCCGTAGAACCCTTTAAAATTACCAAAACGCCCCTGAGTCAAAAGGCGGTCAAACGAACCCCGATTTAAATAAAAAAAAATAGTGAAATCTTATTATCTCAAACGTTTTGGACTCAACCGTGGAGTCTAATTTATAAGGAGAGGTCTCGGGAAATGGGAAACTATGGAAGTGCAAAATGACTGTTTTGCCCTTTTAGTCCAGATGTCCAAATTAAATTCCGCGAAGGCCTAAACTTATTTTCTTCGACGTTCCGGACTCAATAGTAGAGTTTATTTTAGCAAAATAGAAACTAATAAATTAAAGACATAAAATTTGATGAATAGCATCATTCAAGAGGCAAACCGACTAAGCTACATTTTGTGATTTTAGGGACACCAAAAGGCAGAGAGAAGGCAATCTGACCATCTACATTTCACTGCTAGCCACTACGCTATGAGTACAACTTCTTAGGGTTGAGACTAACCCGTCAGGTACGATATATTGTGCTAAGTAAGAAATAGAATTGAGTTTAGGAATAACTGCCATATTGACTTGATGATTCACATTTTTGTTTTATTGCTCATATGCTTATGTGCTCCTTGTTATCTTGTTGAAAGTTTGGTGATGAATGTGGATCATGACTATGTGTATATTGTGTGTTAGCATAATGTATGGATTATGTTCTTTGAGAATGGTTGAGATTATGTAATGCGTGATTTAAAGCATGTGTTAAGTGGATTGTGTCTGGCATGTACTCTTGGTGAAAAGATCTTGTGATTGGAATGTTATTGTGTGATACATTGTTTAAAGCATGCTTCATGTGGGGATAAGATGATTTATCGGGATTACATTATGACATGGTAGAAACATGAGCATATTGGCATAGTGTGATTCTTTGGACATGGCGTGAGTTGAACATTTGGCATAGTGCGTACTGGATACTCAGGCCGTCGGGGAAGGTCCGTAAAGTGAGACATACTGGTTACTCAGGCCGTCAAGGAAGGTCCGTAAAGTGAGACATACTGGTTACTCAGGCCGTCAGGGAAGGTCCGTAAAGTGAGACATATTGGATGCTCAGGCCGTCGGGGAAGGTCCGTAAAGTGAGGCATGGTTGTGACATGGAGTGTGCATAAGTGCATCACGCATAATGTTCATATGTTGCATTGGTGATATCGAATGCCATATAGATATAACTGTACACTTGCACATGCCACGCCCTTAATTTTGTTTCTTGCATTAGCATTATATTGTACCAGCAGTTGAGCTGACCCATTCATGGGATAACATTTCAGATGAGGATGCTCCAGCTACTTGAGACTCAATGATGTAATACCCTGACCCAAATTGAAACTGAGCACACTGTGAAACCCGAGCCGTAAGGACTTCCTGTTTTAAATCTTGAATACAACGGGCGGTTTGGAAACTCAAAAGTTTGAAAGTAAGGATAATGCCCGGGCAACGCCCGAGCAAGCCATGAACGGATACCGAAATAAAAATAAGAATTAGAAAAGAAAAATAAATATAAATAAATAAAGAAATAATAAATAATAAAAAAAAATAAGATACTGGACAATATGCAAATGTGTATGTATAGGTATAAAAATATATAAATATATGTGAAGGTGTGAAGGTGTTGATATATCAGTAACTGAAGAATTAAAACAGAGGAAAACGGGTGAGAATCATGTGCAGAAATGAAAGGGCGCAAGGGAGAGAGAGAGAGAGAGAGAGAGAGAGAGAGAGAGAGAGAGAATGGGAGAAATAAAGAGGGCGAGGGACGGTTTTTAAAGATAAAAGCATGCCAGGCATGCGTTGCAAATGGAACCAGCAAGAAAAAAAAAAAAGAGAGAGAGAGAGAAGAGGAACGGTTGGGCGCAATAGGGGGTGACAGAAGCAGGGGCGCAAGGGTAAGACACTTCTCTGTATAATTCAATTTTTGGGTTGTTTTACATTTCTCAGTTGGTATATGAGTATAGTATATTAATCCAGAGTAGAAGAGCAGGAGTTAGAACAAACTAGAAGCGGAAAAATAAGGAAGATGAGAGAAACGAAGGGCGCACGACTGGATGGGTAAGTTGGATCCAATTCTGTTTTGTTTAAATTTAAGCATGGAATCTAGATTGCATAATAGAGGCATAATCAGCACGAATTATAGATTTGATTTTTAGATTTAATTAAGCATGGAAATTGGTTGTATTCAAATTGAATCAAGGAAAACAAAAAAAAAAAAAAAAAAAAGGAACAGAACTGAACGTGCGGAAATAGTGCAAAACAGAGGAGAAAAATAGATCGAGTGGGGTGATTTTGTTGCGATCAATTGGTTTAGATCATGTGTAATTGATTCTCTTGGGTGTAGGTAAATTTTAGAATCAAATCGGGATGGAAATCGTAGGAACGGGGAAAAACGGAAGGGAAAGGAGCTGCCGGAAAACTGCACAGCCCCAGGTGCGCTACTGTTCCGGTTAATTTGGGAGTGGTCCGGTACTCCGATTTGAAATCCGACAGTAGATTTGAGTTGTCCATGATCTGTAGGTGTGAACCCCACTGAAAAACGTGAGAAAGTCCGTCGTCGGCAAGTCGCCGTTGACGGAGAAGACAACCAACACGCTGAAGTGTTGCTGTGCGGCAGCTGGGTTTTCCGATTTTATTTTGGCCAAACCGGGTCGGGTCTGACCCGACCCACCCATTCAGATGACTGCCCAACACTTGTACTTCATGAGTAAATTTTTAAATTTGAGTTTAGATAGTGTTTGGTTAGAAAGGAGAGCTATCCAATGGTTGGGTTAAACTTGAACACGAAATGAAAAAAAAAAAAAAAAAAACGAGTGGAAAATTTGTATGGGCAGTGAATTGAACTTGTGACCAAAGGAGAAAGGGGGAGAAGCTTAGCCACTGTGCTACCAAGGCACATGTGGTCTGTTTGGACTCAAATACTATATGTATTATCCATATTAATTAATTTAAATAAATGATTTAAATTAATAAATTTTAAATTTAATTTCGACGCCTAAATTAGTCAAATGAATAATGAAAACTTACTATTTTGGACCCTCTGAATTTAATGGTAAGGTCCGTTTTACGAGACGGAGTCCCGAAAAAAATAAAATAACCGTAGAATGCCAAAATGACCAAAATGCCCCTACGTCAAAGGTAAGTCAAACGGACTCCAATTTAGTTAAGTAAATAGTGAATTTTTATTAATTCAAACCTACTAGACTTAATGGTGAAGCCCAAATTATGAAAACAGAACCCAAAAAGTAGAGACACGTAAATGACCATTTTGCCCTTGGGTAAATTAAGCTTAAAATGGAAATCGTAAAGCATAAATTAGTACGGGAGGTATTTAGAGTAACGAGGCATAAATTCGGTAAAATTATATGAAAGCTGAAACGTGTTTATTGATTTATAGGCAAGTCAAAAGGAAAGGAGAAAGTCACAGGATATTAAGACATTGATAAGGTAAGTGGATTTCTATCTTTTATACGTGGTTTTCCAAGCCACAATCTTTCTATACTGCCAATTTTGTACTCATGTATTTATACCCACTGTTATTGTTCCCACCATGGATATTGTTCTACCTGGTGGATGTCTATTGGTTGATGGTTCATGGCTTGATTCATTGTGTTGATGTTATTCACTGTATGCTTATGTTATGATGTTCCATGCTTTGCACACCTCATATGGAATACGATATAATCCTGAGTTATGTTAAATGCCGGGTTTTGTGCTCAGACACATTACCCTTCTGATGCTATCTGATTGACTGGACCTACGGGTCAAACAGACATGTGGCAATGATGGCGTTTTTACACAGTGAGTTTTAATGGCATTTTATATGCCTTCATGTTAAAGGGGGGTCTGCCGGGCCCCAAAAGACCGAGGGTCTGCCAAACCCTGAACAGAGTAAATGCATCGTTCATGTTGACTGTTATGTGATGTTCATTGGATTCATGTGATGTTTAATTTCACTACGAATAGTTCCATGTTGACAGTACCTTTATTCATTTGACTCGATTGAGATCATTCTATTGTGGCAGTACATATACGTCTATTGTGAACGTTGAATGTTCCCGTATTCATGTTATATCACTATTCTTATTGGGTTATCATGCCTTACGGTTCATTGGTCATTGGCACCTTAGTGTTGACTGAAATTGTTTCCATGACTGGCTATCATGTTCATCCATGATCCTATATGTTCCATGATTACTTTAACCCCATATTTGAGATAGGCGTTTACTTACTGAGTTTGTAGCTCACCCCTTACTAAATTTTTTCAGGTGAAAATGTTACAGAACCACAGTAAGAGTTCAGAAGCGTAGAAAGACAGTTGAGGAGCGTGATAGTAGTGAATGAAGTTTCTCCCATGTACTCACCACCTAAGAATGGTTTAGGATTAGTTTATTGTTAGTTTGAAGTTTAGTCTTTGAACAATAATTGTAATAAAGCTTCCGCACTTTAATGTCATGTTTATATTATTTATTGTTACCATTGGTAAAAGAATGGAAAAAGTAGGGACGGCCATGGGGTCGGCCCCACGATACGAGATCCGCATAGGGTGGGTTTCGGGTCGTGACAAATGACACCTTGATAGGATGAAGCACTTGGTGTATTTTTGGCCCATGGAATTTATATTTTGTGATGTAAGGGCTTGAGCCCGAATGACCTGTGAACACTGTAATGGCAGGATGTATTTCATGTTATTTTGATATATTGATGGTAATGGATGCATGCTTAGTTAAATTCGTTTAGATTATCCTTTATTTTATTTTCTTTCTGTCTCGTTACTCGCGCCTCGGGTTCGTTGAAATTCGGGGCATGACAGCAGCTCAGAAGGGTGAAGACACTCAAATTGTGAAAAATTCTTATCTTATTAAATAAAAGCAAAGTACATCAGTTTAACAAAAAAAAAAAAAAAAAGAGAAAAATCCTATTCTGCTAAAGGAAGATCAAAAGGAGTCGCTTCACTCGGGGCCTGAGCACTGGATGGAGGAGTTTCAGTACCTTCAATCAACGACAGATCGAAGTCTGGGATTTTTGCAAGAAGCTTGGTCTTGAAGTCATCATAACCATACTGAACCAATTCTCGACCCATAGCTTGGACTTCAATCCTCATCTCCATCTCAGTTTCTACTTTGGTAGCTTCAATTGCAAAGGCAATTGAATCCTAGAGCTTCTGATCATAGGAGTAACGAAGATCATGCATCTCCAACTGAAGCCTTTTCGCTTCCCGAATGTGAAGGTCCTTCTCAGACTCCAAAACGTCCAAGGAATTATTGGCCTCCTTCATCTTTTCCTCAGCAGCATGAGCCACCGATTGAGCAGTCCCAAGGTGCAATCTGACCTCATCCAGCTCGGTTTAAAGTTTTTCAACTTCATCTGAGTTCAGAGAAGTCACCATCAGAGCAGCTAGACTGTGCATACTCTGTAAGGTACGGAACAAACAGGTCAGAATATGCCGAGTACACAAACAAACAAACAAAAGAAAAGCAAAAAAAGACTTCTGTCACGCCCCGAATTCCAGCGAACCCGAGGCGCGAGTAACGAAACAAGAGAAAATAAAAATAATAAAGAAATAAAGACGATTAAGTATAATTACATACATTCCGTACACTATTATGGTACATACACAAGGTCTAGTCCATTTGTTCACAACATACAAAATAAAATACAATCTCGGGCTTATGCCCTTATACAATTTCAAAAGTGCCCCTTGGGCCTAACATAGTCCCTAATCAGATCATCTCCACGTCTCGTACCGCTGGGACATCATCTGAAATGTTTGCCCCATTGAAGGGGTCAGCTCAACATGCTGGTACAATATAATGCTAATGTAAGAAACAAAACTAAGGTCGTGGCATGTGCAAGTGTACAGTTATTTCTATATGGCATTCGATATCATGATGACAGTATATGAACAGCATACAATATATGAGCAATATGCGTGACACACCCATGCAACTCTATGCCACCCATGTCTCATGATACGGCCCTTCCCCGCTGGCATGAGTACCGCCAAATATGTCTCGCTTCACGGTCCAGAATCCGTCAGGCTCGCAAGTACCTAATGGCCGATTTTGGGTTTTTCACCACAGGATCTGCACCCTCATAATGCAAAGCACCAAGTGCTTAACTCACGCCATGCCCAAGGAATCACACTATGCCAATATGCTCTGATTTCATCATATCATGATATAATCTCAATGATGCATCTCATTCATCCATAAAGCATGCTTTTAATCACATATTTCATAATGTCAACAGTTCTCAAAACATATAATTCTCTGTCACAACCCCCTTACCCACCCTGTGCGGATTAGGGGCATGCAACCGGCCAGTTAGGCACCCATCGGGTTTTTTTTTTTTTGAAATCAAAATGCCGACGGTAATCCTAACCACAGGCCATTCATCAGTAACATCCAAGTACAATGCATTCAATTAATATAAGTTGCAGCGGAACTAAGGGAATGCATAACACCTTGGCAGAGCCATTAATACATCCATGGTTAACTATTACATCATTGTCCTACAAAAGGTACTAGTCTTAGGTTTCAGTACATCATATTCAAAAATGGAGTTAGGTACAAAAATGGTTAATTCATAAGTTCTTCAAAATAGTTCTCCGGGTCTCCAACCCGCTAATCCTGGTCGCTGGGTCCCTCACCTGAAAAATGTTAGGGAAGGGGTGAGCTTTAAAAAGCCCAGTGAGTAACACGGGTCCCCTGTCATGGGTTTCAAACCATTGTTGTTTATAAAATAGGTGGTCGAATCAGACATTTCAGAGGATATAGTTAAATCCGTATATTTGAACAATATTTAAAACAAGAATACAGTCAAAACATCATAGCAACAGAAGAGTTCAATAATGAGCGGAGCAGAACAGTATAACAGGATAACAGTACAGTATGCACAATTTAAATAGTGCAATATGCTCATACAGTGTTCAAGACTGAATTTGGTACCATGAGTCAGTTATTCTTTTAGTAAAAACAAGGATAATTTCATTTCAATACAGAACAGTGAAATCGGACAGGGTAAAATATAGTCATGCATTGCGTAGAAGCATGGAAGACAGTATATCAGTAGGAATAGTACAGTACAGTATAAAAAAATACAATAACTAGACGGTGTACTTATACACCAATTCAGGAGTCTAGGTTACTCACCTTGTGCAGTAACGGGACTTAACTGAGAAGCCTTTCTCTTCTTCTTATCCTTCTTTATCCTAGAAAATTTAGGAACATTTCGTAAATCTCACATGAATCTTAACTTGGTTTATTTAAAATTCAACCTGAGTTAGACTATCTCGCTGCCTATGTGTTCTTATGATAATTGAAATTCACCTTTGCACCCACTCTTTCAGGGTTTCCGTGTCTTCCTGTTTCTTTAGTTTAGCCTCCGCGACCATTGCCTTGGTACGCATCTTGTATATAAACGGTCGAACGGAGACTACCTCGGTTGTTTTGGCTATCCTTATGTTCCGTTCGATAATCTTTTGTTGCCATAATAGTTGTTGCATGAACTCTTGTTGCTTCTTGTCAGCTAGTCTTTCGGCTTTAGACATAATGGTAAATTTCTTGTTTTTCCCTTCCATGACTGGCTTGAGTTTTTATCCTATAACATGATCCCAAGAAGTCAGGATGTGTACTACCTCCAGGCAGTCCGGTCATGAAATTATTTAAGCTTTCATTGGGTTAGTTCTTAGTTCATTCGGATGTTATCTAACTTGATACAAGGTTAGGGGTATTTTGGTCATTTCACAGTTGTGAAGTTTCGACTCCGATTCGTCTTCCAATCACGTGTATAGTCCCCTACGTGTCAGGGTTTCTATTGTTTTCAGTTTCGTCTCAATCGGACTTTGTTTGGGTTCTAAACAGTGTCAGGGGCAATTTGGTAATTTCGTGTGTTGTATTTTTCGGCACTTTATCTGCTAATACGGACCTCACCGTTGAGTCCGGAATGTCTGACATAGTCAAAATAGACTATCTTTTAGTTGTATTTGAGTTCGAGTACCATCAGGGGTAGTATGGTCATTTACTCCTACGTGTTTGTATTTTTCGGGACTTAATTTCCCAAATCGGACTCCACCATTGAGTCCGGAATGATTGAAATAGTGAAAATACACTATTCGTTTGACTTATTTGGACTTCATTTGACCTATTTATGACCTAGGGGTAATTTGGTCATTTTTATTTAATTAATAAATTAATTAAATAATTTAATTTATTATTTATTAAATTATCAGGGGTATAAATGAATTAAAACATCAGAAACTGGGCCACAGTGTAATATTCAGAACTGTTGGGGGTTGGTTTGCAATTTTTCAAAAGGTTTGAACTGAACCAAAGGGTTCAGTCCTTAAGCAATTGAACCGGACCGGTCCAATCCGGTTCTAACCGGTTCAAGGTAATGTGCTCACGTCAGGATGACGTCAGCCCTACAATTTAAATTTAAATTTAACAGCAACAAAACGACGCAGTTTTAAGTTCGGTTTATACCCGTTTTTTATTCGGGTCGGGGTCCAACCCGAAGACCCGATCCAAGACCCGTTACTGTTCATCGTCCCCACCCGTATAGGGCTACTGTTGCCCTAGAAATTTCAGAAATTTCTCCTTCGATTTCGTGGGGTTTTAAGCGACGATTCTTACTAGTTTTTGTTCTAAAATGTTTCTGGGAGTGGTAGCATTCATTTGGCATCGATTTCAAGCATCAAACGCATCAATGTGGGACTGTTCTAGCCGATTATCGTGGGATGTTACAGTCAGTTCGTACTGCCTCATTTCTTCACCATTTTGCATGAGGTTTGATCCTCTGCAACCCTTACAACATGAGCTTCAATTCCCAACTCATCAATCTCGGTTTAGGGGTCAGGTTTAAAGATTTGGTTTTTGGGCCGAGAAGAATAGCCTCGGTTTTGAGGGCTTAGACCTAGGTCTCTAGGTCGTGTATAGTGTTTTTCGGGGTCCTAGGAGGGTCCATTTCATGTTTTGATCATCCAAAGTTCGGTTGGTTGAGGTCGGATCAGACCTGCAACCTCAAGGTCCATCAATGGCGGTTGCTACGGGTTTGGGTTTTTGGGGCAGTTCTGATGGTCCAAATGTTCACAATCGATCCAGATTTTATTGTCTAACTATGTTACATGCAATAATAGTCCCAAAAACATCAAAACAGTAGCCAAAATTTCCAAAGAGAAGTTCAAAGTTTTGGATGGCTTACCTTCAAACAGTGGTCTCCTCACTGGTTTGTGTTCAAACAGAAACTCCAACAAGTTGGCTTTGATCCCTCCGTGCACTCCCAGACCTTAGCTCCCTTCTATTGCTTCTTCAATGGCCAAACTCACACACAAGGTCTCACTTTCTCTCTCTAGATTCTCTCCCTTTCTCTCTAACCCACACTCTCTCTAAAACAGTAAACTAAACCCTCAATACAGATCTGGTCTCATGCATATAGGGAGACACACATATCTCACATTTTCTCTTAACCTTCCATCTTCCCACATGCATGATTGTATTGCATGAAATCTGGTTGGAAGAGAGGTTTAATCATGAACTATAGGCATGATGGCTAGGGCTTAGGGTGATGCATGCTGAGGTGTTGCATGCATGTCCATTGGCCACTTTGGGGAGAGGCCAAATCAGATTTATACTTATATACATATCTTTGTACATATATACACAAAAGTGTTACTAGCCTAGGTGGTAATTTTTTTGGTAAACCAAATTTTGCCTAGTTTGGTCAAGGGATCAAATCCTCTTGGCCACATTTTTGGTCTTTTTCCTATCTTTCGGGCTTAGGCCCCGTTTGGCTGCGCATTAATGCAGTTTCACTGTTTTCTTCCTAACTTTCATTCTGTAGCTTATTTTTCAACGCGGTTTCTTTCAGTCAACTCTTAGTTAGGTTAGCTTCAGTGTCTGAGGGTTCAGTGACAGTAATCAGTTTCTCAGAATTTTTAACCTTTGCTAACATGGGTTTGATCAGTATTAAACAGTTAAATGCCAGATCAGATTTCAAGAAGAGTTTTTCATTACATAATTTAATAATTAAGTCTGGGGTGTTACATTCTCACACTACGCTAACACATGCAATATACACATAATCATCATCCACATCATCATCCAACTTTAGCAAGACAGCAGGAAGCACATAAGCAGGTGAACACTCAAACAAACATGTGAACAATCAAGGCATCAGAACAAGTATCCCTAATCTCAGTTCTATTTCTTACTTAGCACAATATATCGTACCTGATAATCGACCTCAACTCAAGAAGGTGTACTCATAGTATGGTAGAATCATAGTGAGAATACCGAAGGTCAGATCACCTTCTCCTTGCCCTCTCGTGTCCCTAAAATCATAACAGGTAACTCAGTTCATTGTCATTTGAATTTATTCTATTCATCAAATTTTATGTCTTTAATTCATAAGTTTCTATTTTGCTAAATTAGACTCTGCTATTGAGTCTGGGACGTCGAAGAAAATAAGTTTAGGTTTTCGTAGAACTCAATTCGGGTACCTGGGTCCAAAAGGGCAAAACAGTCATTTTGCACTTTACACGGGTCCTTACATTTTGTGACCTCTTTTCACAAATCGGACTCCACGGTTGAGTCCAGAATGCTCAAGATAGTAAAGTTTCACTATTCGTTTACTAAATTCGGAGTTCGTTTGACTGTGTTCCAATCCAGGGGCATTTTGGTAATTTTAAGGGTTACTACTGGTCTTTTATTTTTTGGGACCCCATCTCGTAAAACGGACCTCACCATTGGTCTCAGGATGGTCGAGATAGTCAAAATACACTAATGATTTGTCCCATTTGGACTCCGGATTATTTTAGAATATTTAATTAATTTAATTAATTAATTAATTAATTAATATTTTATTAATATTTAATTTAGGTGGGTCAATTTGTAATTTCTCCAAAGTTTAGGGGTTAAAGTGAATTTCTGAAAGTTCAGGGTACATTTGTAAATATCAAAAAGTTCAGGGGCACTTTTGTAATTGTGAAAAACCTTATTCCCTATTCAGATAGCCAAACAGGGACTTATCCAGAACAGGGATAGGATATCCCTGTTCCTATTTCAATTTAAATTTTAAATTTCTTATATCCGTAACCAAACAGACCCAATCCCCTTTTAATTTAAAACATCAGCGCGACACGTGGCAGGGGCGGTTCAGCCCCGCCCGAACTGGACTTGACCCGGACCCGAAACCCGGCCCGGAACAGTTCCTTCTTCCCCGATTTTTCGGCGAACCTCCGGTAGGGTTCCGGCGCCGGCGACTGTTTTCCGACGACTTTTTAAGGTTTTAAAAATGTGATTCTCTCTGTTTTCTCCCAAGGATTCCATACCTAGGATCGGTTTTGGGATTTGATCAATGGATTCTCACGAAATAGAGGGTCAACCCCTCGGTCAAACTTCCGGCCGACCCTTATTCTTTCATTTTTGTGATTCCTCGGTCAAGGTTTAACCCCCATTTCGATCCCAAATGGTTTCTGCACCTTACCCCATGAATTTCCCACCTTCTAAACAAAGGTTTACACATAAAATACCAAACCCAACACCCCATGACCGAGACCTGCAACTGGGAAGTTCTTTCTCTCCCCTTAACCATTTTCTTTCATTTTTCTTGTAGTGTGTTCCATATCTCACGTGCTATAAGGCTCTAAGATCAAATTTAAGTATAGTGCTTTTAAAAAAATAAAACAGTAGCTAAGCTACTTACCCCAGTTTCAGATTTCTCCCTATTGTGGTTGCTCCCCTCTTCCTTTCTCCTCTTGGGTCACTCCTCGAGCTTCCTCTCCTTCTTCACAGTCGCCTCTCAGCTTTTCCCTTGCCCACGGTTTCTCATTTCTTTCTTTTCTTCCCAACCGAGACCACCTAGATCTAACACTTCCACTCCCACACGTCTCCCTCACATCAGCCCCCCTTCCTTGACTTCTCTCACCCTGCATCAGCCCCTTGTTTCTCCCCAAATGCAGCTTTGCATTTAATGCAAAGCTGCCTATACACCTATATATATATATATATATATATATCAATCATCATACACTAGACACACACACTAAACACACACACACACACCTAGCTGCCACCTCACACACATTCAGTTGGTCACAAATACACACACTGCTATATAACACATACATACACATATCTATATTTACATGCACATACATTACACTACACATATATACATACATATTATACATACACCATGCATATTTATAATCCATGCCTCAAAAAAAAACTTAACAATAATAATGATAATAATAAATAAAATAAATAAAAAAAAATATTTAATAACCAAAGAAAATTTTATATTTAAAAAAAAAAAAAATTTCGGGTTATTACAACTTCAGAAATTACTTTCATATGGAGACTCATCATCTCATTCATCTGCTTCTCCAGATTTTTCCCCCTATACCGATGAGGACCCTTAGACCAGATATTATCAAAGGCCTTCCTGGCGATCTGGTAGTCAGGGTCCTCAAACGGTTGGGGGGCTGGGGTAGCCTTCTTCCCTTTCCCGGTCTGCTTACTCAGGATGGCAGAGGCGGGAGAGACCATGGATATAAGGGTAGGGGCCTCCCTCTCTTCCTCAAGAGGAGCATCCTCCGAAGAGTAGGGCCTCCCTCTCTTCTTACCTTGGGGGGGTTGTTCAGTAGGAGGGGGAACCTCTCCCACCTTCTTTTTAAAGGGCTCAAGAGCCCATGAGCCTAAAATGGACTGCCTAATCGCCTCCGTATGTTTGTTGGCTGCCATCAGATTTTCTAGGGTAATAATAACGGTGTGGGCTAGGTTCAGGGTCTGAAGGAGCTTCCAATACTGCTTTTGAAGGTCGGTAGTAAAAATAAACCTCCTCTAAGCACTCTTGTCTACATAAGAAAAACAAGCACATTAGTTGAGTGGTTCAGAAGTGAAAGTACGAAACAGAGCAGTAGCAGTTACTAGAAAATGGGGTCTCACCCTTGAACCCCGTACTTTGAGGGAATGTTGAGATATGGCTCTGGAAGTCTGCACGATCCCATCCTCCTCCAACAAAGAAGTACCACTTCTTCCATGTTTTATTGGAAGTGGGTACAGAGGACAAAGGTCTGAACCCCCTATCGAAAGACATATAGAAGAGGCTTTCCGACCTCATATACTTTAGATCCATATTACTACGGATGAGATCGACTGACACGTCTACATCGTTCAGATATCCTAGCACTATGAATCCCAAGAGGTGCCGCCAATTATTAAGATTAAGGTCAGCAGGGCAAAGATCGAACCAACAAAAGAATTGCCTAACTAAATCAGGGAGAGGAAGCCTTAGCCCCATCTCGAACCAAGCGAGATAAACACAGATCTCACTCTCTTCAATATCATAAGGGCGGTCTAGGGGGCTTGGTACCCTACATGTAACATTAGAGGGGAAGTTATACTTCACCCTCCACTCATCTAAAAGGTTCTGGGTAACAACACTCTCACCATCTTCTCTTTAGGAAGGCCTACTAGAAGCTTCCCTAACCCTATTTCTGCGTTTTAAAAAGGCATCAACTACCCTAACCTCAGAACTGTAAGGGGACCCTACAGACCTATCTCTGGTACTTCCGGCGGGAACACTACCTACATTTTTTACATAAGACGGCACAGTAGTCTCAAAAGGGCGCCCTGTGCCGTCACCGGTACCAGAAGACGAAGAGGAAGCAGACATTACTTAAACAGAAAATGGGGAAGATGGAATTCTTAATTGAAAAATGAAAAGAAAGGGAAGACTAGTCGAACATGTTCTAGACTAAAACCTTAGACAATAGGCACTCTTCAAGCTTTAAGGTCGCACAAATCCAACAATAGTGGAAATCGCTTCAATATAGTAAAAGCAAGTCAAGAAAGAAAGCATGTAAGGTCTTTGCCTCCTTTATATATGATTTCAAAATATTGGCCCAATGAGGCCGAATCGTCATAGCGGTCAAAGGCAATGATGGCCTCGAATAGCTCAACCATCAGCTGCGTAATAAATGACGCACCAACAGTCGCCTTGGAAAACAGACAGACAGGACACATGGCTTTTCGAAAGCACATAGCCCTAGTTACGCATTGAATTCGAACTAGGACTTGGGGGGGAGTAACTGATATACCATAAACCGACAGAACCAATCTCCATGTGACACGTGTGATTACAAAGCTCGGCCATCTAGAATCGACATAACAAACTTAGCCATTCAGAGTAGGCTCGAGTAATTATCCTTCAGAGCTTATTAATCCGCGCACAGTCCTTCAGAGCTCCCTTCAGTATTCAGAACTCGTCACCGCCTTCAGGGTTTAGAACTTATTACCGCCTTAACGCCTTACCGAGCAAAGGATAAGGAAATAGTCTTCAACAAGGAAACTATCACTCACGAATATCTCTCAAGCGCAGTAACCAACATGGAAGCTGTTATCTCTGATGAACAAATCCCTACTTTCATGGCTCCAAATCTTAATCAATTTAGGAATCATTAAGCCTATAAATAAAACTCTAAGGTACGCTTTTACATTCATGCTCATTCTTTGGCTTACAATTACAGTCTTTTCAATTCAGTTTATTAACTTAAACATCGAAGCGGCTACCGCCGGAGCCAATCTGGTGGTCCTCTGATCTTCTTCTTTGAGTGTTCTTTAGGGAGCCAAGCTCGGAATACGCGACAGCCAAAAAGTGCAACATCACTTATAAATAATGATTTCTTTGATATGAGTATTATTCTTTTTCACAAACAAATTCAATGAAAATATATCAAGCCACATAGCAGCATTAAACTGCAAAGACAAGTGGCATTACCTACAAACATAACAAAAATTATATTTTAACATAAAATCAAAACAAATTTCAAAAAAAAAAAAAAAACAATTAGAACCATCCAAATATGGTCTCATTTTATATCTCACACCCGAGGGGTGGGGAGATGCGTACCATCCTTCAATGCAACCATTGTTGCTGATGTTGCTCTGTTGATTTGGAAGGGGTTAGGCATACTACTACTGAGGGGTCGGGTATGATTATGGAGGGTATCCAAGGGGAGGATAAGCATCCTTTGAATCACCTTGAATAGGGTTTTTAGTTCTGAAAATCTAGTCTCGCAAACAAAAGTGAGAGAAGGGTGAGAAATTGTAAATGAGAGTTGGCGGAGAGAAAGAAGATAGAAGGGAAAAAGAAAACAATTAAAGACTAGAGAGAGAACGATAACAGATCTAAAGCATCAAATCGGGGGCAATGGAGCAACATAAAGATTGTGAGAATTTGTGATATTAAAGAGAGTTAGGGTTTTTTACGAGATGTGAGAGAGAAAGAGAGAGGGCGAGAGGCATTGGTGGTGGTTTTGAGAACTTGTGTGATGGTTGGTGGTTTTGAGAATTGGGGGGAAAAGGCAAAGCAGTTGAGGGATTGTGAAATTTTATTTAGTAGTACTATTTGCGAGGTCAATAGTTGTCACTAATAATATGTGATACTACTTGTGATGCACATTCATGTCGTTAAAAATGATTAACTCATTTGAGACTCCAACAGGAGTCACTAATAACCCGTAATTTTCAATAAAGAATTTTGACTTGATTATTTGCAACAATTTCAACTCATCATTTGCAACTCAAGACTAGGACTTGTAATAAGCAACTTTTTGTGATGCAATTTTGACTTCATTTCAACTACCTTACTTTTAGCAATGAGTCTTTTGGTGTCACAAATAATTTTGGTCGGTAAAAAGACAGATTGTTGTAGTGACCTCACAAATAAGTCAGTCAACTCAAAATCACCATAATTATAATGTAATGTTTCATGCACCTCCACCAAGGCATTTCTAAGATTTGGAAATCAGTTTTAAAAAATAGGTAAGGTGGGTGAAGTATGTACTACGCAATTATCTAAAGTACAAGAACTAAAAAATAAAAGAATCTATAGAATACCCCCAAAGGATATTTAAGTGGAACACCTTTTTATTTCATCAATACTTGAAAGTACTAACTTAAATAGCATACATGATCAGGAGTTAAAAGAAGAGAAAATCTCTTCTTTAAAGCTCTAAATCATGGAAACACTCTTTGAGATTTCCCAAAAGTTTTTATTTCCCTAGATAATTAATATTATTAGAACCCAGTTCACATCACAGCTTTTCTTGTTTGGTCTCGTACTTAAAGTTGAAACAATTGATGCCAGTGTAAACGCCATCGTCCATTGTGGAGGTAACCTGTTGCCCGTTAGTAAGAGTGTCATGCTGAAAGTAGGAGAAGGGAACGTCGCATGAACCCTTGGTCGCTAGCAGACTCACCTTCACTTTAGTCATTGGTGGCACAGTAACCTTGTACACAGTCTCCACTACAGTTGTCGATTCCTCAGTTTTTCCCCACTCGTATTGTTGGTTAATCTCACTCGAGATTTGGATCTTTCCTTCTACGATGCTTGGAACACCGGTTTCAATAGTAGTGGTGACGCCTAGCTTCAATGAAACGCTGGCTTTCCAAGTCATGCTCCTCTTCTCTGTATACTGGAGCTTCACCTCTACAGTGTTGGGTTCTTGGGTCTGGTTAATGGCATATCCGTTGGCCATCGTCAGGACGCTCTGACTGTAGATCCTGGCATCCATGAGGCGATAATTGACATTATAAATTGTCCTTGACAAAACAAGCTCTTCCACCTGCAGGCGTGCCTCTCTGGAAATGGTGGAGACGGCAGCATTGAGACAGCTTGTCTTGCCCTCAGTGGTGAGTCTCTTGCAGAAATTGTTGTTACCCAAGTTACGGAGAGCAACGACATGGTTGTCAACTTTGATCGGCCAAAACAACGTGTCAGAGTTCTTGCTAGAGGTGTCATCTGAGTCAGCCCAGATCCAATTAGGGCTGCGCCTCCAAAATTTGCCAAAGTGATCAGATTTTATGCGGACGCTTCCATCGCGAGTGGTGAAAACCTCGTTCCCCACCGTTGGATCTCCAATGTCACCAGATGAAAACTGTAGATATTGGTGTCCCTCGATCCAGCGGGCACTAAGGTAGTTCCCATTATCGCCCTTGAACGCGACGTGTTTGGGCAATATCAATAGTGATTCCCAATCGATGATTACGCAGACATCACACTGCTCATTGTTAGGTGCTTTTGATCCTGCGTATAAGCAAGAATTGTACACATTGCCTTTGCCCATCCTCCATAAGCACGCATAGTGACCGAGCTGGACATGGCGAAATCGGACATTTTTAGCATCTACGTAGACGGGCTCGAACAACGTACATGACCATTTGGACTTGTCTTCCTCTGGTTCGTCAGCCCCCGCGACAATCCAATGATGATGGTCCGACCACCTTACCCAGTATTTGTTGTTGTAACAGCATCTTATGTTCACGAGTCCCTTCCCACTCTTTGCCATCACCACTTCGTACTTTGCGTAAGGGCTCACAACCTCCTCTCCTGAGAATTGGACAAATCCATGCACCTCCGAATCTTCCTTTATGTAGCGCAGGTATTTGTCATTGTATTTTGATTTGAGCACCACAAACCTGGCCAATGCCATTTTCTCTGCTCTTCAATCACTTTTATCAGTTTTCAGTGTTCTTCCCTCTTGTGCTCCCCCTAACTCCAACCTGCTATTTATAAGAAAATTGAATGAGAAGGTTGGTTGGGGGGAGAATATATCGGGTCCTCGTCAAGAAAAATTTTTATATAAACCAGATCTATTGAACGATGATGAATCCAACCAATCTTATCATGTCATACAGGCGCCAAAAAAAAAAATTATATTCGAAGCTCACCTTTTCAAACACTTTGACGCAGGCACCACTTCACTTGGCACGAGTGCAGCCACCACCTAAATGGAAGAGAATAGGAAAGTAGGATCTCCTTTTGCATTTTTCCCGAACTCAAACAATATGATGCCATCTGCCACTCTTTTTTATTTTTCTGAAAATTCTGATTCCTGTATATCAATGAAGCTATCTGACATACTTTTTATTCCTTTAAAAAGAAAGGCATATATACCTTTAATTTTTGAAGCAGGACCATTCGTATTTATCCTTACTTTAAATTATGGGACTGCGGCATTAATTTTATGAAAAAAAAGCATATAAATATGTTTTACAAATTTCATGTCAATTAAATTCATTATATATACTTGGTACGTAGGGGTTATTGCTCAGTGAATAATAAAATAATCATGCTATCAAGTGAAAGAACACTGATTTAAGATTTTTATAATTTAAAAATAAATTCTACTTATAAAAATAAGACTCAATATTTTTATTTTAATTTAATTTGTGTGCATAATGAAACATTAGGATTCTTAGACAAGCCTAATCCATTGCACATTTATAATTCTGTTCATTGTTAATATTTATATTTGGTTGATAAACTTAATACCACAGTTCCATCATTTAAAGCAAAGATAAACACTAAGTGGTCTTGCTTCAAAAATTAAAGTTATATTCTCTCTTTAGATTGAAATAAAAACTGCGTTAGACGGCATCAAAGTTTGTGGAAGGGGAGAAATTATTCTGTCACAACAGTTATCATGTGACAATTTCTTACAAAATTTTAATTTTTCTTAAAATTCAGGAGAAGGTTATATTCATAAATTGTGAAAAAAAATTTAAATTTTTATGAAGAGTCATCACACAATGATGTGATGTGATAATCTCACAAGATAATTATTTGTGAAAAGGTGAAGATTTGAAGAAGAAAAAAAAAAGGTGATCCAGATGTCCGATTCTCATTATTAAGTGGTGGCACAATCTGTGCCACGTGATGTGGTATCTCGCAAACACCCAATATATTCTCTAACCTTTATCATATACTTGGATGTTATCTGATACACTTCCATTTCTTGGAGAATTCTGATGCCCGAATATCAATGAAAACATATGACACGCGTCTTCTTTCTTTGAAAAAAGGGCATATAACTTTAATTTTTTAAGTAGTGTTGACAGAGATGAGAGAAACGAATAAAGTATATATGTTTATATATCTTGAGTGCAATATATTACAAGGAGAGACTCCTTTATATACAGGAACTGAGAGGACATACAAGGTAAGAAACTATATACAAAGAAAACAATGAAAAAAGAAATAGAATGTGATAAAATAATACTATAACCATAAAAAGGAAACTAGAACCCTTAACCCTACTTATAGACCGTAATGCACATGTATAATACATATAGATAACATCCCCCCTCAAACTTAAGATGGGAAAATCGAAACCAGCTTGAGTTTGGAAACTAAATCATGAAGATGTCCAGGAGGGTGAACTTTAGTGAAAATATCAACAACCTGGTCAGCTGAGGAAACTGAAAGGAGATGAACAGTACCATGCGAAGGTGTTAGTGAACGAAATGATAGTCGATCTTAATATGTTTGGTACGTTTGTGAAAGACGTCATTGTAGTCAATTTGGATGGCACTCTGATTGTTATAGTGAAGTGAGGTAGCAGTGGCATGGGTCAAACCCATGTCTTCAAGAAGCCAACAAAACTAGATGAGCTCTTGAGTGGCATCAACAAGGACACAATATTCTGCTTCAGTGCTAGAGCGGGCAGTGATAGTCTGTTTCTTACTTCACTAAGAAATTAGGGAATCGCCAAGGAAAAAGTAAAAACCTGTGGTGGAACGATGATCAGTAGGATCACCTACCCAATCAGCATTAGAATAGGCATGTAAGTCAAGAGAGGAATGAGCTGAAAAATGAAGACCATGGAAGAGAGTGCCCTTGACATAGCGAAGAACTGTAGTATAATGAGTAGAGCAAGGAGCAAATAGGATCTAGCTCACGTACAAGATTAACAACATGAGCAATGTTAGGCCGAATAACTGTAAGGTAGACAAGACTCCCAACCAATTGGCGATACAAAGTTTTATCGGGTAGCGGGGTGCCATGCAAAGGAGTGAGTCGAATATTAAGCTCAAGTGGTGTAGGAGCCGTCTTATTATTAATGAACCCTACACGAGAAAAAATATCAGAGCCATACTTGGTTTGAGAGAGATAATAACCATTCGAGTCAGAAGTGATTTCAAGACTGAGAAAATAATTGAGAGAGCCAAGATCCTTTATCTCAAAATGCTGACCGAGAAACTGTTTGAGATCAATAATACCAGTAAGGTCATTTTCAGTGATGATCATGTCGTCAACGTAAAAAAGTAAGAGAATAAATCCATGGTCAGTTTTACAGATGAAGAGGGCAGAATCATACGAACTAGAAGTGAATCCAAAGCCACTAATAACTGAGCTGAACTTGGCAAACCAAGCACGAGGAGCCTACTTAAGGCCATAAAGAGGTCAACGAAGTTTACAGACCTTGTGAGGAGGATGGACATAACCAGGAGGAGGTTGCATAAAAACTTCTTCTTGAAGGTCACCATTCAGAAATGTATTTTTTACATACATCTGAAACTACTTCCATTTGCAAACAACAGCAATGGCAAGCAAACTACGAACAAACGTGAGGTGGGTAACAGAGCAAAGGTTTCCTCATAATCAATTCCATATTCTTGTTAAAATCCCTTGGTGACGAGACGAACCTTGTATTGTTCAATGGAACCATCAGAGCGAGTTTTGATTTTGTAAACTCACTTGCTGCCTATTGCATTTTTCCCTAGGGGAAGATCAACTAAGTCCTAAATACGTGTTTTCTCAAGGTCATGTAATTTTTCAGTCATAGCTTGTTGCCAACAAGGGTTAAAGCTTGCCTCACAATAAAAGTGAGGCTCTTGATGAGAAAGAATAGTGAAGAAGCAATGATACTCACGAAGATGGATAGGTGTTTCTCTTACTTGTGAAGAACGACGAAGAGGTAGATCAGGAGCAACAACATCAGAGGATGCAAGCGATGGTGATGGATCAATAGCTAGCAACGGTAGGATCAGCAGATGAAGTGGAGGACTCAGGAAGGACCATAGGGGAAGGGTCGAGAGACTCATTAGGAAATAGCTCAATAGAGGAATCGGTATAATCTCACTCGAGAGACAAGGAAAGTGTAACCAAACACCCGAAGAAGGCTATAATCAGGAAACACGCCATAAAGGCATTCATATGATGACTAGTTATTAGTAACCGAAAAAGAAAGGTGATTTATGGTATAAAGGGCGATGAGGGCAGCCTCACCCCAAAATCTTTCAGGACAAGAAAAGGAAATAAGAAGGGCCCGAACAATGTCCAGAATATGTCTATGTTTGCATTTGGCATGGCCATTTTGTTGAGATGTGCCAGGACAAAAATGATAAAGAAGGGTGCCATGTTGACGAAGGGTGCCATGTTGACGAAGGGTGTCTAGAAAACTACTGTCTTTATATTCCATTGCATTGTCAGCATGAGAGATTTTGATAGAGCGAGAAAACTGAGTTTAGATCATACAAGCAAAATCCAAGTAGGTTTGGGGTAACTCTGAGCATTTTTTCATGAGATATAACCAGGCAAAGCGAGAGTAATGTCAACGAAAATGACAAAATACGTGGATCTTCCCATTGTGGGATAAGGAGCAGGTCCCCAAACATCATAGTGAACTAAATCAAATAGAGCAATGGAAGCAGAAATACTTTTATTGAAAGACAAAGCAGGTTTTTGTGCAAGTTGACAAGACATACAGTCAATATGATCAAGTGTAATTGAGCCTAACAACCCACTAGATGCTAAAGTTATCAAACACTCAAAAAAGAGATGACATAAACGAGAGTGCCACAGCTTGGTAGGGGACATGATGAAGGTAGAAGCAGCGGACAAAAGATGAGTGATAAGTTAAGTAGGGATGTGGAAATGAATGAGCTCGAACAAATGCCCAACCTTATGGCCTATCCAAATAGTCTTCCCTGTCTGTGGATCCTGCACACAATAACCAAAAAGGGAAAAGTAACAATAAGTCCAAGATCACATAATTGACCCACAGAGATGAGATTTACTGCAAGTTTGGGGATGAGATAGGAATGAGAGAGAAAGACATAGGGGGTAGAGACCGCACCAGTGTGACTAACAAAGATATGTGAGTCATTCGCAGTGCGAATGGAAGGACTATGGGAACTAGAGGAATAGGGAGAGAAGTTACTAGAGTCTGAAGTCATATGAGTACAACAAGCAAAATCAAAGTATCAAGAAGACTTACCAGAAGTCGTAGACATAGTGATAGAAGGTGAAGAACTAAGAACCTGTTTAAGAATTGCTTCAAGGTTAGTAATAGAAAATAGGGGAGAAGTAGGTGTAGGGGAGTTGTCAGTAGTAGCCGTAGTAGCAGTAGTAACAGACCCAAATTTGGACTAGTTACCAGATTTTTCCTTTTGCCAGTGGTTTCGTGTTTGTTGATTAGGATTTTTAGAACAATCGTCCTGATAATGTCCAGGTCTTAACTTGTGACAGAACTTACATAGTCAAGAAGGACAGTCCAATAAGAAATGTCCTAAGGAGTGATAATACTTACAGATCTTTTAGGTAGATTGACTACCTTTGGGTTGGGGAGGCCAGAAGGTGGCAAGAACAGGGTCGGCAGAGGAGCTATTAAGAAGGCCAAGATGAGTTTCTTTAGAGAGAAGTTCAAAAACGGCTTGCTCAAGCGTGGGAAAAGGATGTCAATGAAGTAAAGATGCCCGAACAAGTTTAAAGTGATCATTGAAAGCCATCAAAAAATGGATCAGTCGCTGGTGATCACGATAAAGGCCAAATTGCTCAGCATCATGATGACAACGCCATAGAGGTTCAAAAGGTGTTAGTTGGTCCTCAAGCTTATATATTTAAGAAAAAAAAATCATTAATTGTAGAGATCTGAATTTTTTTTTTCTGAGATAAATTTTTTTTTATTTGATTAAACATGAATATATGTGTATGTATGGAAGGTGTATTATATACGTGTAGATGTACATATATATATATATATATATACATGGTATAATGTAAGATATACATGTATACAATTACCTATATATATATATATATAAAGAAAAAGACAAATGGAAAAAAAAGGAAAGAAGGGAGGAACAGCAAGCATGCAGTAAGTGCGTGTATGTTTGTGTGTGGGTGTTTCAGCTGAGTAGTGTGTGTGTATGTGTGTGCTGATGTGTGTGCTTTAAATATAATATATATATATATATATATATATACATATGTTGCGTGTGAATGTGTGTGTGCAGAAGGTGGAGTGTGTGAGTGTACAAAGTAGGTAGGGTGTTGAGTGTGCGTGCAGGTCTGATATAGAGAGAGAGAGAGAGAGAGAGAGAGAGAGAGAGAGAGTTGTGATGGTGTATATAGGTGTGTATACGTTAGATTTAGAGAGAAAGTAGAAACGAAAAAGGGAGAAGGCAAAGTGAGGAACTAAAAAGGTTCAGAGGGATTCAAAAAAAGGAGAAGGAAGAGAGCAGAAAGTAGAGAGGAGTGATACAGCCAAGAAAAATCCAGAAAAAAAGGTATGTCTAGTTAGGTTCTGTTTTAAAATTTTGAAAGCATGAATGGAAGATTGAATTATTGGGCCTTATAGCTCATGAAATGTAGTTTATTTTGCAAAAAGAATCATTTAAAATGATCAAGAATTGAGGTAGAAAATGACAGTTGTAGGTGTGGCTGACCAAAAAGAATAATCCTTCAAATCAATTGAGTTATAGGTTTTAAGTATACCAAACAAATCCTAAGGGTCTCAAAAGGTTATGGTGGCCAAAAATAGGAGTCAAAACGACTCCAAAATGCACGAAATTGAAACTGGGATATCGTCGAAAACTAGGTAGCAGCCACTGTAACTGGCCGTTCGACGGCCAAGATGCAGTCCAACTGAAAATCCAAAAGCAGATCTGGAATCCTTACGAAATTTCCTCTCGAACCCAATTGGACCGAACCCAAAAGGCCACCGAAATCTCCTTGTCGTCGTCGGAGAAGATGACTATGGAGAAAAACAAAGTAAACCCTAATTTGGTGGGGATGATGAATAGTGACGGGTGATGGGTCGGGCCTCGGGTCGAGTCTTGACCCGATGTCTTAATTAGGATTTGGGTTACCCGAAACTACGATGTTTTAATAAAAGGGATTTTAAATTTAAAATTTAAGGCTGACGTCAGCATTACATCTTGAACCGTCCAAACCGGTTGGTCCAGTGAAACCCTAGACCGATTCACTTATAAATAAAATATACCCTTTGGTTTATTTTAAAGAATTGCATTTTGGCCCCCAGGAAATTCTAAAATTTCATCTTGATCCCAACACTTCTCAATAATTCTGTTATGGCCCAGATTTTAAAAGATAAATTCAAATAAGCCCCTGAAAAATAAATAAATAATAAAATAATTATTTTATTAATTGTGTAAAATGACTATTTTACCCTTGGACATTAAATACGTCAAACAAAGCCCAAAATAAATAAATAGTGTATTTCTACTAATTCGGGCATTCCGAACTCAATGGTGGAGTCTGATTTGAAAAATTAAATCCCGAAAAATAAAGACACGTAAATGATAAATGACTGTAATACCCCTAACAATACCCAAGGCCAAATAAACATAAAAGATAGTTCATTTTAATTATGTTGGACATTCTGGACTCAACGGTGGAGTCTATACTAGCAAACGAAGCACCGAATAATACAATGCATGAAAGAGTAAAAGACCAAAATGCCCCTGAGTCGAAAAGTAGTCAAACAAACTCCGATTAAAATAAAAGAATAGTGAATTTTTATTATTTCGAGTATTCCGGACTCAATAGTGGAGTCCAATTTTTGAAAAGAGGACTACAGAAGTAAGAATCCGTAAAAGTATGAAATGACCATTTTGCCCTTTTTAGTACAGATGCTCGAATTATATTCCACAAAAAGCCTAAATCGACTTTGTTCGACGTTTCGGACTAAATGGTAGAGTTTATTTTAGTGAAATAGGAACTCATGATATAAAAACATAAAATTTGATGAATAGCATAATTCAAGTAGAGATAGACTAAGTTGTGTCACAATGATTTTAGGAACACCGAAGGGCAAGGAGAGGGCAGTCTAGACCTTCTGTTTGGGGATAGTAAAAGGGACTGCATTCTCATTGATTAGTTTGGCTACACCGCGAGCACGATTTCTTAGGGTTGAAACCAACCCATCAAGTATGATATTTTGCTAAGTAAAGAATAGGATTAAGTTTAGGATTGATTTTCATATTGATCTTATGATTTGTGTATTCATCCAATTGTTTATGTGCTTATGTGTTTCTTGTTATTTCCTAGAAAGTTTGGTTGAATGATAAATGTGGATCATGATTACATGTATATTCCATGTGTTGGCACAGTATGTGATTGATATTCTTTGAGGATTGTTTAGATTGAGAATATGTAACTTGAACATGTGCTTAATGGAATATGTATAGTACATACACATGAGGAAGGAATTTTGTGATTTAAATATTATTGTTTAAAGCATGCTTCATGTATGGATGAAAGGCTTCGATGAGATTGCATTGTTGCATGGTGAAATTAAAGCATCTTGGCATAGTATGATTCCTTTGAAGCATGATGTGAGTTGAGCACTTGGCACTACAAGAAAAGGCACTATTAGCGACGCATGTGTGCGTCGCTAATAGTGGCCAAATGTGTCGTTAAAGCTCTTTTGCGACGCACAAATAGGCGTCGCTAACGTCACCGCAAATAGTCGCATCGCTAATAGCATTAACGATGCACACACCTTTGGGCATCGCTAAAAGTAACTATTAGCGACGCACATATGGTGTCACTAATTATTGGGCATGGGCATCGCAAATATTATAAATGGACGCAAAGGGCATCGCTAAAAGCTACTATTAGCGATGCACACTAAGCGTCGCTAATAGTAACCTTTAGCGGCGCACACAGGGCGTCGCTAATAGTAGCTTTTAGCTACGCACAAAGTGTGCGTCGCTAAAGGTTACTATTAGCGACTGAGCGTCACTAATAGTGAATTAACATTGTTATTTCTTTACTTTTAGCGACGCCTTTCTGTGCGTCGCTAAAAGTTTTTTTTTTTTTTTTCAACCATATTTGCTTTGTTTTATTTGTTATTTTATTCCTATTTAAACTTGTATCAATCATTCTGATATACAATAAAATCCAAACATTCTAAAATGAATACATTAAAAAAGAAAAATACATTCATATATATATATATATATATTATACTAATTACGTACATTTGTAAAAGTACAATTTAACAATAAATAGAAAAATAAAAAAATTGTCTCAAAACATATAACTACAGATGTCCATGAAAAGAAAACAAAAAACAAATAAAAATAATAAATCCCGATGCAAAACATAAAGACAGCGACGCAATAATCCCGATCAATCTGAAATAAAGATCAAATGGTATATATTAGAACAATTATTAAATATATATGAAATATAGAATGTGAATAGTGTTTTTTTTTTTTTTTTTGCATGCATGCATGCATAAATAATAAGAACGACATAAAGTAACATAAGTTACAAACTATTGATCCAAACTGATTTCTGTAAGTTCGTACAAGTCTATTTTGTCATTTGTGAGGTGTTTGATAGGGTTTCAGGATAGTTAGTCCGATATCCGGCATTTTGGTCCATCAAAACCCAAAATGAGCCTTTTCGGAGCAAAAGCTTGCATAAGTTTCAAAACGGGCATCCAAACCGAGTGCCGTAAGTTTGTGCAAGTTAATTTCATCATTTGTGAGGTGTTTGATGGGATTTTGGGCTCGTTTGGTTGATATCTGGTATTTTGGTCGGTCAAAATCTAAAAATGGGCCTTTTCGGAGCTGAAACTTGCATAAGTTTCAAACCGGGCATCCGAATCGAGTGCCATAAGTTTTTGAAAGCCTATTTTATCATTTTTGAGCTGTGTGGTGGGATTTCAAGGTTGGTAGGTTGATATCCGGTGTTTGGTAGGTCAAAATTCCAAAATGGGCCTTTTTGGAGCTGAAACTTGCAAAAGTTTCAAACCGGGAATTCGAACCGATTACCGTAAGTTCATGCAAGTATATTTTATGATTTTTAAGCTGTGTGATGGGGTTTCAGGGTCGGTAGGCTGATATCTAGTGTTTTGGTAGGTCAAAACTCCAAAATGGGCCTTTTTGGAACTGAAACTTGCAAAAGTTTCAAATCGGGCATCCGAGCCGATTACCGTAAGTTTTTGAAAGTCTATTTTATCATTTTTTTTGTGTGTGGTGAGGTTTGGGGATTGGTAGGCTGATATCCGGTGTTTTGGTTAGTCAAAACTCCAAAATGGGCCTTTTTGGAGCTGAAACTTGTAAAAGTTTCAAACCGGGCATCCAAACCGATTATCGTAAGTTCGTGCAAGTCTATTTTATCATTTTTTTGGTGTGTGATGGGGTTTTGTGGTTGGTAGGCCGATATCCGGTGTTTTGGTTCATCAAAACCCCAAAAATGGGCCTTTTTGGAGCTGAAACTTGCAAAAGTTTCAAACTGGGCATTCTAGCTGAGTGCCGTAAGTTTGTGCAAGTCAATTTTATAATTTGTGAGGTGTTTGATGGGGTTTTGGGCTCATTTGGTTGATATCTGGTATTTTGGTCGGTCAAAATCCAAAAGTGGGCCTTTTTGGAGCTAAAACTTACATAAGTTTCAAACCAAGCATCCAAACCGAGTGTCGTAAGTTTGTGTAAGTATATTTTATCATTTTTGAGCTATGTGATGGGGTTTCGGGGTCGATAGGCCGATATCCGGTGTTTTGGTAGGTCAAAACCCCAAAATGGGCCTTTTTGGAGTTGAAACTTGCAAAAGTTTCAAACCGAGCATTTTAGCCGAGTGTCGTAAGTTTGTGAAAGTCTATTTTATCATTTTTGAGGTGTGTGATAGGGTTTCGGGGTAGTTAGGCCGATATCCGGTGTTTTGATCCGTCAAAACCTCAAAATGGGCCTTTTTGGAGTAGAAACTTGTATAAGTCTCAAACCGGCGATCTCTTACAAATTTTCTCTCATTTTGTCTCTTATAAGTGTAAAAAGATACAAAGTTCCTATACGATTGAAACAATTTAGTAGTGGTACAAACAGTGAAATTGACATTATCTCTACTAAATATGGAGACATATTTGGAAGTATTACACTTATCAAGAAAAATGTATGGAGACCATGGTAACTTATGCATCACACTTCCAACTTATACATTTAACTCAAATCAATAAATCTTTAACTTTTATGTTTAAATGACAAACATCACAATGGGTTAATTCAATTATCATAAGACACCCAAAAAATTAAATAAATTACACATCTCGATCTAATATGAAGAGTGAGAATAGACCCAAAAATTATGAGTTATCAACTATGCTAGCTTGGATTAGCATAAATACAATTCAATGACTTCCGTTAGAATTCATGTCGCCTTGACCAAGATAAATTCTTACTTATAAATATTTGTAATTAAATTATTTTTGCAATCTACTTAAACTCAATTCAACTATTTCTTCATCTAAATTAATTGGGGTTAGTTCAAAGGTCACTATTCTCTGTTAATTCCGTTTATACAGTATATTGGGAGGAATAAATTGAAAGCAAATCTAACTTTAGATTATAAGAGGAAATAGCCCTTAAAATTGAGATTTTCCTAGCCCCCACCCCGCCCGCGTTAAATTGCCTTCCCTTTTATTAACAAATTTAGCTACTGGTACAATGAATTTCTAATGATTAATATTAAAAACTTAAGAATTTTGTTAATTTATAAATTTTAAAGGAGTTGTATTTGTTCCATAATAGATAAATAATAATTATATTATTTAATAAGTAATATATTTTTAAAAATTATTATACTATTAATTATTAAAATGAAAAAATATATACAAATACAGGTAGCATAAAAAAATTTAACAGATCATATATGTTGTATTCTAATTTTAACTAATGAAATTCTTGACTTTAACAATGCAACATCCTTGTATGCCAAAAAACTAAAAAAGAAAAAATTATGAAACTCAATATAAGAAGACAATAAAAATGCTCAAAGAAATGGAACAACTCTTTTCCTTCTTTCCATTTTCTCTTTTTCTTATTTTGAATAAATTTAAAAATTTTGTGGAACCTAATCTTCAGATATAGCAAATAAAAAATTTTGAAATTAAAAAATTTCAGCATCAGGCCTAAAAATAGAAACAGAAATACCATCTCAAAGAGATTCAAACACTCTTAGTTGTCCTCAAAATCTACTTTTGTCCAATCAATTCCATCTGATTCATACTCTTGAAAAAAAATAAACAAGTTTTGACATTAACATTCTTAACATTCAATTTTCCAAGAAAACTTCAAGGAGCTTCAAGAAAGCTGTGGAGAAGAAAACATGTATCAACCTACCAGAGAGAGAGAGTTATCGTAGTTGCCAGAAGCGTGGTCGTCGCCAGATGGACCGTTTTCCGTCGTCGGAACCCTGGTCGTGATTGAGGAGTGAGAGTGACAGAGAGTGAGAAAAATTAGGGGACAGATGAAGAAACTGGGTCACGGTTGGGGAAGAAAAAAAAGGGATTTTTAGCGACACACACCGAGCATCGCTAATAAGTCCTTGTGCGTCGCCAAAAATACCTTAAAATGACGTCGTTCTACTAATCAGACTATTCGTAACGCCCCCATATGCGTCGCTAATAATCCATTTTATATCGCCAAAACATGCGCGCCCATTTTTTTGAGCGGGAAATTTATTTTTTACTACTTTTTAGCGACGCACGTATTGTGTGTCGCTAATAGTGCCTTTTAGCGACGCTTTATTGGGCGTCGCTAATAATATAATTTTTTATAGTGTGGTGCTGTGCATATGTGGGTACTCATGCCGTCGGGAAAGGTCTATAAAGTGAGTCATATGTGGGTACTCATGCCGTCGGGAAGGTCCGTAAAGTGAGTCATATGTGGGTACTCATGCCATCGGGGAAGGTTCGTAAAGTGAGTCATACGTGGGTACTCATGCTGTCGGAGAAAGTCCGTAAAGTGAGTCATAGGTGTCGCATAGAGTTTGCATGGGTGTGTCACGCATATTGTTCATATGTTGCATTGATGATATTGAATGACATGTAGATATAAATGTACACTTGCACATGCCACGCCTTAATTTTGTTCCTTGCGTTGACATTGTATTATACCAACAGTTGAGCTGACCCATTCATGGGATACCATATTACAGATGACGCCCCTGCTACATGAGATTTGATGAGATCTTGACAAAAAGAAAGGAAACGGATTTAGAAGTGTATTTGGCCATTGGGGCACGTTTTGAGATATAAGAGCTTAAGTCCAACTGATGTGAACAATATGTCTATCAAATGTACTTTATGTGTTTATATGTTGAAGGAAATGAATACTTGTTTAATTAAATCCATTAGATTGTCTTTTGTTTTCTTTTCTTTATTTCCTTTCCGCTCACGCCTCGGGTTCGTGAAAATTTGGGGCATGACATTAATGGACTGTCTAGAATCCTAGCGCATACGGTGAAGTGTAGTGAGAAGCTGATATTGGTCAACAAGGTCAACTGTGGTGTAGCGGGCTGCTAAAAAATCCTAAACTGATTTGGCTATGGTGAAACGTCCAAATTGAAGACTGATGGAGGCGATAATGGTATTATGAAACCACGTGATTATCTGATGATTCTTGTTATCCCAATCTTTAAGCTTTTCCTAAAAATTTTCATCAGATTCTTCCTTGCCTTGTTAAGGCTTAGTGATATGGCCAGTGAGATAGCACCATGACTTGCACCCTCGCAGAAAACTAGACATTACTTGAGACCAGGGAATGTAGTTTGAGCCGTTAAGAGTGATGTGTTGATTGGATGGAAAGCATCAATACTTTTTCATAGTGTAGAACTAGTCGAAAAATGCCCAAAAAAGATTGAACCGATACTTGGAAAGATTCTACAGTGAACCAGTTTGGTGTTGAACTGGCAAGAAGGCTAAGGCTGAAGTGGCTGCTGGCAGCTGACGTAGACTAGACATGGCAACACATGTCGCTAACATGTATTGCTGACGTGGACTTGATGACGTGGCAAGAGCGGGTCTAGAATGTTGACGTGGACGTATGACGTGGCAGTATCAGATGATGTGTCTGATGACATGGCAACGCGTGTATTGTTGACGTGTCTGATGGCGTGGGCTTGATGCCATGGCAAGAGCGGGCCTAGAATGCTGATGTGGACGTATGATGTAGAGGTTCCGAATGACATGGGTGATGACTCTAGAAACAACTTGTTGAAGGTTGGCCTCTATTCGGGGTGATAATGATGGATCTTGGTCGCGATACCAAGAGAGAGGCTGCGATGAACCAGTGACAACCGTCTGGTAATCTACTATGTAGATTTCTAACAAGTACTGTAGCTCGACGATGGGCTTGCTGTGACTGTTTACATCGACAAGATGACTATGAGGATGGTGTTGGACTCTGCGATGATGTGTGGCTTGATTCAAACGACGATTGAGATGGATGATAGCAATTGCAATTTGACGACGAAGAGCAATAATGGTTGCTTTTGATGATGGTCGATGTCTGTAAATAACAGCAACAACTGTGGTGACAGAGGAGATGCGTAGTGATTTTCTTTCCTTTTTTTTCAATCAATAATAAAAATAATGAACAAAGATGATAGAATAGGAAATTGGCTCTGATACCATGTTGACAGAGATAAGAGAAATGAATGAAGTATATATGTATATATATTTTGAGTGCAATATATTACAAGGAAAGACTCCTTTATATACAAGAGCTGAGAGGACATACAAGGTAATAAACTATATATAAGGAAGGTAATGAAAAAGGAAATAGAATATGCTAGAATAATACTAGAACTATAAAAAGGAAACTAGAACCTCTAACTCTAATTATAGACCGTAATACATATGTATAATACATATAACTAACAAGCAAGACCACTAGTTGTTTATTTTTACTTTAAATGAAAAGGGGGCATGTAGCTTTAAGTTTTTATGTAGGACCACTTGCTGTTTATCTTAGCTTTAAAAGATGGAAATATGGCTTTAACTTTATCCACCAAACATATAAATATTTTTACTGTTAGAAAATTAATGTCAGTCTTAATTATAAAAAAAAAAAAAAATTTAATGCTTTGACAATTCATTTTAAAAAGTTTATATTAAATTTGTAATTATTAGAATAAGTTAAGTCTTGTTACTGTTCTCGTCATTAATCAATTCACATTCATAAAAACTTATTACTATCAACACTTGAATTACAGCTAGCATATCTCAAAAGACTTCAACGATCATCATACTCCTTCATATTACACTTTTAAAAGGTAGTCTCTCTTAGGTATTATGGTAGGTTGAAGGTGGCGACAAGGCTTGTGACGTTTGGGTTAATCGATGAGTAGTACGACACTTGTAAGTTCTGCAATTTTGAGATGGAGACGGTTGAACATCTATTGTTATATTGTAAGGTAGTTTGGTGGGTATGGTCGAAAATTATGAGCTGGTGGTGGGGTGTGCGGTGGGCTATGCTTAAGGTGTTTGAATGGTGGTCGGGTGGAAATTACGGAAAGGGGAGGAAAATAATTTGGGATGTAATCTAAGAAATAAAAAGGTTTTTGAAGAAATTTAGGGTAATTGGGATGATGTTGAATTGGTGAAAATAAGAGAAATTCTGATGATGGTGGTGATGAAGGAGATGGTCGAATGGCATTGGCTGGATTTTATTTTTTTTTATAACTCAGTATCCGACCTTTCGGACCGATTAATTTAGAAAATTAATTCCACCATCTATTAACGGAGAGGTCGATTAAAGTCGAAATAGTACCCCATATACATTTGACGCTCGATTTCCAGACTCTGCTACAAATGATTTTGTTGGTTTAAATGTGTCAATTTAGTTGGAATATTATTTACCAATTATGATTCTTTTAGCACTATCCTTTTATTGATGTAAATGCCAATACTACTTGTACTCAGCTTTTTTTAATAAAATTTCTTTTTTTTTTTTGTTGATAAAAAAAAATTGTCATTAAAAGATTCCACTTTTTGGTTTTAATTCTAGTGATGCACTTGTCAAAGAAGAAGGCTTCTTCATTTTCTTTAAATCAAATAGCAAACTTATCATAAACCAAGTATTTCAGGTGATGAAGAAATTAGTAGGTAAAGTCAATGTGTTTGGACTGGTTATGATTGTGTGAACGGGTGTTAGGGCTGTTTGGACTCACATATAATGTTAAATGTTTGATCCTTGAAATATGCATGTCTGTGTGTGTTTTGTGGTAAATCAAGCAATTATAAGAAAGTAAGAAATCTCCCTTTGTCTCCTCAACTCGAAGAATGGAAAATGAAGACTTTCAATAGAGAGTGACTAATGCGATGAATATATAAAGATATTGCATTAAGTATCAAAAACACCTTGAATGAATAAGTAATTCATAACAAACTTGGACTTACATACAATGTGGTGTAAATAAAGATTGTGTATGTAAGTACAAAGAATGAAAGAACAAAGTAAAGTTAGGCAACTACAACTCATATGGTTATGCTAGGTTAGGTTTGGTTAGGCTAAATTAAGATATACTAGACTAAGTAAGATTTTGATGATGAATAATGCGAGGTCCTTTGCTCTTCTTCAATTTTGATATATATAGATATATCTGAGTAACAATTACCCCATATTCTGTATATTTCTCGCATGGTCGTCTATGTTATCATACCATGTTGGACAATCACGTTTTGCTAACTGCTATCACATTACCCATGAACATCCATATATTCACGTTCTAAAGGAGAGGTCTACTCATGTTGTCTCAAACTGCTACCACCCATCCCATTTCTTGTCTCTGGAACCTGCTAATTATACTCTGTTAAGACTGTAGTTACCACATATCTCATGTCTTTGAAATGATAAAATTGACCACTTAAACGTGCAAACATGAGTTTGAGCCTATGATCGTCCAAGTTCACAGACTTGGTGAATTTCCATATATTTTCCTTGATGGACATCCTAATGATTGGGCGTGCTCATTGCCATGCCCCTTGATTGTTCCCCCAATGGCCCCATAGGGTAGGGATAGGTTAACATGTGCAAGCCACTAAGCCTAACGAGGCCTTACCCACGTTTGAGTGGAGGATTGGATGTACACACAATGACATAAAAAGAATTTCCTTATTCTTATATACATTTTACAAATGATTCCCAGTTTTATGTGCTAGATTGTAAGTATTTGATGTGTTCTTTTTCTGAATGTTAGAAACGCAATTCTGCAAACTGACATAAGAATTTCCATATTCTTCTTACGCCTATTACAAATGATTCAAAGCAACGCTTACAGAAAGATATTTGACTATTTATCATGTCATTAACTTCAAAGGAGTCCAGTCCACTCGAAATTTGTGTCTTTTCCACGAGGCGTAATCTATAAAATGCTATCCTTTTTTTCCGGTGAATCAAACACAGCCTTAGGACATACCTTTCTGAAAGAAGTTGCTCACACTATTTTTGTGAGATTGACATGGACTCCAGAATGTTTGGTCATATACGGTTTTGGGCTCACAAACGCACCTTGAACATTTCAGAAACTTATGAAAGAAGGGCATCTCATTGCACCCCTGCTCGTCTCTAATTAATGAGAGAAAGCAAGACTTTCTGGCGCGTCATCGGGTATGGAGAAATGTTGTATATACAACATTATTCTATTTAGGAGGGATGAAGAGAATGTCACAAGGAACAATTTCTAATTAGAATCTCTCTCCATTGCTTGATGGACTTCATCTAAGAGTTGTAAAAATCAATGGGCAAGAGCACTATTCCCATCCGCCCAAAGGACAAGAAGAGGGCAGTAACTTCCATATTTGAGTTCAAATGGCCTAGTCTACCATGCCTATTTTATTTCAAGCCTCTCTTCTGATTCTCAAGGGGTTTTTGCCTTTTTTTAGGTTCTTGTGCATGCACCATGTATTATTTTACTTAAATTTTTTTAGTTTTATTGCTTTTCCTTTTTGAACCTCTTCTCGAAGCCATTGCTCTCTACAATGGTGAAAGTTGAAGGCTACCAAACCTATAAATTTATGCAAATATCATCTTTGGTCTGCACTTAAATCAGTAAACCATTCATATTAACACCAACATTGATAATAAAATAAAAATCTAGAAATAAAAATAAAAAAAAAAAAGGCTAAAGAAAAAAGTTCCTTGTTACAACATTTGGTTGCAGCATATAGCTTTTGACATTAGAGTCGAGTCTTGGAGGCGACCTTCACAATCTGAACTAAAGCGCCCCATGATCCTGCCAAAGTTGGCAGCTCAATCACCATCCAAACACAAAACATGCCAATCTTTAAGCCAGTTGGTGGAACCAAAATGGTTTTCAAAGGGATTGTCATCCACAAGGATGATTTACCTCAGCAGATGCAAGCTCCATTCAAATGCAAATTCACCATAATAAACTGTTGCCACGAAATCAAAGATGATAAAACACTAACCTCAAACGTGAATCATAAGAACAATTGGCATAGCAAGCAACATTTAACCCCCAAGAGCAAAACAATCACTTCTTGATCCATAAATACATGAGAGAGAGAGAGAGAGAGAGGGCGAGAGGAGAGACTCAAAATTCTGACATATTAGAATGTCATACAGAAAATAACCAAGATAAAGAAAGTTGCAGCTAATGCTCAGACTCACATGCCAGACACCAGGGGAAAAAATAGATAATTGCAGTTTAGTTAGCCAAAAAAGAGATGTCAAAAGAAGTCATTCATTCATCCCTCGTGCAAACCTCGTAACGACTCTATTCAAGAAATGGAAACTCACTCGTTGGCTCTTTCTGGGGGAGGATCATGAGTTTAATTATTGCCTAACCGAAGTTAGTGTGTGTGTGTGTGTGTGTCTGTGCAGAGAGAGAGAGAGAGAGGTGTCATTGAGAACCCATATATACCCAGTCATGGAAAGTACGTTGCATTTAAATTCAGTCAGTTGAGGAGAAATCTGCTCTGCCAAAATATATGTAGATGGTTATACTGTGCTAAAATAAACATCACAAAAGATACCCTAAAGAAGTAGAAAATTTCACACTAATACAAACCATTAGCAAATTCAAGCAAGATGTAGAGGCAGCCTAACATAGAAAATTTTGTTGGAAAGTCTTCGCAACACCACCAAACTGAAACATAGCCCCTGCCAAGAAATGATATTGTATTAGAGCTCACATGGAAATTGGAATATGCAAGGAAAAAAAAATTACTAAGAGTCATTACTACTGTAGGATAATTCTATCATGATAATCCTACATGCATGCCTTAATCAACCATATAATTTTCCTCCAGTAGATTTTCAGTCTAATTCTTGCTGAAAATTTGTTATGGAGATTTGGGATGGAAGATCAAGTCCTTTGGAAAACAGTGGTGTCGGCTAGAGTCAATGTTACCTGGAACGTGGATCGTTATGGTACGGGGAACAGGAACGGAAACATAGATCGTTACTGTTATAGAACATGATACGTTAGGGGTAAGCTTCTTCAAATCGCTTTGTTGAACGAAATATGTTTATTTAGAACGTGATATGCTTTTTTATTGTATTTATAATAATATTGATATGAATATATACACACTAAAAAGATTTCAACGAATTCAAGCCATTACAAAATAAAATCCCAATGATATGTATTTTGTATGATTTTTTCGAGACTTTTGATATTTTATATTAGAACACTAAATCTTGCATTCTAAATCGCTAATGATCTATATTTTGAATTGTGCGATCTCAATTCGCAATTCGTTAGGGGATGAGTGAATTGTGGTAACCATGGACTAGACATAGGAGCTATGAAGCACAGATACTCTATTTTGCCTCATATATCCGTGTCGGATACGAACACATGAAAAAACAGTGTCCAATTTTTCTGAATTTTAAACAAGTCACAGACAAGTTAAGAACACATTTTGTAAATGTTGTTTTGATATTTGTATTTTTTATTGGGTTTTTTCTTATTATTTTTCATCTTTTTCTCTTCTTCTCCGCTTATATATATATATATATATATAGATATATATATATATAGACATATATATATATAGACATATATATGTATTAATTAACAAATTTGTTTTGAAACTTAAATCATGAATGTTGATAATTAAATGAAAAGGTTATTGAATTTTTATTTAATGACTTCTTATTTTGATATATTAATAATATTTTCGTGATTTTTATATTTAATGCTAATTTTTATTGAAATAATGAGATTTTTATTACATGGTCATAAAAATATTAAACAAATACGTAAAAATATCAATATGTTCCCGACGTATCTATGTCCTATTTTTTGAAAAATACCATGTCCAAGTGCCCGTATTTGAGCTTCTAAGCATGGGAGTGAAAAGGGTGGCCAATTTTCAAAGGAAGTAGCGGGCCCTTTGGGGTGTGGCGTCAAGAAAGTAATTCAAAAGGGGGTGTGGAAGATTTCCAAAAAAACAAGTTCGATTTGAGACTGGAGATGGCTCAAGGGTAAAATTTTGGATTGACAAATGGATTTTTTTTTTTTTTGGGGGGGGAGGGGGGGTGCCAAATTTCCCCACTTGTTCTCTTAAACATCCGAGAATGAAGAATGGGTGGCAGATTCATGCTCTTGGGTGGGGGGTGAGATGGTTTGGAATCTAAACTTTATAAGAAACTTTTTTGATTGAGAAGTGGAAGAGGTGATGAATCGTTTTGAGATTTTGTACAGAGTGTCCTTGGGTTAAGGGGATTCTTTTATATAGACAGTGAAGAATCTAAGGACCTTTTCTGTTTTCCTTAAAGATTGATATGGTATTCTTGTGTCCCGACCAAGGCTACCTTTCTTGCTTGGGAGGCTATTCTCACTTTGGATAATCTTCAAAGGAGGTTTCATCTAGCAAATAAATATAACATGTGCAAAGAAGATGTGGAGATAGCTGACCATCCTTTAGTTCATTGTACATAAGTGAGAGATTGCTTACATTTTTCATTCATGGTTTTTGGTTGTCAATGGATGCTTCCAGCCTCTTTGCATGATCTCCTTTAGTCTAAGAAGCACGGATACAAATACGGACATGACATAACAAGGTAGGCAGACATGTTATTTCTCAAAAAAGTAGGACACGGACACAGACATGTTAGAGACACGTTGAACATATATAAATTTTTATATTTTTTATATGACTATATAATAAAAATCTAATATTATTTCAATTAAACTTGACATAAAAACACTCAAATTTAAAAAATATTATTAAGATATTAAAATAACAAAGTCATTGAATAAAAATTAAAGAACTTCTTCATTTAATCATCAACATCCAAGATTCAAGTGTCCATACACGTGTCCGAAAAATGTCCGAGAGTATCGGTGTCCGACACGGACACGTGAGCCAAAATAGAGTATCCGTGCTTCTTAGCCTTTAGTGTTTGAGGGGTGTCATATTAAGAATGTGGCGCCGATGTGGAACATGGCTCCTATTTTCTTGATTTGGAATCTTTGGAGGGAGAGAAATAGGTGCACTTTTAAGGGGATAGACCAGTCCCCTTTTCACTTTAAGGAAGAATTTTTAGGTTTGCTTTATTTTTAGGCCAAAGAAGCCTTTCCTTTGCATATAGGTACTCTAGTTGATGTTTTGGGGAGTTTAAGGCTTTAATTTTTTAGCCTTTCCTTTGTAATTATGGGTTCACCACCCTCAAGCTCTCTTTTAATAGAAATACCCTTATCAAAAAATATTCACCGGAGGATTGCTACATATAGCACCACCTCCGAAGTTATGTAGATGGGTGCCACACACCACTAAATATCCAATTATGTCATAATGAGCGCACAACAATCTACATGGTAACCTTCGTATTGACAACATTAGGCTAAGAATAAATTGGTTCTTGAAATGCTTTGCTAGTTTCATAGTTATAAATCACAAATCTTCTTGTTTTCGAAAATTTTAATCTTCCTTCTAGATTCAAAATTGGGCCCCTAAGATTATCTGAAGATCCTTTTCTTTTATCAGGATGAAACCAAATAGCCAATTAGTAGTCGGTATTTGCATATTTAAAATGCTGAAATTAACAAACACTATTTAGGGCTTATATGCTAGCTCCACTACTCTCCTGATTAGCATCATCTTTCTCTTCCGTGTTTAGCGACTTATCTTTCGCTTTGCCAGCCTCAAACTCTCAGTCAGAACTCATAACAAGGAAAAAGGATTCTTGTAGAAAAAATTCTTGTCGCCAAACCCAAAAGTTCTTAGTTACATGATGCTGCTAAATTTTTCATACTATGTAGATCCATTTTCTGTTAGAAAAATAGATCCCAGTTCCTGTGTAGGACGGGAAACACTTGGCATATTATTATTGGAACATTCTCATTGAATTTTAATACGGCATACCCTTACAGATCCTAACCACTTTTAACACCTTAAATCCAATTCTTTCTTGATAAGATTGCCAACTCCAATTCTTGAAACTTAATCCATTTGATAACATTTTCTATTTTTAGTTTTCATTTTTTTTAAAACCAAAATTAGTTTCCATTTTTCTCAAATAAAACGGGTTTGGTACCACAACATTGTTTTAGAAAAATAAAAACAAAAACAAAAAAGTGTTTGATAACTGAAATCGTGTCATACCTAAATCTCATAATATATATTTTCATAATTTATTCCAAATACAAAATCCTTTCTTTTTCTCAATCAAACTATTATTTCAATTTGTCAAGTTATTGATGCATTGAAAAATGTAAACTTCGTGTCTATGATGAATGATACAATTAAACAAATATATAAATATTTACTAAGAAATATACATTTACCTTTACTTATCTCATATATATATATATATATATATATATATATATGATCTGCAAAATATAGATACATATGAACCAATAGCTATATTTGACTTACAGAAAAGGAATACAAGAACATGTTAGCATCGGCACAGAGTATCATGGTGATTAGTTTTTTAAATAGTCTCAAAACGATTGTGAGTAAAGAAAAGGTAGATCAGATTTGTTTGCTTTGCAAATCCTGAAACATTTATCAAGTGAGTTTTTCCACTGATTTCTTTAGACCTCAATCCAAAGTCCACGTGAGGAATGGATAATCATTCGAGGACTGTTTCTTTATCAAGTGAGTGCTGAGCATCATAGCATAAATCGTCCACCTCATGAAGAAGAAGAAGAAACAGTAGGACGAACGGTAGAAATTGAAAAGAGAAATTGGCAATTTTGTAAAATTGTTACAAAAGTGGTAATGTTGTAGCCAATGAGAGTTGAAGTCTCAACCTCATTAAACTCTTATAGCCACGCGTTTCTAGTTTCCATTTTTAAAACTTTCGGAAACAACTTTTTTTCATTTTCAGTTTTTAGCCAAAATTTGTAAACATTTTGAAAAAATAAAAACAAAAACGATAAATCAAATGCATTTTTAATACTTGTTTTCAAAAAAATTAAAACAAAAAAATCAAAAAACCAAAAACAACACTATTATCAAACGGGACCTAAAGTCTAGAACAAAGCATGCCAACTTCATAAAGGCATTGAGATTCAACTTCTAGAGGCATTCAACTTCCATAGAATCCCATCCCGTCTCTCCCTCCAAGCATCAACCCTACTCAACAAAGCCATCAGCTCACCCATTTCCTCTAGCTCCCCATCATAAAAGTGTCTTCTAAATTTTGGACTCCAAATCCTTCTACCCCCACCATTTCCAAGCAATCCGCCACAAGACCCTCCTTATTTTATTTTATTTTGATCGGCAGTGATCACTCCAAAATCGTACCTTCAAACCATCAATAATATATACAAAAGTGATGATGCTTTTGACCCCTTAATCTTTGGGATTATTTACAATAAACATGGAGAGGGTGGGTGGAATAATTTACAATATGGAAAGTGTGGGTGTCATGATCAATCAGTTTGATCCCTTGCTCTTTGGAATTATTTATATAAACGTGGAATTTACAATATGGAAAGATTGAACCAGCTAACAGTGGCAACTAGTCATGGAGGACTAGGAGGTAACATTTTGCTAACCATAGATTAAGCTAATGTTAAAACAAAAACCAGAGTTTTATGCCAAAAACTGATGTAGGACAGATGTGGTACCCTACAAATAAGGATATTAGTTTTAGAGTTGTATTAAAATTTTTAGTTTTCAAATTTGAGCCCAACTCAAATTGGTTATCTTTACTATTTTTTATTCAAATTATGAGTCTTTATTTTATTAGGATTAGTATAGAAAATATAAGAATTAGTAATTTCCTATTCTAATTACTAGTCTTTATTATAGTATGATTGTCATAAAAATAGATGTTTTGGTTTCCTAAGCCAAAATAGTAGTATTTTATCCCTATAAATAAGATGTAAAGCAATTCTTATTCTTCTTATTAATAATATTTCAGTTTAGAAAGTTGAGAGTTGGTCCTCTTTTGGGTGAGGAATTCCCTTTGTTCATGGCTTCTAAGGAATTTCACGTATTCAATTCTCCTTTACGTTTTCGTACTGCGTTATTTGATATCAAAGCGAGGATTCACATGACTTGATGGCAATTAGTAGAGACGAAACAAAAAATTTCATTAACATTCGTTGTGGGACGGAGGTTTTTTGGACAGCGATTGAAGACCACAAGCAACAGTTTGCACAGATTAACAATTAGCTTGGTGTGGTACGAGAGGAGCTTATGGGACTCAATCTTAATGCCCCTAGAGACCTTCCAATAGACAAGAACCACGTCGGAGGATTTGTTTGAGGCCAGCCTAAAGACAGAGCTATGCGTAATTACGAAAGATTTCTTGATTTTGATGGTAATTTTTATTTTAAAGACTTTCACGATTGGGTTTATGATTTGAATGATTGTCTTAATGATTTGAAACTTTCAGAAGAAAAAGAATATTTTTGGACAAAAGATAGACTCATTGAATTCGCGAAAAAATGGTGGCTTGATTTACAGAGGCATAGACAATTGCAAAGAAAAATATACATTTGTTCATGGTCAAGAATGATGAGCTTCTTGATAGGATAGATTTTTACTAAGAAATTATTTGCAAATTTTAGAAGATAAATGCATGTCAACATGGAAAAAGCATCCTCAATGATGACCAACCTTTGTGGATGAATCGAGTAATGAAAAATTTGAAAATTTTTCTTTTAAGCATTATAAAAGTCATGATATATATTATAGAGATCACATTATTTCGGGTGATCATCAAGAGTTGGAAAAAAAATAAAGTAAAATATTTTTGGAAATATTGTTCAAAGTCCCGCGGATAAGGTTATTATTGTGAATTGTAGTGTGAAAGAGCAGAAGCAGCCAATCGTGGAAGAGGTTAAAGTACCGCGCCCAATGATCAAGGACTTCACATTAACCACGATGGCCTCTAGAAATAAAAGCCTTGCACCCCAATTGTTGAATCCTACTCCATCTTATACTGACTTATTGCTTGAAGACAAACAAAAGAACACCCCTTCCTTTTCTCTTCCACATTGTGTTACCAAAGCCTGCTCCAATTTTAAAACTGCTTCCAACCTTAATTCTTCACCGAGCCCCAATCCATCTTGTGCTATCTTCGATGACACAAAAAGTCACATGCTTGAACAATTCAAGAATGATGGCAATTTTTCTTTCGGAGCCAATTCTATTGTCAATAAAAGAATAGATAATACAAGTTCTTTTATAGAAGAAAGAGAAATTTCATGGCTATAATCAACGATACAGATGAAAATGAACTTGAAGTACCAGAGGACGATTATGAAGTTTACAAGAAAATTGTACCTTTTCTAAATCAAGAAAATAATTTTTGTTTCATTACGAGCAGATTATTATCATCAATAGGACCTAAAATTACAGACTTCATGAAAGATGCAGTGGAAGAATTCTTTAAGTATTTAATTCTTCTTCATAAGATTCAATTGGTATTGTCAGATTATGGATGAATTCGTGATCGCATACATTTGGTTAACTCGAGAAAAAGTTGTTTTTAAGTGGGAGAGACTGATGTAGGATATATATGGTACACTACAAATAAGGATATTAGTTTTAGAGCTATATTAAGATTTTTAGTTTTCAAATTTGAGCTTATCTCAAATTAGTTATCTTTATTATTTTTTATTCAAAATAAGAGTCTTTATGTTATTAAAATTAGTATAGAAAATATAAAAATTAGTAATTTCTTATTCTAATTAGGAGTCTTTACTGTAAGTGTAAAAATAGAAGTTTTGGTTTCCTAGAAATATGATGTAAAGCAGTTCTTATTCTTCAGATTATTAATAATATTTTCAGTTTAGAAATTTTGAAAGTTGTCCTCTTTTGGATGTAGAGTACCCTTTGTTCTTGGTTTCTAAAGAATCCGACTTCTATTCTGTGTTAAATACTCAAGCATTGGCACATGTCTAATTCATGAAACATGCCAAAGAATCAGCAGCAGTAACAGCTTAACTATGAAGTTGTCCAATTATGACTTCTTCTTTTTTTATAAGTTGTCCAAGAGACTACCAGTAGACAATTTCATATATGAGCTAAATTCATGGATTGCTATTATTGGTTCCTGCTAAATGTTCTCTGAGAGCATTAAAGTGTATCTCCTACGAGTAAAATCTAAAGCATGTTTCAGAAAAACAACAATAGGTTGATCAGAGGACAATAGACTAATTCCACTTGTACCTCAGTACACGTTAAAAAAGACAACATAGAAGTTGGATTTCAGAAAGGAAAAAAACACGCAACAGCGGTTCCATGGTTGCAATAATTTTCGATGCACAATTTTTTTTTGGTTTTTTTTATTCAGAAAGATTATATGGAATAAATGAAGAGAGTAAAAACTGAATTTAAGAACAGCTATAACAATTAATATATGCCATAAAGATCATTCTGCAATCTCATCAACACTTGCAATCCAGTGGCAAGTATGATAGCTCTGACAAATGCAAGCCATTGCAAAACATGCATTTAACTTTAAGTGGCGATCTAGACACATAACACAAACATGAACACAAAATTAAAATTCACTTACCAAATTTACTGTTGCTGCTGATTCTGCTGATGTTGCTGAGGATTTGGCGGAGGTGGCATGCCCGGACGAGGAGGGCCAAAAACAGGGACAGCACCACCAGGTGGAGGCGGCATACCCGGCCTAGGAGGAGGCGGAGCTGGCATTCCCGGGCGTGGTGGTTGGGGTGGGCCTCTCATCATCTGCGGAGGCGGAACCATAGGTCTCTGTCCAAACTGGGGTGGTGGCATGGGATACGGTGCAGCCGCACCAGGCCTCTGAGCAAACTGAGGCGGCATAGGCGGAGGTGGACCCCTCCCCATTGGCGGCGGCCCCTGGCCAGGATACCCAGGCATCTGTCCAGGCGGTCGAATCACGGGTGCAGGTGGGTACGTCATCGGTGGAGCAGACAGTTGTGGCACCGGCGGACGCGAGATCTGGGGCTGCATCATGCCGGGCGCAGGCCCACCAACACCGCGAACCGGCCCAGCAAGCCCAGGCTGAGCCTGCACCAGCGGCGCAGTAGGAATTCCACGACCAGCAGCGCGGCCAATGCCTGGGCCTGCCATAGCTGCGGCGCCAACGGCCTTGGCCCTAGACTCCTCCGGAGGGGGAGGGCCCTCGACGGTCATAGAAATTACCTCTTCGCCCCTGAGGAGGACGAGGCCTAGGGTTCGGCGCTCTTCACGCTCTTCGTTCTTCTTGCCCTTGGCCGGGGGTAGCTTGCGGAACTCCTCACAGTCGCCAAGAACGAGGTTCATGTGGCGGTCGAAGGCCATGAATTTACCGACAAGTTGGCGGCCATCTTGGATGGTGACTCGCATCCGGTAGTTGATGTACTGAAGCATTTTGGAACTCTTGGACATGGACATTTTGACAGATCGTTGGGTTCCGGTAGTTAAGACGGAGGATGACTAGGGTTTTGGAGGGAGGAGAGGGATTGGTGGGTTGAGAGGCCAGGCTCCTGTTTTTTTCTTTTCTAGGGTTTAGGCAGGCGGAAGAGGCAGTGAGACTCTGAGAGTGGCTCGTTTGGAGCACTTGCCAAACACTTAACAAATTTTTTATAAGCACACCTAGAAGCTGAAACAAACAGGGGGACGTGTGGAAGCGATGTCAAATGAGGTTTATTTTACAAATTTTGACTTTTTTTACTGTCCGCAAAAATTCAATATTTATCTCAAAAAGAACTATTAAAAATTTGATGTCATAATTGAAAGCGAAAAAAGGACCGTAATATTACTATAAATTAAAGTTAATTGTAAAAAATTATTATAAAAAAATAAATTATATTGACATCCTTCAAGATAAATTAAACTACAAGTTGATATTTTTATAATTATAATTAATAAATTTTAATAATTAAAAAATTTTTTAAAGAATTAATTTAGTTTCATGGTAGCGAATTAAAAATTTTATTACTTAATAATTAATATTTAAAAAAAACTCTTTATAATATTAATTATTAAAAAGATAAAATAGTTATATATATTTATATATATATATATATATATATCTCATTTAAAATATGTCTTGATAATTATATTTATTAATTTTACATAATTTAAGTCAAAAGTATTATAAATGAAAAAAATTATAATATCAAAAAACATAATTTCTTTACTTAAAATAAATATTCTGAGTTTTTTATGGTATAAGTTGAATATTATATATATTTTTTAAGAAAAATTAAAATGTCAATGAAAAATAGTATAAATTTTTATCAAAATTAGTTACATATAAGAAACATTTATTGATTAATAAAAATATAAAAAAAAAAAAACTTAACAATTAATAAATTTTTAATTTCTCATATTTATTAATTATAAAAAAATTAATTGTATACAATTACATTCCATTTATTTTAATGCCGTCTTATATATTTTTAAAATTTCAATTTTACTCTTAATAACAAAACTCCCTAAGTAAACTCGTTACTGTGTTGATTTTTGCTCTCCCTGTTTCAAAGTTCTTACATTTATCTATGAACCAAACAAAGAAACTTAAAAAAAAAAAAAAAACCCCTATTTACAAAAGAAAAATTCTAACTTTTGTAATATGAATTTATAGTATGATCTCTGTAATTTAAAATAAAAAATATTTGCCAGAAAATTATTTATTTTCAGATCTGGTTTAGCAAAATTATAAAAATCCATTTACCCAAAACAAAAAAAAAATTTGAAATTTCGATGACCCATCTAAATTAAAAGAATTTCAATCTGATATCAGTTATATAATCCAAAACTTATAAATTTATAATACCAAACCCTTCACTATCATCCAAGTAAATCATCAACCACCACTCCTATCTATCTATCTTCTATCTACATAGTCTATAATAGTTTAGTTTCACATGACACTATTTCTATTTTGTTTTAACTTAAAATTTTATGTAGTGACTTAAATTTGTTTTTTTATTCTTTTCTTTCATTCTAGGTTTTCCCAAAATCTTAATCTATCTGAAATTTCCTTTCCCAAATTCTAAATTTAATTAATTTTTTTCTTTTCTATATCAATTTTTATTAATTAATAATAAATAAAATAATGACTTTCTAACTACCCACCAAGTTGATAACCCAAAATCCTTACTATCTTTATCCCCAATATCCCACTTGCCACATCTCTCTCTCCCTGCTATTCTGTCTCCCAAATCCCTTTTAACTCCCAGTCTCTATCTTATTCCCTTTTAAATTTTCACAGTATTAACTATTCACTATTATCTTATTCAGTTTTAAATTATGCACTACTATCTTATGCTATTTCAAATTTTCACAGTTACTGATTACTCACTCTTATCCTTAGACAGCATAGCTCTCTCTAGCAGGAACCTCTTTCCCTTCCATCCTCTCTGAACAGCCTGCTACATAGTCGTTTATCAAGGTTTTCTCATTTTTCTTCACCAATGTATGATTTGTTTTTTTATACTTATTTTCAGTTTCTAACTTATTTTGTTGATCTGATCTCCTATCCTTACTTGTGTTTTTCACTCGTTATGTGTATAAAGATTTGAATTTTTTTTATTTTGATTGTTTGATGATTTTCTTAAGAATTATGGTTGAAGGACACCGGTAGGACTTCAGGTGGGCGACGTTTAATGCCATATTAAGGGTCATAAATTTGGAAGTGATAGGTTGTAGAATCAAGTGTGAAGATTAGCACAACCAAATTGCTTGGTTGGCATTGCCGTATCTTTATGTTTGTTAGAATATCCCATATATCCCGTAAGAAGATTTACAGTAATGGAGATGAGTGCATCTTTAATTAAATTTGTTCATGTGATGTAAGTGATTGTGTCACACCTGTAATAGCCCCTCCAAATCCACTGAAGCACATTTTCTTCAATTTTTTCCTTCTTTTGTAATATTATTAGATAAAGAGTATATACATTTTATTCAAATTTAGGCTTCTGAAGTTGGTATTTACTTTTCATTTAAGTTAATCTTTTGATATTGTAATTATAAAATTGTTGGAGAACTTTTTAGAATCTTAAAATGAAAAAAGTAAAAAGAATTACAAAGGATATTATCAAAAATAAGAATCCTATATATATAAAAAAAAGTAAGAAAACTTTTTATCTAGAAAAATTCATAGGGTTGACCTTTGTATTCAGGGTTGGACTCTCGATTAATTAAATCATGATTTAATTCAATCTTGACTGACCCATTTAAGGTTTCAATTATGAGATGGAATGTGATCCATTGATTTTAATGTTTATTTTCTGACAATCATTCAAATTTCACACAATTTTTTTTTAAAGTTGGATTCAATATTTATTCGGATTAGCTTTTAATACTTGGGGTATTTGGTTAAACTTATTTGAGATGTAGCCGGATAATTAGAGAATGTGTTTAAAATTAAATTAGTATTTTTCAGTTTACAATCCTCTTGATCAAAATTGATAAATCGATATTCATGATGAATTCTTTCTCTTGAAATCAAATGGGGAGTAGATTTTTTGTAATTAAATTATATCATAATTTAATTTTAGAATCACACAGTAATATAATTATTGTCATTAGCTTTTTATTGATCGGACATAAATTTATGATAGTTTATTCGCTTTTTATTGTCATTTATTAAAAAATATAATTTTATTTAGTAACAATCTTGCATAGCAGGGACAATGCTAGTACATATATATGCATATGCATATGTGTATATATATATATGTGTGTGTATATATATATATATAATTCCATAGCAATATAGTTATTACGTGTCACTCTATTCTTTCATTTTTTTGTCTTATTCTACGTGGCGCACTCTGTCCTTTCATATTTTCCATTCTCTCATTTTTTCCCATCATTACTCTTTAATTAGAGTTAAATCCTAAGCTAGGGTGGAAAAAAAACTTATTGTCCAAAATAATGCCATTCTGAACTTATTTATCAAAATAGGGTTGTTTTTAAAAACGTCTTTTAGAAAGACACTTTCAAAAACGTCTTTTCAAAAGACGCTTTGAACTGGTATTTTTTTTTGCATGTTTCGCTCAAAAGAGTCTTTTCGAAAGACGCTTTGAAAATCGTCTTTCGAAAAGACGCTTTTGAAAACGTCTTTCAAAAAGACGATTTCTAAAGCATCTTTTGCGACCTCGCAAAAAAAAAAAAAATTGAAAAACGTCTTTCGAAAAGACGATTTATAAAGCGTCTTTCGAAAAGACGCTTTAGAAATCGTCTTTTCGAAAGACGTTTTTCAATTTTTTTTTTTTTTTTTTTTTTTTTTGTTTAGCAACACGCTGATGACACAGAATGCATATTTTATGAAGAAGACTGCAAGTATTAGAGCAATGCAACTAAATATATGATTACGGGGTTACAACTCAAGAAAAAGAATGTGTAGAAAAAGAATGCCCGCAGAAGAGGTATTGTTTTACAAGTCTATAATTGGTAGCGTTATGTTTCTCTTATTGTACGAATTCTTAAACATCCTATGTTGTGTGGCTAGAAGGCTGAGTGCTGTATATGAAATGCTTTGGTGGAAACAAATAGTCAAATAGACACTTATAAGTTGATTTGGAGATGTTCACGTTGGTTTGTTTGATTTAAGTGGGATGAAACCAATCTGGGTCATGTTCAATGCATTGGACACATCCTGTGTTGTGTGGTGAGAAGGCTGAGTGCTGTATATGAAATGCTGTGGTGGAAACAATAGTCAAATAGACACTTATAAGTTGATTTAGAGATGTTCACGTCTTGTTTGATTTAAGTGGGATGAGACCAATCTAGTTCATGTTGAATGCATTAGAGGAAATTTTATGGATTTTTTTTTTCTTGTTCTTTTCACTATATATATATAAATATAAATCTATCTTGTTGGCTTATAGATAATGATAAAAAAATCCCTTCTCATAACTTTGATGAACTTGTTATAAATGGGCACTGGTACTTGCATAAAGGAATATTATGGGGGGTCACACCCATCATAGATGTTGATGTTCCCTTTGATTTTACATTGTCAATTGACTCATACATATAACAGAGACTCTCAGAAAGCCGTGCACAAACTGCTAACATCCTGGTTCTGTTCCTTGTGTTCTTATCTAGATCAAAATCCAGATGTAGAGATCTAACTAACTGCAAGTGTAAATAACATGGTTCAAAACTATGACCATTGAACCTCAAAAACGAGTAGTGATTTGGGAGAAGAGAGCCTTAAAATCCTTCGTTGGTGTGCCAGTTCCCTCCGGCTTTGAGGACAGATCAAATGCCTTGAATTTGGCCTCCTCAAACTGTAGTGCCTGTTCATAAGAGAGCATATGATATGCTACTCAGTCAAGATAATGCACAACCAAAAGATCCAATGCAGCTTTAACAAAAGAGAAGAGAAGGGTTGCAAGTAAATATTTGCAAAAGCACAACCCCTAATGAATGAATACCTGAATGCAGACTTCTACGACATCAGCCCTGGCAATAGTTCTCGTTTCTGTTTGAAGAAGCTCATCATCCTTTCCAACAAGTATTTCCCGGACACCGCCTTCTTTATCTTGCAAGCCTCCAGCCCTATTTAACCAGATAGATGCAAGTCAAACACTCTAGTCACAGAATAAGTAGCAAGAACAGCAATCAAATTACAGGAAAAAACAGAGATAAATCAAGGTCCAGAATTATTCAGTACTAGGAATAGTTGGAATACTAGAACATAATCATGGAAACCCCCATGGAAATTCAGAAAACAAAATCTAAGAATGAAATTTCAGTTTGAAAAGATCAAAGAATGTTACAGAATTTCCATTACTTTGATATCATACGTGTTTGTTAGATATTTCATAGATAACCTGGGAATTGTTGAATGTATGGGATGAAAAATGGGATTTAATAATAGGAATAAATTGAGGACTCTAAAATTATTCCATCATCAAGAATAGTTAGAACATCAATGCTTAACCATCACTAACCACCTATTCAGAATGTCCTTAATTTCTTCACTGCAAACAGCCAAGATTGAGACACAAATGAGAATCAACTAACTTAAAACCTAGGTATTCATTTTGATTGGTCATTCGAAAAGTGCAATTATAAATAAGATATAGAGAAAAGGCACTGTTTGATTAATATTCTGAATGTAACTTTCTCTCTAAAAATAGTTATCAACTCAATTCAGAATTTCACTTCTAAAGGCAAGCACTTAAAAATTTCCATACCAAATGCCAAATCAGATAATAAAACAGCAATATAGGGAGATGAAAAAAGAAATCAAAATTGTACCTGCAAATGCCATGCTTGTAGAATCTACTAATAAAAAAACAATTAGACTCGTGAAGACAACCAAGGCAACTGAACTGCAAATGCCATGCTTGATGCTTATCAACCCTATTGCTGTAACCAGAAAAACATGAAAGCAATACTGCTAAAAAAATATATCCACAACTCAACTTACAAAACTCCACAGAACCTCCTCACCCACCAATCCACTTCCCAATTCAGAATTTTCTCATTTTAAAACAATTTTCATTCACATAATCGATTGAATACTATATTTTCTGTTTCCTTTCTTCCATTATGTAGCATTTAAGAGCAAAATAGATTCATTTGCAAGCCAACTAAAGCACCAACAATTAATTGGGTAATATATACATTCTGATTTTTATTTTTCCAATATTAAAAAAATACACCAATTATGATTATGGTGACATCAACACAATATCTCTGTGGTTGAACATACTAAATAATTTGTAAGACATGGAAGGTGTCACCAATAGGCCCTTGTTTATCTAAATTCTGAAAGATTGTGATGCCCCACACTTACAACCTTCTTTTTTCTTGGATTAGTGATGTCAGGTACTTAAAAACCACAATTAAAACATGAGCTAAAATTTTGCTACTTACTAGGGTGTAAGGTCTTTTGTAATCAATATTGTAAAATGCATTGTAGCAAAAGAGCTATGGGTAATTTGACATAACCAAAAAGTTAATAATCCTTCAGAAACAATGCAGGTGAATAGATTGCACAGATGAACATATTATCGACATAAAAAACTTGTTCCAAATGTCATAGGTGAAATGATTTGTACCAATTCTTAATTTGTGATACATGAAATCTAACATGACAAACATAAGTAATTTTACGTCAACCAAAAGACATACCTGGAAGACCCCAAGATTTCTGTTGTAGTCTGATTCCGGCAAAGTCAACAAAACAGTAACCTGCAATTTGTGATTCAAGGCTCTTTTGGTCTTGCCGGACCACTTTGGCGCATTGTTTGCTTGAAGTACTCAGATTCCAAATAACTAATAAAGAGGACAAATCATGTTTCAACTAATCATAAAAGATGCATGAAAGACATAATGCAAGGAAATGAAAAATCACTATTACTTGCGCTTCCTCTCTCTTTTTGGTGGTTCAATCCAATTCTCACTGACAATTTTCTTGAAATCTAACTTGTTCTCATCCTTTTCATCATCAAAATCATACAAATCAGCAGCTACACACAGCCAGATAAATTAGATTTAGCCTTATTTAGCAATAGGAAAAAAAGAAAAAAGAATAAAAGAGAAGGCTTAATGGTACCATCAATCATTAGCTTGAATGGTATCACCTCCACCTCCCAAAGAGGAGGTTGACAGTTCAAGTCCCAATTGGGACATTGTGGGTGTTTGTGTCTTATCTATCAGAGAGAGAGAAAAGGCTTAATGGTAATTGGTATATCCACATACTATCATCCATCTTAAATTTGATGGCATCTTCTGTAAATTTCTTCATCTTTCCATCCAGCTCTGCTGTTGCCTCTTCTCCTTTAGAAATGATCCTAATCCTCATCCGTAATTGTGCTATCCTTGGAACTAAAAACCATTTCAGCACCAAACCTCACCATTTGCAGTAGCTCATCTTTATTAACAGCTGCCCAAAAAAAAAGGTATCATGATATTTTGCTTACACAAATTACAAATATTTAAATCATGATAAGAATGTAACCTGGTCTTCTTCTTTTTTCTTTTTCTTTTTTTTTTTTAGGGGGGGGGGGGGGAAGTGTGTGGTGTAAAAATAAATATGTAAGAAACATGTACACAGAAACAGTAACCTGCAATTTGTGATTAGCAGGTATGATCCGTGCCAAACCAAGCTTTCCTACTTCAATGTTTTCCATACAATGCAGACCACAAAAGACATCTGGACAAGATATTATGGGCACAAGTGCAACAGGACTATTTTTAGTATAATCAAAGTTCACTTGTGTCACAAAGAAGAACTGATCAAGGACATCAAATCATGCTTATATCAGGTTTTTTTTAATGGATATAAAATTTAAGAATTGAAAACACTTGAGAAGTAGACTGGTGAGATAACAATAACCTCTCAGACAACTTTCTGTTCTTCTCAACCAAACAAAGTGTCAGCCCGAAATCTGCAACCAAATATATGACTTCCGGTGTTAGAACTTCCATTTAACTTTCAGAGGGTATCATAAATCTTAGTATTACCATTGCCTTCAAATCATTTCCTTTAGGCTTTTCACTGAATGAAATTATCCTTCCTTTACTATCTATCTTCATCAAACCAAAAATCTGAGGCACGACTATCATGGAAAGAAAGAAAAAAGTTAAAAGGGAAGATTTTTAGCTATAATTGAACCTCAGAAAGAATAAACTAAAAGCATGTATCAGTTGCTCTAATTTATCATAGAACAGCAGACTTTTGAAGGAGAAAAAATGAACTACCTCATAAATTTAAGTCCCACATCTAGGTTGTCTCCTTTGACGAACTGGCCTTCTACATGGGCGTTCAAGTTGTTGCTCAACTTGTGTGACTTGAGAAGGACCACCTACTTCAAATTGACGACGAGTACGATGAGTACGTGTACCTCGTGGTATGGCATCAAGATGAAATCCCCAATCCATATCTTCACCCATACCACCTACGTCATCTCCATCGTCGTGAGCCGCTGTCAACCCCTCAATGCCCATGTCATCACCCATCCCACCTATCTCAAGTGCTTTTGTGTGCATAGGTGTGCCAACTGCATAATCATCATGGATGGGCATTCTAGTGGAGGAGGATGGAGTTGCTACTGATGATGAAGGGGCAGCCGGAGTGGAAATGTCCCTACGATGACGTCTCTGATATACATTAACAATGGCACGAGGTCGCCCATGAGGCACTGAGGCCGACTGCGACGGGACTGAATCACATGGGATTTCCTCGGAGCCAATACGCTGATGGGCCTGAATTCCTTCTAAGGCAGAATAACTAAGTGCCTTGATATCAGCAAAGGCTTGGTGTGATTCAACTCGATCGCCATAACCCTCGTCAGCCTTCATATGTATTTTGGTAAGGGTATTTGACTGCAAGTAATATTAACAATTAAAAGTATGTTTTGAATATAAAAATGAAATATAATTAAACATAACACATCAAACAAACTTATACCAGCATCTCCATAATACTACCAATGGGTTGAAATCCAACCAATGGCCTAATATCTGGTGGCCCAACCAAGCGACGAGTAATTCGTCGATACCACACCATATAGGGATCCATATACCCAAGTGGGTGATCCAGCGGCTCAGCAGATACAATATGATCACGACGATGACTCCATAGATCAATATATGGCTGATGCACAAGGTCCCACTGATATAGTGCCCTCCCTCGTCGATCAGTAGCGTGAAGCTCGACACTTGTATCGCGTGGCAATGGTATCTCCTGGCGAAGTCCGAACTGACGCATGACCCGATCTGGGAAGTGCCACTCAACAACCTCAAAACAAATGAGTGGTGATACAGTCAGCCATATATCCTCCAAAATAGAACAAAAAAGATTAAATTATAACAAGATGGAAAGAATTTGACTGCTTCACATAATCAGCTGCTACAAAAAAAAAAAAAAATCTGATTTGTTTTCTCACGACTTCAATCAACTTTTTCATTTGTTTTCATTCTTTTAACATTTTGAATATATATCTATATTATCACGTGTATATATTTGCCTATGACACTATTGAACTTTACTTGCCAAGTAATTCCATACTCTTCTCATCCCATTCAGCTCTCAATTACTAACTTCAAAAGTTCTTACAACCCTGCAGTTCTTCCTATTTAATAACTTATAGGAATATTCTTTGAAATAATTGAGAATTATCTCCTCACTCATTTAAACAATCCAATGAATCATTTCATCAGAGGTTTAAACTCGATCACTTCTCAATAATGCACCAGGAATATACTGCATATCAAAAGTTACAGAAGCTCTCTCAAATACAATATCAAGTCCAGAATACATATATATCAGCAAAGGTATCGGAGAGAATTCCATTCATAACTCATGCGAGTAAATTTAAGCACGCACAACTACATAATGCAAAACAAAACAAACAAACAAAAACCAGGTGAAAGCCAGACTATATTATGTCTCTTTGTTTTAGAAAATCGATGTTATTAGAAATCCAACCAAAAAAAAGCTTTAATAAAGCAGGAAAAAAGGGGGCGGGGGACTTTAGGGGTCCATAAATTTTTTTTGTTGCCCCTTTTCAGCCCCTCTGCCGGTGCTATGGACAGCAAAAAGTAGCTGACTTAGAACAATCCATATGCATTACACATCTCCAAGTGCATTCATGTATTGAATATTATAACAAAGTTAACAAACCTGTTCTGAGCAAGCTTTTACAAGCTGCTAGTACTGCTGCTGCTTCTTCTTTTCTTTTTATTTTTTTTTGGTTTTTTTTTTTTTTTTATTACCGATTGCATTTATGGCTGCCTATTTTCATTCCATTTCACTGCTTGACATAACAATTATCAGTACATAATTATACATCAATCTAAAGTTTTCAATTTTCAAGATATTATATTGTGTAGGTTGTGTTCTTATGGAATGTATGAATTGATGGGTAACATTTTCATAACCTTTGTGTAATCTAGACTATTTTACTTCAACTCTAAACATATATTATGACAGTATCAAATCTAGTCTACTTTCTACACCATTTTGAATCACTCAAAAAATCCAATAAGTCAACATGACAAAAAAATTTAATCTTTGATGGAGCAGCTCTTTAGGCTGTGCATTTCGCACAAAATCCTTGATGGAGCAGCTCTTTATCGGAATGTTTGAACAACCAACAAAAAAAAAAAAAGATGTGCCGATGAACAGTAACCTCCCAAACCAGTAGCTAAAAATGAATAGTAACATTGACAGTTACTGTTCATTTTCAGCAAACTTTTACTTCAAAAAAAAGGCTGCGCTTAACCCTTTTATTCAAATTGATGTTTCTCTCAATCTACAAATCCAAATGTAATGAAATGTGTACCAAAATAATCCTCATTGAGTCTAGTTTCTACACCATTTTGAATCACTCAAAAAATCCATGTAAAACTCAAGTTATGATAAAAACACTACCCATAGGTCAGATTTTTGCACACTTGAAGCAAATACAAGATAACTTTCTCATTTTAAAAGCTTTCAAAGTCCATAATATATAAAAAGAAAGCTAGTACAAGAGATGATAAAATGACATAATACAAATGATAAGAAATTCCCATAACTATTACAAAACATACATAATTTCTATCATATCATTAACAAAAAAAAAAAATATATCCAAGACAAAAAATCTGCTCAACATCTACTTGAGTAGCTGAGTTAGTTCCCCGTGGGTTACTGCCTTCTTGCTGGACAAGTTCTTTTATCAAGTCCCCTAACCTTACAATACCCACATTGTTTTGGCCTACGACCTTCCTCCGTATCCATTTCATTTCGAATGCGTGTCGACTGCGGACGACCCTTGATTCTTTTCAAAGTAGGATTGGGGCACAAAGATGGACCAGTGGGCTCATCCCAATAATCTGGATGGTGAAGAGGGTGGAATTCAGATGCGTATATAGCCATATTTGTTGACAACTTGTAACATTCATCTATGCAACTCCATCCATCAATTGAAGCTTGTGCAAACACCGCTAAGGCGTGAGAACATGGAATTTTGTAGATGACCTATTTCCCACATGAACATACACCATCACGTGTTAATACCACGTGTGAGTTACCCCTCCTCGTCATCACTGCAGCCTTACCGGAGTTTCTGTTGAAGTCGATGATGCGATGTCCACCTAACTTAGATTGGTAACACAAAATCTTTGTAACAGCAAAAAGAGTATATGTGGAACCATCGGAAACAGCTTGCTGGCCAAAAGCTCGTCTACCACAAAAGTATTTGACAAGACGATAAAAAATAAGTTGTACACACGCAGATATTGGCAAATTTCGTGCACCTTTCAACACACCATTCAAAACCTCAGAGATGTTGGTAGTCAAATGTCCATACCGTCGACCACCATCATGTGAAATTGTCCATTGCGTTGCAGGTATGTTATTCAACCACTCCCATGCCTTCGAATTTATGGTTTTAATTTCTTCCATAATGGAATTGAATTTGCGTATTTGATGTGCACTCCCAGCAGCCCAAACAAGCGACTTCAGATGGGCATCCTTGAATTTGCTATTGAAATTGCTACGCACATGTCGTAAGCAAAACATGTGATATGCATTAGGCTCCTGCCATCCAGAATTGACATTATTAACTGCAGCAATTATACCCTTATGTCGATCAGAAATCAAACAAATGTCTTACCTCATTCCCACAACATGCAGCCTTAGTAAACTAAGGAACCATAACCAGCTGTTGTAACTCTCCTCTTCAACAATTGCAAATGCAAGGGGAAAAAGTTGATTATTACCATCAATAGCCATTGCAATTAACAACTTTCCCTTGTATTTCCCATACAAATGTGTGCCATCAATACTGATAAGTGGCCGACAATGCAGAAATCTCTGAATTGATGCACTAAATGACCAAAAAATCCGACCAAATTGTACCACATCTTGGTTGTCAGTATTATAATGTAACCATTTCACAATTGTGCCTGGATTATATTTAACAAGGGCTCCCATAAATTTAGGCAACAACCTATACGAACTCTCCCAATCTCTAACTATCATAGCAATTGCTTTCTCCTTTGCAATCCAAGCTTTTCTGTAGGAGATATTGTAATTGTATTTTTCTTGCATCAGCTCCACAATTGAATCTATCTTGATTGCAGGATCAACCCTCACTGCACCTTGTATCTCACTTGCAATTAACTTGGAATCTAATTGCACATGATCCAAGTTCATCCACGGGTGTAAACAAGTGTGTGGGCCCTCATATCTTGTGATTTCAAATCTTCCAGTCCTTTTTCTTTTAATAGCACATAACCTCCATTTGCACCCACACTCTTCATGCAATTTACACCTCACAACCCAAACTTCACTATTGCTTTCAACCACTTCGTACTGATGGTGGGATCTTATTGAAAATTCTTTGACAGCATGTTGTAATTTTTCTTTATCATTGAAAACAATGCCTTTAGCCAACTCATTGCACAATGGATCCCAAATCTGAGTATGGTGTGGAAGGGTTGAACCACTACTACCAACATCATCTCCAAAATTCACATTTTAAAAAAATGGGGAATCAGCCTCATGCCTGCTATGCTCACCGGGTTCATTCCTGTCATCATTATCAGCCAATCCATCATTATCATTGTCTTCATCCGAGATAGCAGCACAATTATTTAAATTTAAGTCATGGCTGCAAATGTCCTCGCTCTCAAACTGAACAAGATGCTCAATAAGAAACGACACATGTTCTATATGACATGTATCATTTATCAACACAGGACTTGCAGTTTGATGTGCCATGGGAATAGAGTTGGCAATTGGGTCATCATTATCCTGTGTGAGCAATCGAGTATAAGAACCAGATCCCATCTCTAGCGGTTGAGAGACTGCACAAGGATAATGCACATTTTCCTTCTCCACATACAAGTCGATGCCATATAAGGCCTGATTTCCTATAACAACTTCAATCATTGTTTGCACAGTCTCATCATTAACTACTTGTAATGGTATGTAATTGTTGTGGTTGATTGGAAATCGGCAGATCATCTTTAGGGAGAATTCTGTTATATCCACCTTCATGATATCATACATCTTTGCCAAAAGTTCAGTATAAGTTGTTCCCCTCCTTAACATAATGATTCCTTGAGCATTCATATCATACCATATATTACCTTGTTCCCCATAACAAATATTTCCTCCCCAATAACATAATACAGGTATTGATATTCTAGCCATTTCTAACCATCAAAAAAAAAATATACAAGGCATCAAAATTTGGAAATAACTAAATAAGTATATGTTGGGATCAAACTTCATCTTTGAATGTCCTAAGCTAAAATGGTTCAAAGAACATCTTTGAAATTAAGCAAAACAATATCTTTTGAAATTAAGCAAACATATATTCAATAAGCTAAAATGTTGTGAAAGTCACAAACATGAGCAAAACATCTTTGAAATTAATCAAACAATATTTAGACGGGAATTAATATATATTTATAGAACTGATTAGCTTTTGACCTGTTGGGATTGCCTATGCCTATGTATTTTCTTTTTCTTAAAAAAAAAATTCTTTAAAGTACAAAAAACCATTCTTCAATCTGATTTCACATAGATGATGAAGGAGCACCATTCTTTCAAAAGCGTCTTTCCAAACGACGCTTTCAAACCAATTTTTTTTTTTCATCTTTTAAGTGAATTTGATTTTGAGTGACGTGTCTCCACTTGTCTCCATTTCATATAATCACTTATGAAATATATTCATTCAAACATTCAACAGCTTAATTCAATCAACATTTTTTCACAATTATTTTTCCTCTCTTAATTCAAGTTTTCACAGCTCATACGTACTATTTATGAACTAAATTGATTTTTTCTTTTGTTACATTTCTATGCATTTGGGGAAGTAATCTCAAACACCCACAATGGAGTTTGGGTTCAAAATCTTTTTGTCTATTTGTTTTGAGTTGAGACACACACAGAGAGAGAGAGAGAGAGAGAGAGAGAGAGAGAGAGAGAGAGAGATTTATGGACTGATTTACATTTTTTTAAAGAACAATTCTATGCAGTTGGGAAAGTAGAGAGAATCTCTTCCAAGGACCATTAGAACTCTTCTATAAAGTCCATTGTTGGAACTTTTCTTTCGTGATGGAAAGAAGCCAATGCCCTACTTAAATTGGTCAGCCGTTGCTTTATGCAAACAATCATTGTCCTATTTACTTTAAAAGGTTTATACCATTTTAAAGAAATTAAAATTCTACCAAACAAGTGCAGAGTTGAGTATCAAAGTAATGGTGTTCATCTTGTGTATAGTTGTAAATTGTAAGAAACTGAGGAATCAAAGGTTCTAATTTTTCCCTTATAACATCTTAATAATTTGATGATACAATTTCATATGGATAAAATTTATTTGGAGTTATGGATGCCAAAAGAAATAATTTTGGGATGGGAATCAAATTTATTTATAAGATGGGGGAGATCAAAGTGAAATTATGCAATTTTTTTTATGGATGCCACGGAAGCCCTTTTACCACCATGAACAATTTCATGGTGAATGATCTTTGGGGGGGGGGGGGGCAAGTATATGAAGCACCGCCCTTGCATACAAGTTCAACAAATCTCACCAATACCAATGCCTAACTTAATGGACCCTCCAAGCTATTGACATGGAACCCATTCAAACGACAATATTCTAACAGCCACAATAATAGTTCAAGATATCCAATTGAGGTTTTCACAATGTGTATTTATGTTAAATGGATTGAGAAATGTGTGTAGGCCACATCTATCTAAACGTCTGTCCTACCATAGAACACCACTCATGCTTTACATATACCACCAATACAAACAGTGTGTCTACAACAGATAACATGAAATGAATTATAGAAAAATACAAACAGTAAACAAAAATCTGGAAATAATTAATTCAATGAGAGTGAAAAAAGAATCAGAACTTGAAGATAACTTCAACATAACTTCCAACATGAAATCGTTCTACATCAAAACCTTAACCTTAAAATCTATTTATTCTATCATATCAAGGGAACAACACGTTTGGTTTTTTTTGGTGTCCTTGGCATGTCTTTACTTTATATGGGTAACTGCAAAATAAATGAGATAACTAAATGTAACGGCATGTTTAAAAAAATAAATGAGATAACCCCATCTTTTTCCTAAATCAATTCCTATCCCAGAAAATAAAAAATAAAATAAAAAAGCTCCATTGAATATACCTACTCTCCAAATTTTATCTTGTGAGCTAATCTCTTGCAAACAAAGGGGAAAAAAGGTCATGAAATGCATGCAACTATTTGGAAATGAGCAAATAAGAGTCCAGCAACAATGGTCAAGTTTTTCAGATTTTAAATTCAACCATATTCAATATAAGTTTTATCCCATATTACTGACCAATACCATCAAATTGTTATTGTCTATTGAAATTAATTTTACAATCATCCATACGTATGTGTGTGTATAAAAGTTGGGACGAAATTAGGCCATTTCCAAACTTGGGACTAAATAGTACAACTGACAAATAGGCTTTTCTAAATGTGGTCCAAATTGTGAAAATGATTTACTTTCAAGCACAAGACTGCAAACAGTCATCTCTTTACCAGTCAATATTATCAAGTATCAACAACGTCAAATAAATTACTAGAGGAATATTTTTCTGTAATCAACTCCTGCATTAGGTGACTGTCATTATGTTTCCCAAATTCTTAGATCTAAAAGAATGAAAAATCAATACCTGTATGCGATAAATTTTTGGGGTTTAATGAATAATCACTGACAAACATGCACACATGCTTCCTATCCGTTTTAACTGAAAAACAGATAAAACGCGAAGAACACACCATTACAGACCACTCAACAGAATCAACTGGCGAAGAAAAAACTAAACACTCTCAAGAAGATGAAGCAGAGGCAGAGAAGTCCAAAGCAAAGGTTAGCAAGGAAGTACATTATACAGCTTATTTAGACTCTCAGTAAGTTGAATATTTTGTTTTTGTTTTCTTTCATTCTCTCTGATTTATTAACTTTGCCCCTGAAACATGAACTGCTCTAATAAGATCATGACTATGTCTACATCATATATCATATCATTTGTGTGAGATAGAGAGGGTATTAACAGATCATTGACAGTTGCTTCCTCTAACTGGATTCCAACTCTTCTTGAATCAATAGTGGGTCAACAATATAAATTGATTATCTAAATACTAAATGACAGAAAATCAAAAATATTCGGAAAGCCCTAATTTTTTTGTGACAGAAATTCCTAATTTTTTTGTGAGAACAAAAGCCATAATTTCATATATCAAGACTTTAACTAAGAAATAACAGAAAATAAAAAATATTGGGAAAGCCCTAACAGAAAATCCTAATTTTTTTGTGAGAAAAAAGCCCTAATTTCAGATATCAAGACTTTAACTAAGATAATGCGTTACCTTGAGAGTGACGAGAGTCGCCTGCTTCACTTTGTGCGCCTGAGGGTCGTGTGCTTGAGGGTGACGAGAGTGGCGAGAGTGACGAGTGATGAGAGAAAATGAGTAACAGAGAGAAAATCTGGAGTTTGAGATGAGAATGGAGAGTTGCAGTTGAGAAGAAGACGGAGAGACGAAGAAAATCTGGACTTTTTGACGAAGAAAATCGTGCGCCTGAGGTGAAACAGAGAGACGAAGAGAAGAGACGAACGAGAGAGGCGCAACAGAGAGAAAGCCAGAGGTGAGACGAAAGAGACAGAGATATCCACCGACGTTGTCACCTATTTTCCAAAGCCAGAACGACATCGTTTTGTAAAACTACCCTACTTCCGTAAATAACTTCAAAACTACCCTATTCTTGCAATAAAGTTTAAAAACCACGCTATTTTGGTAAAAAATTTCTTTAATTAAAAATATTATAATAAAAATATTACTTTTAAGATCACAAATCAACATAATTTAGAAGGTTATAGATTTAAAAGAAAATAATGTAAATTCAATTTTAGAATAACTCAATTTAGGAAGTTATAGAATTTTATAAACAAAATTAATTTGCTAAAATTATATATACTTGGTGTCTAATCCATTAAATCCAATCATCTAACACAAGATATAAAACATCACAAGTATAGGCTTAGTTAATGGGTCAGCTACCAAACTCATCTTGGAAATATGTCTCGAGACTAAATCCTCTTATGCAACTCTATCTTAAACGTGTGTAGTAAAAACTAATGACAATTCGTTTTGGTTTATCTGCTGACTAGCAAGCCTAAGTTTTTAGTCTAGTAAAAAGTCCTCACAGTTTAATCCTTATCGGCCCTAAGCCCAAAACATGCCTCCATAAATGAAAGACATCGCCTATACTTATATCATCCAAGATTTTAAAGCTTGATATCTATTTGAGACGTGGTTGTTGAATTCTATGGGAAAATAATACTCTAACATATATTTGGATATATGCTATGGAAATGGTTACTGACAATTTACGAGAGACACACAACACCAATCTCTCTCTTCCCTTCTAGTTTCTCTCTCTAGAAGTCTCTCTCTTTGGTTACCATCTAAAAACTCATGGTCTTGGATTATGAAAATTCATAGACGACTTTAGTAGCTGTTCTATTAATGAGAAAGACTCCATGACTTCGACATTCGTAATTTTTTAACAAGGCTTGCAATAAAAACATGATGGATCTTAGAAAATTCTGTACATTCAGGCAACAGACTAAAACCGAATCCGACACAGATATTTTCGTACCGATTTCCTACAAGAGGAAAGTCAAGAGATAATTTACTAGTTTTAGCCTTTCATGAGAGGAATTCAATTTTGTATTAGAAATTTTTTGGGTTTGAAAATTAGAGAGAAAGTAGCAAGATAATGAGGAAGAAGAGAGAAATGAAACATATAATTGTTTTGTGCTACTGTCTAAAAAATAATAATACAAACGCATTTTAGTAGATGGGGGCAATTTTATAACTTTACAAATGTTATTAATATTGTTAATCAACTAACTCTAACAAGGGAGGTCAATGTAGTTTTTCAAAATACAAGAGTATATGTGAAATTAAGTCCTACCTCAAGAGAGATAAATATAATTTACCCTATAAAAAAACATGAACTTCAAAAAAAAAAAAAAAACTAGATGGGCATGCTAGTGATCTTTATCTCATTTAAAAAATTCTTATTTTACATTTATATCCTTGTTGTTTTTATGTTTTTTTTATAGGCTCATTCGAGAAGATCCAGAACTTCCAATCGTTCACACGAAAATTAATCAAATATTCATTTTTTTTAAAATTAATCAATTATTTTTATCGTAGGATTTTTTTTATTTTAATAAGTGGTCATTGACATGGAATTTTATCATAAAAATTTAGTTCATTAAAATCTGAAATCCAAAAGGGAATAAATATTTTCTATGGTGAACTCAACCGCAAAGGTTATTCCAAAGAGGATGTAATGATGTGTACCTATTCTTATATGAATTTTTCTTTATTTAAGTAATATTAACTATTTTACTATGTTTATATTTCTATATTATTGGCATAATATTAAGATTAGATAAATATTGTGGTTAATTTAAATGAGTTAGTGGTTAGTATTAGAATTAATTGTCGTACGATTACGGGTGCAAATCAAGCAGGCTGAACCAAACTTGAGGCCTATCCAAGCTTGTGATAAGTTCTAATATAGTTAACCCGGCATGTCTTGAACCTAAATAATTCATCTCGAATCAAACCCAAACCCAAATTCAAATTCATTTATATTAATTTTTTTCAAGTTAATAAAAATAGACTGAATTTGGAAAATCGTAGATCACATTGCCGATATAAAAGAAAATTGCCAAAGTACTACAAAATATTAAATGTTTCAATTCAATATTTAGAACTATCTCAGATAAAAGGCTTGAATATATTGTTATATCCCAATTGTGTGTTTGAGTGTCTACCGAATATAAAATTTAGATATAACTAAATTTTTTTTTATGTTTTATTTTCTTATATATTGCGTGGTTTCGGACAATGGCGAACACCATTCAGGAAAGGTCATTTTAGTCAACACAGTAGTTTCCCCTTTGATTTTGGTGAACTTCGGGAGGTGATACCATCAATTGGTCTTTCTGATTACCTCCGTGCTCCTAATCACCTCAGAGCCTGTAGTGCTATGAGAACTTTTTACTACCTCGGACATGGTCTTAGGAATATAACAATCACAAGAAGTACGACCTTGTTATAAACTAATTACAGTTAATTTTTTTTATAATTAATATTTAATGAGTTAATACTCTTTAATAATTAATGAGTTTTTAAGAAATCAACTTAATTTCATGCTAAATAATTAATATTTTTATTATTTAATAATTAATATTTTTTTTCAAAAAACTTTTTATAATATTAATTATTAAAAAAATAAAATAGTTATATATATAATCACAATCGAACCTCTCATAATTAATAAGCACGAAAGATTGAAAATATATTAATTATTAAATTTTATCATACTTTTATTAACCAAAAAAATTTCTTTACATGTATATGATTTTCAGTATAAAAAAAAAAAAGACTTTATACGTAAATACTAAAAATACATATAATGTTTAACTTTAAGGTCTAAACAAAAATCTGAATATCTTTTTGAACTAAAAAACTTGTGTTTCTTGTATCTGCTCGTGTCTTAATTTTCTCTACTGATAATATTTTTTAGTCTAATTATATAAAATTAATAAATATAATTTATAACACGTGTCATAAATAAAATATGTACTACGTATATAACTATTGTATGTGCCAATTGCCATCACAAAAGCTTGTGGATATGAAGTTCCACAAGCGGTTCCCTTAAACAACCCGAACCAAACCCCTGCGCCTATGAGTAGCCAGCTCATTCCAGGTATTTCTTCTAAAAACGGTAACCAATTATCAAATAATTGATAAAATTAATTAAAAAAAAGAAAAAATTCTTCTTTTATCCTAATATTCATCGAGATCAAGAAATCCTTTTTAATCTTATGATTCATCAAGACCAAGAAATCAATTCACCCAATCAAAAAAATAGTTGATGTGATTAGCCTACTATTTGAAAATAATACAAATTTCTTTTAGAATAACATCACATAATCAAATTAAACAATCTTATTTAAAAAAAAAAAAGAATTATAGGCCCTCGATGTTCTGTGAATCTTAATATGTGCCTGTCCATTTTCTGTGTGGGTCTGATTAATCTCCTTTAGAAGAACATCACAGAGTCGAATTAACCAATCTCATACAGAAATGTATTTTAGACCTGTGTGGGTTTAAGGCTGGCTAACTGCCTAACTTGATACATATTCTAGAACTGTGCTACATTATTAGGCATGCCTTGCACTGTGACAACCCAGGGACCTAGTCTACTAACCCCTTCAGTCGCCTGATGGGAGTGAACCTGGAAGCTCTATAGTCCCCCACTCACAAAATCAGGTAAAGCAGGACTTAAACCTTGGGTGATCACCAAGGGAATACACATTCAGTGTGGGAGACTCAAACCCATAACCAAGACTTCGTGAGGCACTTCACTTGGATTATTCGACTTGTCACTTGAGCTACCTCTTGACAGTAAAATGGGAAGAACCTAGGTTCAAAAAAAATAATTGCAAGAAACTACAGTAGCAGGAATGACCACCGGAACAATGGGCAGCTCATTGCCCTAGTATACAAGCCAAGCCAATTGGAAAAGTATTATTTGTTTTGCAGATCATGGACTATTGTAAGCAGAAAAAGGGTAAATATTTACACAATTCATTATAAATGAAGTGATATCACAAAATACCAATAATTGTACAACTGAGGACAATCACAACCTTTATAACGAAAATGTACAGTATCACATCTTTGGACATCATTGACACGGGCAAACATTATTCATCAAAATAGAAAAAGGAAATCAAACTGCCACTTAAATCTACCTCACCTTAATGAACAAGAAGTACCTTCACGTCCTTTGTGCAGTATCAATCCATGAGGTTTTTTTCCATTGTTTCATCATAGCAAAAATACAGAATTTTTTACCAAACCCTTGTAGTATAGGTTTAATTTAATCTAACCCACGCAAATTTTTATTTATTTATCAAACCCATGTAATTTTTGAAATCGTATATTGAAGATACGAGTTCAAAACCAATTTTTTAACAAAATCGCATATTAAAAATGCGATTTCAAAACCAACAAGTCCCAAATCTTTGTTGATTTGCGCAAGTCAGCCAAATCGTTATTGGTTTAAAATTGCATCTTCAAGATATGATTTCAAACTCGCATCTTGAAGATGCAATTTTGTTAAAAATTTGGTTTTGAAATCGCATCTTGAAGATGCAATTTCAAAAATAACATGGTTTTGATAAATAAATAAAAACCGTGTGTTGAGTTAAATAACGACAAAAACTCACCAGAGTATAATAAAAAATTCCAAAAACACAAGTACATTTCCACAAGTAAAAAATTTGTAAGCATACCATACCAGGTAGAAAATTGGTCCTATATGTGATCTATTGTAAAGGTCCAAAAACTTAAAAAGATATTATATCTTTCTGATGCCAGGACTCTATATCTGGAGCTCTAAAAGTGCCCAGGACAGACGTAGATAACATTGATTGGCATTCTCAAAAATAGAAACCCTTCTGAATTTGACATCACCAAATCCTATCCAACATTCCAGAAGAGAAGCTGCACTCAGAAACAGCACAATGATGCTTCTAGTTGCATACCGTCAGATGCAAGCTATTTTCCGCTATAGTTTTAGTAGTACCATTTGAGAACTCGAATAAGAACTAAGAAGAGAAACACCATTGCATTAATAACTATTTGCATAGGATTGACACCTACAAAGATTAACCAAGATTTACATAATCAGGTCGACAGGATCAGGATCCTAGCATATCAGAAATTAAGAATTGTAATGTTGCAGTATATATCATGAAAGAATTGCAATTCGGGGGTGGGGGTGGGGGTGGGGGTGTGGGTGTGTTGGGGGATTTTGCAGTTTTAAGAATGTGTTTGGGATAACACCAAGGAAAGACATAGAAGAACCAAAAAAGACAATAATACCTAAAGAGGGAAAGCCAGAGAAATAAGCAGATAACAGACCTGAAATTATGCAACTCCTCAATAATGCAAGAATATAACGAAGACAAGTTTAGGAGCAGAACTTCTTGTTTTCTGTTGTATGATATACGGCCAAAATATTTTACATATAACATCATAATACTTAATGCATGATGAAATACCTTTCGGGATAATATTTGAAAAAAGAAAAAAATCTACCATAACTATAAATACATGCATGGTGAGTACCTTTCTGGATAGCACTTCTTAGAAAATTCTCCCGCAAATACAAAATTTATAAAAACACACTTTTTATGTTTTTTTCCAAGTATTATTCCTAAAAGCTTGAAAGATATATAAAAACCCACTCATCAAAAAAAAAAAAATCATATATAAAAACACAACCATCACACTGAGAAAGCTGCAATTGTATAACTCCATAACTGTGGAATCATGGATGAAAAAGAAGAAGAAAAAAGAACAGAATCCAGATCCATAATGAGAGTTGTTGAAGTTGTTCTAATAGCTCAAGAGCTACACACTGACCATCCTGCTCATATTGGTGCTAAAAGCAAATTAACTTTCAAGTGAAGACACCAAGTAGTAATAATACAATTGATTTGTACATATTCAGCACTTGTTTAAATTCACGACTGCAATTATTCTCTCATGATTATGGATAAGGAAAAATAAACCATTTACCATCATGCACATATTCCATTTCTACATATTCAAAAGGAAGGAAAAAAAAACCAGTAAAAGATTTGGTTAACCCCATGGCAGTCCCAGACCACTCCAAATTTCATTAATCTTATGAACAGAATCCTGAATTATTATAAATTAAAACCCATTGTAAACTCAACAGTAACAATGAAATATAAGAAAATTTCATCAATTTCTAACCAATTTATTCAAGAAATAAAACTACTGAAAAATTATAGCACATTGTGTCAAGCCGTTAAATGAAGCCCACTCAAATCAAGTAGATTGTAGATCCAGGTATACACACACACACACATACATACACACATACATGAATGTCCACCTAAAAATGCCATTCAAGAGCGTTGATGAGACTCTCCTGCTGAATCAGAGTGCAAAGCTAAGATCTGCTGGAAACATTAATCTCAGCCTGAGCTACTAGTCTACATTTTACCCAGTATAGTGCCATGCCAAAGGAAGTTCATCAAAGCCAACCATTTGCACCATACAACTATTCCTTGAGATCTGTAATCCTGTTGCTGCACCATAAAATCTATCAAACAAACATGCATCCATAGAAACTAAATGTGGGGGTATTTCAATAATCAATATGAAAGCAAACACTAACAAGAAAAAAAAAATATTTGTAGCCCCTGCAAGCTTTAATGTACACAATTGAAGCAATACTTCCTCCAGAAGCCCAATATATCACTGGGTGAAGCTCCAATCACTTAAAAATCGCCTTTGCTATTTTTTGTTTTTGATACTTGGAATTTAGTCTGAAACAAAAATCCAAAAAATGAAATTTAGGAGGATTCAAACATTGCAAATCAGGACTAGTATATGAGTAGCAATATCACTAGAAACAGCTTAGATTCCATAGTAGTATTTTTATATAAGCAGCTAACATCTCAGATAACATGAAAGGATGTCAATCTACTTGGATAAGCCTAGAAATTTGAAGACGCAGCAAAAACCAGAAAGACAGACGACCATGTGTGCAGATCTTGTTCTAACAGTGCTGTTATCCTAACCAGCATCACAAACAAACTGCACCCTCAGACGAACATCATCAACTCAGGCCTACTATATGTGTTGTGTTCCTCGTCGTCCAGCACAGGATAAGCAGCCACAAGCGCATCTTGAGCACCAATATACAGGGAATTATAAATCTTCCAGTATACTTCCCTAACCTTCCTTGCTGGATGGAATAATCCCTGAAGACAGTAGTTAAGCACTAAAGCAGCACCCAATGCAACCCTCATCCCCTCAATGGCTTCCATGACAGCGTTTATAACATGTGGGGATGTCTCAAATATGTTAGGCCAAACATAGTTCAGCAAGTGGATCAAAGCATCCTCACATCCCAACCCAGCAACTCCCAGAGCCATGTGTTTGACAGCAGAAGCAGCCGTCTGCCTATGAACCAAGTCCCTGTCCATGAGAGCATCCTCAAGTAATGGAGTCACCGCATAAATATAGTCTTTTCCCATTTCACCTATGTACTCAAATAGAAAGGAGAGAGACTTCAGAACACCATTCTGGACATTAAGCTCTGGTACACGGTATTCGTTCATCAAAGCAGGTAAAACTGTGAAAGGAGAACAGGTTTCTGCAACAATTGCAATTGCCACAGTAGTGCAAACACGGTTCTGACGTTCTTGCACCTTGAGGTTGTTCAACAATGTTGCCAGAACATCTTGTGGACCAATGGCTTTTGCAATGTAACCGAAAGTGTTCACCGTTGCTCGCCGAATACCCTTCTTGTGGGCTTTAAGCATCTCAAGAAGCTCAAAACAGATCCTCATCCACTCCCTTGCAGGAACAAACTCGGCCCCACGATCAGCAATTCGACCAACAAGATCAATACAGTTCTCCTGGACCTTCTCATGACGATTCTTCAAGATAGGGGTTAACCGTGGAAGTAAATCCTTTATTGGAGGAGTCATTTTTGTCATACCAATAACATTGACAATTGCCTTGAGAGCTCCCAGTATTGATCCTAAAACTTCAGGATACTCCTCTCCCAAATACTCATACAAGACAACACCAAGATGACCCATCAGTTGCTCTTCCTGGCACTGCTTCATGACTACCGCAATCCTGGAGATGAGATCAGCTGCTTGTTGTCTAACCTTTGCACTCTTGTTGTTCAGGCGCCACTTTATAGTACCACATATCTGGGGAAGGTATGGCTTCACTCTCTGCCCCAGAGAATTTACAACTGCACCAAACCCATTAAGCATCACATTGGCATCATCACTGGTCTGCTCTTGGAATGCATAAAGAATTCCATCAATCAGAAGCTCTTCCAAACGAGCATCAATGTCTGATGCACCTAGATTCGCAACCACCTTCTCAATTGTTTCCATAACCATTCGTCTATATGGTTCACTCTCATCTTTCAGGTCCTCAACTATTCTCCCCACTATATCAGCAACGCCAACTTTGTTAGCTATCTCCACGGTTGTATCAACAAGCTGCCGATAGTTTCTCCGATCCAAGGCCATCCTTCTGACCCAGAAGTTCCGGAAAAACTCAGGAAGAATATCATTTCGGATGTAATCAGCCTCCACACCTTCTGTACTCACACATTGCTTCACCACTTTCAGCACAATCTTCTTCATTTCTTCATCAGGTGATTGAAACTCACGAATCAAAATAATCATCACTTCTTTGGTATAGTAGCTGGCATATATTGCATCCATCAGAGGAATGATAAAACCAATTGCCTTCAAGAATGCAGCCAAAACCTTCCCACGGTGTGACCTAATACCCTTCCACAAAGGCTTCAAAACCGAGTCAAAGCTCTCAATACCATATGGGGCAGCTGCCTCAGCAAGTGCAGCCAAGGATAGTGCAGTAATAGTTCTGACTTTCTGATTCTCATCATTGAGACCATGTTCTATGATTTCTACAAGAGACCTCAAGTGTGGAAGAACTGCACACCCTATCAATATAGCAATCTGCTGAACAATCTTGATGCCAGTATGACGAGCTTGCCAAGATTTCTTACTTTGACACACAGCTTTCAAGAATGGCAACAATGCAGGAATTCCCAGTGCAGAAGCAACAACACTGAAGGCTCTTGCAGTGGTGTTCCTCACATATTCATCTATGTTATCAATATCAGGACGCATTGCAGCAATCATTGTGGCCAAGCCAGCTGCCTTGCTGAGATTTGAAATGATCTCTCTTCCCTCTACACGGGCATAATAATCCTCATCAATTAACAGAGGTTCAATCACGACCAAAATTTTGTGCACATAAGGACGAACCAGCTCATCCAACTTATATAACACCCTATCAATAACCTTCACCAGAAGATGTCTCTCCTGATCTTCCAATGTGGGTTGCATGAGCAGTGGCAAAATACGATTAAATAATGGTCCAGCACCAAACTCCCGAGCCTTATCAGTGAGCTGCCTCAAAGCTGTTTTCCTCTGTGGGGGTGTCCCATTCTTTACTTTGAGCAATAGTTTCATAATCTTTCGCTCTTTCTGTTCTTCAGGAGATAGCTCCTCTTCATCTTCTTCATTCAATAATGCACCAAAGTATTGGTAGTCCTCTGGTTTCATGAATGGCAACCCACCTGGCAATTCTTTCGGAACATCAAACTGTTGACCTCGATTTTCTTCAGGGATTGCATACAGAGGAGTGCCTAATGGAGTTGGTGTAGCAAGAAGCTTCCTTGCAGGTGTTCTTATTGGAACATAAGAAGCTGGGGGTTCCAAAATCTTGTACCCCTCTTGAGGGAACATTGCATCAAGCTCTTCATCCGTCAATGGACGATTTCTCTCTTCAATGTCTTTCTCCCACCTCAATAAATTATAGTGCTCGGGAGTGAGGCCACCACGCAAATTAATAGCTCCTGGAGTTGGTGTAGCAAGTTCAACCCCTCCAACTGGGGTCACACCAGGAGTATATGCTGCGGCAGGGGTAGCACCGGCCATTGGTGTGGCGCTGCCCATGGTTGCGGGAGTCTCATCCCACCTCGACCGCTGGCGTTTGGGGGTGGGGGTTGCAAGCCCAGCCAGTTTTGGAGTAGCATCCCAGGTCATCCCAGCTGGTGTGGCACCAGGAGTAGCCCCACCAGCAGCTGGGGTTGCATCTGAATCAGCCAACCGACCTGGGGTGGGAGTCTCATCCCACCTGTTCCTCCTGGACAATGAGGGCGTTGCTTCACCAACTCTCCCAGGCGTTGGGGTAGCATCCCACCTTCCAATCCCTGGCGTTGAATCTGGTAAGTCCCAATCAGAAGCAGTCTTTGCTTTCTTTGCACCTGTTTCCTCCTGGGACTGATCCCACCTGTTCCTCCTCTTCTGAGCTGGCTGTGCAGCTGTCGGTTCCCTCTCCTTGTCTGCTTCCTTAGTCTCCTCCTCTTCTTTCTTCTTCTTGGCAATTGCCCTCAAAGTATCCTCTTTCTCTCTCTTCAAAGCTTCCTCTCTCATCACATCAGCATAAGTTCTCACCGACACATCTGGGGTCTTATCACCGTTTGCAAACGCATCATGTCGCTCGGGTGAAATCACTCGATTCAATCTTCGCCGCCTATAATCATCCTCCCTATCAATAATCCTCTGGGGTTTCTTGAAACCCATAGCCTCATCTTCGTCCCCACCCCTTGGCATGTCCTTCAATATCGACTTCGGGGCCGTGTAAGAAGCCAATTTCCTCGCAACTTCCGAGTCCATAGCATCAAAGTTCTCCTCATCGTCGTTGACAGGAATCGACTTCTCATAACCCTCAAACCGGTTGTTCCCACCGTAGAGGTCCGTATCAAATGTAACAGAAGTAAGCGACGCGAGTTGTTGCTCCATCTTCTTCCTCTCTTCCTGGGTCCTAGAAATCTCAGGATCCAAAGACGCCATGTTTGAATACAAATTCAATTCAATTCAATCCGACTCCTCCCTCAAAAATCAGAAAACACAAACACAAACCCTAACCCTACTTCTCACTTCCAAATTTCTTCGGCCAATCGATCAACCTTCAAAATACAGAATCGATGAATACAAAAGACCTAAATCCAGAAAACAAGTAAAAATCATTGGAAACGAAACGAAACGAAACAAATAACAAAAAAATGACACCACGAAAAACAAAAGAAGAAAAAAAACGAAACTGAACTCTTTACCAATTTGTGAATCAATCAATACAAAAATATGCAACCACACATATACATATAGATACAGATATATGCACAAAAGGCAAGGAAAAAAAATTAGGGTTCAGGGGAATCGCCTCACCCGTGGTTAGCTTGCTGAAGAGCCAATTCAGGAGTATCGTATCAGAACGCTCACAGATGTGGTTGATTCTTAAACGTGAAATCGTTAGGCCCAATCCCATTTTATATAGAGGTCGGCCAATGTCGGTTATTTAGTCCAGCTCAGTCCTCAGCATAAGTTGCAGCCCAGCCCAAAATTGCAGTCATGAGCCACCTTGACCCATCTAAAAAGGGTATCCAACTTATCAAGCCCAACTGGACTTTTTCTTTTACCCTTTTTTTTTGGTAGAAAAGAAAAAAACATAATAACTCTTTGAAATTTGAATATAACAATTCTGTGTTTGTTTATATTTTCAAAAATAGTTTTTTAATTTCAAAACCCAAATCCACGTTTCAAAATGAATTTTTTTTAATTTTTTAAAATTTAGATTATCATATTAAATACATTTTCACAATTTAAAAAAATTAATTACAAAATTTTGTAATATATTTTAAAATTTTTTTTTAAAAATTATATCTGAATCACTATTCAAACGAAACCGAAATCCAAGACACAGCTATCACTTTAGAAATCCACTCATGTCGTTAAATTAAAGAACTAGACTGATAGACATTAAAGAAAGATTAGACACATTGCTGCACTGATTCTCAAGATAATATCAAGTGGACCCTAATAAGCTCTGGCAAGTTTAAAATAGCATCTGCTTGGGGAAGCTATAAGATGTCACAATCCTTATGTCCCCTGGCACATTTTGGTTTAAGTAGGCTACTCCTAGACATGACTCTTTATCTCAACTCTAATGTTTGTTTTTTATCTCAACCCTAATGTTTGGTAGTACGTGTTTGTACACATATAATGTATGTATATTTGAATGGGTGTGGCATCCATTATCATGACACTCACAAGAATTTTACTAGAAGTAGAAGTAGTAGTGGGTTAGTTAGCCCACCCTAAAATGTGAAAAAAAAAATCATACATGTAAAATTTTAACCATTTTTAAATTAGTCCATCCTAAAATTTTGGTCTAGCCCATCATTTTCATCATTTTTCAACCTAAAATTTGAACCAACTCCAAAAATTTTATTTTAATTCCATAATATCTCTCATTTCTCACCCCAAATTTTTATCCAATCCCTTAAGTATCTTAATTCCTAAAGTTTAACAATTAAATTTGATGGGTTTTGATGTTTTTTTTTGAAAATTTTCTTCTTTAATCTTTATTTGGATGCTAAGAAATTTATTTTCCATTTATTTGGTAGCTATTCATGTTTTCTTGCTAAAATTCTCTCTTTTAAACTTTGTTTGGTTGCTAAGAAAATTTCTATTGCCATTTATGGAATGAATTTTCATGTTTTCTTGCTAAATATTTCTCATTTAAGTTTTGTTTGGTAGATAAGAAAATTTAAGGATAAGAGAAGGAAATACAAATTTGTTATTTCTCCCCTAGAATTTTCCCGTTATCATCCTTCTCTTTGAGAAAAAAAAATCTTCACATAAAATTTTTTCAATTTGAAAAAAAGGTCTCCCTAAAATTATTTTTTTGCCTTAAATATTTTTCCTGGTTCCATCTTTGAGTTCCCAACCTATGTATGTATATATGCACCACATTGGTAGAAAGACTTGTGCTACCAAACATTAATCGTTGTTATGTAAAAGAAATCTAGTTAACCAAATCCAAGATGAAAGAAATAACAAACAATGATGTTTGTATGTTTGTGCCAATCAACAAAAAACCCTACACTATCTTTTTTTAAACCCTAAACTATCTTTTTTTAGCATGTTAGTTTGTTGCAACCAGGAACGGTTCAAACTAATTCGAGTCATAAAGTGACAACTTTAAATGAATTTTTTTTTCAGCTTTTGAAATGCAAAAAGAATATTTTTTTAATTAAAAAATTGTGATTTAAATAATGGTAAATCAGTTTATGGTATAAGAGTTTCGAGCAATTTAAACATAAATAAAACTCTAATAAAAATATATAATATATATGTTTTCAAATATTATATAGTGATATATGGGGACGCATGTTTATGAGAAAAATGGCTATTGAAATGAAGACAATCCTCACTTGGGAACTCTATCTAGCCTTTTAACTTATGCAAAGAGCTGAAAAAAACTCTAAAGAAGCTCTCAAGTCCTAGAATAAATCTTGCTTTGGGAATATATTTTCCTATATTGTGGAACTAAAAGACTGCAATTAATATGATTCAACAGGCGGAGCCATATGTAGAATTACTATGCAAGATTATGGTGTGATCAGATCCTAATTTAATTATTATTATGTCATTTACTGTGTGTATTTAACATAAATACAAAATTAAAAGTTTTGTTTTGATACACTATCATTACATATGGGAAATGGATGGGTTTGGATTCTATTACCAACTGAAGTGGGTTGGATCAAAACGGGTCAAATCCAAAATCAACTCATAATTATTTTAAATTGTGATTGATTATACAGGATTAAAGAAATTTGATTTTGGAAGAATATATCAATTGAGGTAGGTTTATGGTTTTATTACTCATGGAATAAGGTTTAAATAGATATATTATATGTTTAATATGGAGATGTATTAAAAGAAATATAAATAATCAAAATTTTAGAAGGAAATCTTGTAATTGCAAGTTTTGGGCTGAAATTTCTCTTAATTTTTTTTTAAAAAAATTGATCTAAATAAATTAAATGATTAGATAGGTCTCAGAAAAATAATTAAAACGTATATATAATTTGCATGATTTGGTTAAGAATTGTTGAGAAATTGAAGGCCGAACATTATGAAAAAAAAACTCACATAAAATAAAATACTAAATTATAGATCTCAACGAGATTGATTTAATGGAGTAATTTCCGAACTCAGTAATTTTTGAAACTAATTATTATTAATTTTTAATTAATAAATCATAAGGAATTAAGGAAAAGTAGTAAATGAATCCTGAAAATTATGAAATTTGGTAGAAAAATCGTATTTGATATTTTGAAGTTATTAGTACAAGAGATGAGGCTCAAAGTAATACGAATAATTAAAATTTCATTAAAGTTCTCTTAATGTATTAGTTTTTGAATTGTTTAAATATATAATTAGGTGACTTAAATTATGATGGTTATTTATAAGTAAATTTAAATTATTAGAAGTATACTCAGATTGAAGATAAGACCCTTGATTGATTGAAGAACTATCTTAGTTTCATGTTTGATCGCATGCCTTGAGTTAATCTTAATCGGGTAATTTTGATAGAATTCATGAAAAATAGAAAATAATATTTAAAAATCAGAGAAAATTATAGAACACTCTAAGTTCAGAGTTTAGGTATTTTAAAAATACTTAGGTCTAATAAATACGTATGACATTATGCTAATTAGGTGTGTGTAGTGAAGTCATAATTGGCAAATTGATTAAATATGCTATTGTAGATTATTGTAAGATTGGAACGAGTTTGCAAATGACATTTTTGGAGTGCATTTTGTGATTTGAGTACATTGTTTTCGAGGTAAGGAAACATTCATAATATATCTAATTTTTGAATAAATGCTAAATAAATGTTTTCTTTCTTTTATTTTATAAAAATTGTTATGCAAGCATATGATTTCAAATTATTTTGAGTTCAAAAATATGTTTTACAATGTTCTATTTGCTTCAGTATCATTACTTGGGTCAAGAAAAAATTGATAATTACTTGGATCATGAAAAAATTGATTATTCCTAATATGTGCTCTTCGTTTACAAGTAAAATTATTTTGTTTATTCTCGTATGATTAGGGATGACAATTTAACCCGTCAGTTGAGAACCCACCAACCCCACTCCTAATAAGACAGTTTTGGGAGAAGTTTTTTCCACCCCGTTAGGGTTTGGGATGGGTTAGGGAAAATACACCACATCCCAGCCCTTCCCGATTATATAAAATAAAATAATAAATGAATTTTGTATTACATAATCAATGTTTATAATGATATTTTTTAGCTACTCATTAAAAGTTTATACAAACTTGATAGAGTTATATGTTTAAAAAATAAAATAATGGCACTCTAATTCTCTATTAACATGCATATTTCTTATTATAACACATATAATGTTTTGTTTTAAATATGTTAATTATAATTAATTTAATAAAATAAGTAAATAAATAAAATGTTAAAAATAAATGGAGACTCTGATGGGGACCTGCCCCCACTTATCATGAGGTTTAAATGGGTTTTGGAAAGACTTTTTTCATGGGACGGGGTAGGGGAAGTGGTCCCCCGCCCCATTGCCATCACTACGTATGATCATTATCAGATTTATTTAAATTGTTTTAATGTGGGTGTGAGTTCTGACTAGAATCTATTTCGTGTCAACAGTGGTTTACTACTGTTGGTAGTCTGTTTGTGCCAGTAAAATATTGTTGGAGTCTAACTCATGTTAATTGGAGTATAATACTGTTAACTTTTAATACTGGTGACTTTTGCATTCCCATTATGATTAAGCACTATATGTGATTATTTTGTCAACTGGGGTAAATGCTTATGTAAATTTAAAAATATTATTTGTTACCACACTATTTGTTAATAACTTTTGAATTAAGAAATGATATGAGTCTCCTTATTGTGAACATTAAAATGCCTTCAAGTGATATGAAACTTAATGAAATATTTTGATTTATCAGCAATTATTTTTTAAATTATTCGTGTTATTTGTTTGACATATTCCGATGTATATTGTACTATGCTACCTTATTAAACTCTTTAAGCTTACCCAAATATTTTTTTTTCCACAGATGGATACAGATTAGCTGTGATATCATGGTGTTGCACAATGAACTACAATTAGATCAATTTAGGTTTAGTCATTTATGGTTAGAACTTATTTTAGTTAGATATCTTTGAAACATATAGTAATTTTATTATCATTTGAACTTTTGGAGACAAATTATTTATTATTTGTTTGTAGATAATGAATAGTAAATTAATATTTCTTTAGAGTTTTAGAAATAATCTGAATGCGAAAGAATTAAAGATAATTTTTGTTATGTATTTATTGATTTGAATGGTTTAACCTTTGCATTTGGAACGTGACATATGAAGCATTAGATAATGTTCTATCCTATCACGGCGATTCTATTTCTGCATATTTTCACATATTAATCAAATTCAGATGTTAAATTTCTAAAATACCTTGACATTGTCTATAATGATGAAGAAAACAAAAATAATGCAACATATAGCAACCCACATGCAGAACAATATTTTACTTAAAGAGTGATGGGTGATGGTGCATTATGGGCACAGAATTTATAGCTACCAAAATAAAGATACACACACACACACACACACACACACACACATATATATATATATATATATGTCTTGCATGGCCATGTGATTGTGATCAACCTACAAAGATGGTGCATCGATAGCAAGTAGGGTGAATGCAGCTTCAAGGAAGAAGCAGAGCAGTGTGATCAGTATCTGCCATTTTTTCTTAGCTGGTCTTCCTCAAACACTGTTTGCTTTGTTATCAAAATAAAGAAAAATAGCAAGGAGAAAGGATAAGAAAAATAAAGTTTTACATATTTGGGCCGTTTATTTAAAGAGAAGGAAGTGAAAAAAGAGGGAGGATGAGTCAAACGGGCCCCTTTTTCTTGTACCCTTTACCTTGTCTTCAGAAATTTTACTTCTTTCTCAACTACTCCAAGTCACTGGAAATTTTAAGAGTCTCAGGAATTCTCCTCAGAATAAGTATTCTCATGATGCCATTGGAGCTAGAAATGAAGATATAAATCGAAAATATCTAACATTTTTGTTTCTATCAGTTGTCCCTGAAAGACCAGACAACTAGGCAGTGCATGCTTCTCAGGTAGGATATAGTTCCAGATTAAGCCAATAAACACAGTATATCTTTTTTTTTTGGAGTATTCCTAGTTTGCAGTAGTATAAAATTACAAACCATATATAAAAACCTGCATCTCTATGCCACCCAAATCCAGATTTTTATATATAAAACCCCATCAAGCTAGAGTATCCAACACCAATAAAGCCTCAAAGCAAGTCTCTCATTTTATAGAAGTTGAGTAAATCTGTACAAAACTACCCATTACCACCAGCTTATTTTCCACCTAACATATTTTCAAAACAAACAATATATCATCACTTCCCATTCCAGTACCAGCAACAACATTATTCACACACAGCTACAATATTAACACCAGCCAAAATCAGTCACAACCACTCACATTATTATTATTCATATTAGCAAACTAGACAAAGTAGGCAATTCCAGTAACATCATATTTTTTATACTGTTCTTTTACAGCTTACTTCTCAAAATATTAATAATAATAACTCTTTTACAAATCAAGGTAAAAATTTCATTTCCAGCAATATTCTCATTACTTTTCATTCACAAAACTGCGCGAGTATAGCAAATCTAGTTATATATATATATATTCACTTTATTTTTCATTTCAAAAGAATTAGGTATATGTATCAATTATGCCAAAAACAACATATTTTGATTATTAGGCAAAATGAACAAACTGGCCTAACTACTATTATACAATTCTATACCCAAAATAGTGTTAAAACTTTGGCAATGCCACATGACACTTCAAAAATAAAACAGTATATAAAATTATAAGCACGGGGGCACACACACACTTTGAAATATAATTAAACCATTTTTCACAATTTAATTAGCGTAATAACACTTAACACTGAAAATGGTTTAGTTCCACCTTTTTGTTTTAAACTTCATATGGTTAACTGTTAGACCCTTACTAAGTTGACACGGCGGCTTGGGGCATGGGGAGGCATGTCCGGCCTTGGTGACATTGGCATGGGCATGGGGAGGCATGCTATGCCTTGGAATAACATTCAGACTTGGAATGTTATTCAAGTGCGGAAAGACATTCGGGACTTGGAATGCTATTCAAGGATGGAATAAAATTCGGAAGTGGGAATGACTTTCCAGAGTTGGGGTATGTCAAAAATATTCTAAGTATCGGATACTTAGACAGTGCAGAGTTGGTGCAGCTGAGCTTGTGAACAGTTGGTGCATGGGTTGCCTTTGGCAAGGCAGATGCACACAGGGGGAAGAGCTGGTTTTGCAAGTGGTTGTATCCACTCCTGTCAGGTGGACAAATTGTACTTTGACATATATAGGGGGGAGTACCTCCTCGAAGCGCCCATGGGCGAGTGGCCTATGCGGCTAAGGAAGACCAAGGCGTGTGGGGGCATGGCTTGGCAACGATGGCTAACACGGAAGCATGGGATGGGTCAAGAAGTGCACGGGTTCAAGGCCGACTATATATGGCCGTGTCCTTGGGTGAGGGCTCGGGCTTGGCAGTTGCGGCGCAGAGCAGTTGCGAGGCAGTTGCTAGGCACAAGGCAGTTGCGCAAGGCAGTTGCGGCGCAGGGCAGTTGCGTGCGGTTGCGCAAGGCAGTTGCGGGTCAGTTGTGTGCGACAATGGGAGGCACGGATCCTCGCAAGTGGCATGCTGATCCAAGGGTCCCTATTATGTGCGGCAAAGTGAGGCACGGATCCTCACAGGTGGCGCACATCCCAGGCTTCCGAGAGCACTAGCAGTTGTGGGCGCAACTGCAAGGCACAGATGGCAGTCTGTGACAAACCCTAGCAGTTGGGGGTAACTGCATGTCATGTGCATGGCACATGGGAGCGGTTGAGACTTCGGCTATAAAAGTGTGCAAGGTCTCTTGAAAACGGGAGAGAAGACAGAGCATAGTGTAGAGAGCAAGGCTGAGAGCATTGTTGTGTTTCTCTTTGTGTGTGAGCAAGAGTGTCTTGTATTCCTACGGGAATCATATTCCTTTGTATTCATAATTCCGGTGAGTTAGTGAATAAAAGGTTGGGGGTTTTTCCCTGTATGCTTTGGTGTCTTCTTTCCTATTCCGCTGTGCTAAACACTGTGTGTGTTTGTGGATGTTTTGAGTGGCTGGTTGTCCGGTGACAACGCCATCACAGGCGAAAATTTGGTGTCAGAAATTAACCCTGTGACATTAACCACATTAGCTACATTTAATGAGTGCTGTAGTAAGTTCTCGCTTTTGACAATATATGTTTGACATTTTAAAACAAAAATCATTAAAGGATTTCTTTTTCCTCCAAATCTCTCCACTTTTGGAGAGATTAGCGAAGTGATATTTATCACCTAATCTTTTTCTCTTAACCTCTCCAAATCTTTTCTTCTACTTAAACATTCAAACAAAAACTTCGTGTATCACTCCCACCATAATATTTTCTTTTCTCACCAAATTTCTCTATTCGAACGAAGTGCAAGACACTTTCAATTATTTAAAGAACTAATCAGGATATACTGCAAATATACCAAGATCATGTGCAAACTTTTTGTGAAGCACAATGGAATCATTATTATTTTTAATTTAATTTGAGGTGCTATAAAATTGGGTAAATTACACTAACCTTCCTTGAAGTTTCTAACAATTACACTGACCTCCCCTGAAATTTATAAAATTACACTAACTTATCTTACTTTATCCGACAATATATAGATACTCCCTCCAGTCAAAATTTTTCATTAAAATGACAAAACTGTTCATTTTATTTATTTTTGCATTTTTTCAATTTTCACCAAATTTTTCAACTTATTTAAAGTTTTTTTATTTTATTTTATATAATAATAAATTTAAGGTAAACAACTTATTTTTATTTTATACAAAAATAAATTTAAAGTCTTTATCAAAATTTATTTGAAAAATGAAAAGAAATTGGTCAAATTTAAAAAAATTGAAAAAAAAAAATGAAAGGGACAATTTTGTCATTTTGAAGAAAAAAATTGAAAGGAAGGAGGTACCTGTATGTTGTCAGGTAAAGTAAGAGAAGTCAATATAATTTTAAAAACCTCAGATGTCAGTATATTCCTAAAAAAATTGATTTCTATGCAGACAATGCCAGACCAAGAGTTCCGGTTATAACAGGAATAAACAATGGTTACTAAGTGAAAGAGCGCACAGTTTTTAGGTTGTGCAATGCTTATATCTTAAACATTGTGTAATTCTTCATTATTTCTTTTTGAGCTATTAGCAAAATTGCAGTGAGGCATTATACTTAATTGCACACATGCTAAATTTTTTTTATCCATGTGATCATGCATCAGTTTGGGTCACGTTTTTAGAAGGGAAAGGAAAAGACAATGCAAAGAAAATCATTTAAATTCTTGACATTAATTTCGCTTTCTTTTTTTCCCCCCTTCATTTTCGACTCTCTTTTGAGAAATTTTTTAATTTATAGTTTTATTTAAGCAAGAGAAAGCATAAGATGAAATTTGTTTTTCCTTCTCCATTTCTTCCTTTTTCTTTCCTGTTCGTCACTAATCCATGAACCAAATGGAGCCTTAAGGTTGGCAATCAAGAATCTCTCAAGCTTACAGAAAGAAAACACTACCATATGTGATAGCAGAAGGCAAAATTCACTGCAGAGTAAAAACATAAAAACACAGTAACATTTTGTAGCTCCAACATTTCGTAATAAATGAAGGTGCACAAGGTTGTCATTTTTTCTAGAGTGAACACCCTAAAATCCTCAAAATGTGACTACGCTTTGTGAACTTGTCGAAACCTACATCCACATAATATAAATGAAAGAACATACTGACATTTAAAACTCCATACTCAAATTGATTTTAAGGGGCCAATAGACCTTGATACAAGATTGGTGCTCCTTTGGACCTAGTGCTCTAAGTCCAGAATATACTACAAAACTCAAACCCCCTACAATGTGGCAATTTAGCTCTAGCATTTAGTAGAGAGAAGCCAGTCAAAAGGGCCTTCTCTGAAGATGACAATAAAATGACGAAAGAGTGGACAATGGATATCATATCACAGTGGGAAGTACCTGTCTTGCTTCAATGTCCTGGAGTCTGAGTGTAACAGCTCTCTTGTGGGCTTCCAGCCCCTCTACTTCTGCCATGGTCGCCACATAAGGGCCAAGCTTCTTCAAGCCTTCCTCAGTCAACGACTGCACAGTCATGTACTTCAGGAATGAAGCTAGAGACACCCCGCCATACATTCGTGCATAACCATAAGTCGGAAGGACATGGTTTGTCCCACTTGCATAATCTCCAACACTCTCTGGAGTCCACTGCCCTAAAAATACTGAACCTGTTCGGAGTGTCAACAACAACTTAAATTTACTATTCTTTTATTGCGGAGAAATAGAAGTATAGATGATGATGATGACGTGGCTATACTAAAAAGGAAAATGAAATTAGAATTTAATGGAATTTATAAGCTGGCTAATTTCTGATTTTTCTACTCATGAAAATATAATGATATATGTAACAATTCAAATATATATTTTTTGATTAATAAAGGTATTGTATTGAGACCTTGTACACAAGAACAAAAAAGAAGGGGACGGGCACAAAAATTAAAGCCTAAAATCTTCCAAAAAATCTACAAAAGTAGCCAAGTACGTTGGGTTAGCTTCTTTACTCCAAAAGTAGAAAGAATCTTTGAAACAAAAAACAGACTGCTCGTCCCTCAAACATTCTCCTATTTCTTTCCCGCCATAACATAAGCACTACACAAGACACAACGGAGCCATTTTCCAAACCATCTTTACTTCCTTATGAATCCTACTGCACCTCCAACACATGAATAATTCCCGAAAAGAGGCTGACATTGACCAACTAATGCCAAACAAGGAAAAAACCACACTCCAACAGTCCATTTCTATATCACGATGCAAAAGAAGATGCTCCAATGCTTCCTGCTTTCTTTTTTTGGATAGGTTAATTACTCGCACACTTTACCCCTTAAGGGGACTTGAACCTTCAACCTCCCATATGGGAGGTGGAGGAGGTATTGGTCTGTTTTCTGTCAGTTTTTTTTTTTACACATCCCACATCAATTGACTAGCAAAAAACCCTTTTTTTTTTTTTTTTTCAAATTATCCAATGTCAAGATAGCTCCCCAAGTCATCGTCCACACAAAAAATGCAACTTTAGCGGCGACTCCCGATTTCCAAATCAACTGCCAAGGGAAATTCTGAACATTATAATACTCCATAGCCTTGTAGAATGATCGCACTAAGAACTTTTATTGTTATTCTCTTTCCATACCATCATATCGGCCCTACCATTCCAAACCTTGACTCCACTTAATAAGTCCAAAAACCTGTCAACCTCTCTCATCTCCCAATCATAAAAGTGTCTTCAAAAACTCGGATTCGACACCCATTTTTCCCCCACCTCCTACCCACAATCCTCCACCGAACATTGTCTATTACAAGCAAAGTTAAATAACATAGGGAACCTCCTCCTCAAAGGACAACACAAGGGACCTCCCAAAACCGCACCCTTGATCTTTCCCCTACCTCAAATCAAATGGTTTTATTAAAAACCTCACAATCCTTCCTTACAGATTTCCACACCCCACAACCATAAGGCTCCAAAACCTCTCCCGAGAACCACCCTCCCTCCTCACACCCATATTTTGTTGAACCACTTCGCTCCACATTGTTTTGTCCACTTCCACAAACCTCTATAGCCATTTCTCTATTAAAGCCCATTGAAAGGTCTTAGGTATTTAATACCTAAACCTCCTTCACCAACTGGACGCTTCATTTTATCCCACCTCACAAAATGAATTTTCTTTGTTGCTTCCTTACCTTCCCAAAGAAAATCTTGTTGAATCTTATCCAATCTCCTCTCCCCCGGGGTAGGAATGGAGAATAGAGATATATAGTACATAAAAAGATTGGCTAACATACTTTTAATAAGGGTTTGTCGAGCCCAACCACCTCTAGACAAATACTGTCCCTTTTATCCTGCTAATCTGCACTTGAATCTGTCCACTATTGCATCCCAAACTCCACTAGATTGCCATGAAGCTTCTAACAACAAGCCCGGATATTTGCTAGGAAAGGACCCCACTAATGGGGCTCCTCCACCACCTTAACTTCCTCCCACATGGAAGATTTTACTTTACCCTTAGACCTGAAACTACCCGAAACATAACAAAATACACCTCAAATAGCGTAGTTGACAATCCTATGCTTCACATAGAATTAAAGTATCGTCAGTAAACAAGAGACGAGAATCCTCCAATCTTCGATTCCCACCACCAGAAACCTCCAATCTTTGATTCCCACCACCATCCAACAAACCTCCCATAACAGCTCTATCCAACGGTCTTCTTAGAGCCTCCATCAGTATTACAAACAAAAAAGAAGAGAGAGGATTCCCCAGCCCACAGGATGAGTGAGAAAAACCTGCAGGAGAGCCATTCACAAGCATTGAGAAAGACACAAAAGAAATACATGCCTTCATCCACCCCCTCCATTTATCCCTGAATCTTATCTTCCTTAATAGGAATAGAAGAAAGCCCCAATTTACATGATCACAAGCTTTCTCTATTTCCAGTATACACTAGAAGACCTTCTCTCTCTTCTTCCTCACCAAGCCGTCCTCTTTCTTCTTCCTCTTGGTGTCGATGCAATCATTTGCAATGAGAACGGCAACAAGATTTTGACAATCCTCCACAAAAGCATTTTGACTCCTTTGAAATGATGTTTTCCATTACTCCTCTAAGTTGCAAAGAGAGTACCTTGGCCAACAAATTATACATACTTCCCACTAAATTGATAGGCTTGTAAGCTTTTATTTCCACAACACCCTCCTTTTGGCATTAAGGCAATAAAGGAGCCTTTAAGCTCCTTTCAAATCTTCTCCCTTGAAGATAAAAATGGGTGATAAATGTCATGACATCCTCCCTTATCACCCTCCAACAACTTTTTAAAAAAGCCATCGTAAATCCGTCGCTCCCCGATGCTTTATCTCCATCACAACTTTTCAAAGCAGCCACTGCTTCAAGCTCCTCAAACTGCCTCTCCAAAACTGCCCCACTCTCCGCTGGAATAGAGTTAAATTGCAAGCAATCCAAATCAAGTCTCCATTGTCTTTCTTCTCTGTACAAACTTTAATAAAACTCAGTAATCCTTTTCAGACCTCCTGTACATCCGTAAATAGTTGATTGCCAATTCTAACTTTACTTATGTTTGTTAGATCACTAGTTGCTCCAAAAGCTTAACTTGTTAGAGAATGGGCCCACAATGCATATCAAGCTCTCAACACTTCCCCTCACATGCGACCTCGGACTCACATGTGGAGAGACTAAGAAATCAAAGACAATCGCGAAATAGAAGAGAATGTAAATGCAAGCGGAGAATAAATGCAAATTGAGTTGAACCCAAGACCTCTCACAACCAAGGCTCTGATACCATGTTAGATCACCAGTTACTCCAAAAGCTTAAGCTGTTAGAGAATGGCCTAACAATGCATATCAAGCTCTCAACAATGTTGTCCCTTCTCCTACGTGCATTGGCCACCCTATGAAAAGACTTCATCTTTATCCTTTTTTTTTAAGCCCTAAGGCCCTACATTTCTGCCTCCACAAAGTCTCTTTCGCTCTCAAAATCCATCCCAACTCCCCTTTCAACCCAATCCCTTTTGATTTTCTCCTCTTCCAGCAGCACACCCGTCTGATTCTTGCTATCCAGCTCATTAGTTCTTGCAGAATGCTGGATTTTTTTGCCTTAAATTACCATTTTGTTACTTTATCAATGAAATTAGGAACCCTTAGCCACATATTTTCCAAACGAAAAGGGGTCGGGGGTCTTGTTGCTCCAACAGACACCTCCAGAGTCCAGTACAAGAGGAAAGTGATTAGAAATGGGTTTAGGGAAGCTTTTTTCGGCAGATCAATGTAGTTAAAGGCAAAAGGTATCCTTAAAGCACTAAAGTCTCACAGTACCTAAAAAGTGAGGCGACAAAGAAGCGCCACTAGCTTGAGTGAAACAAGGCGCTAACTAATACAATAATAATAAAAAATATATATATATATATATTACACATTAAAAGTTAATTCATTCTCAGTTAAATAATATCTTATCATTAAAATAATTATCATGTAACACTAAAAAGCTACATATGACATATTTAAGTGATATAACCATTTGTAAGCTTTAACGCTTTTTTATCTAAATTAATATTCAAAGTTTTGTTATTTATCTAAGTCTATATATAGAAGAAATTTTTGTAAACTTGCTAGTCCTAATAATATGGAAGACATGATAGGACCGATCTCGTAGACATCTAAACTATTTATCAAAAATCATGCCTGTGTTGGAAAAACTTCCCATATAGATGATCAATTTGATTCATGGAAAGAAGATGTTTTATCATAGACAGAATGAAAATAGTTTGCTAGTTATAGAAGATGAAATGTCAATCTTTACTTAAGATTTTTACATGTTGAAAGTACTACTCTCCTCATAACTTTGAATTTTTGGCTACATTTCAAATATTTAAATATTTATTAGCCAAATTTTGTGCTAATGTTTGATAATAATACTTATATTAATATAATAGATTGGACAATACTTATATTGATATGCCTCTCATAGAATTTTTAAATTAGTGCATAATACACTATAAACATAAGGACATACAAGTAAAATATGTTACAATTAAAAAGGCAGTTGCCTTTTGCCTTACTTAAGGTGATCGCCTAGGCGTTGCTTCTTTGAAGAGGCTTGGCCTGAAACACGTTAAGGCAATAAGACTGAAAATTGCCAAGGCGACGAGGCGATCGCCTTTGACAACACTGGGGCAGATTTAGGAAATTTCTCTTCCCACCCCAAGGAGATTAAGAACTTGTCCAAATGAGACATTGAGGGATTATCCCTCCCACTAACCCAAGTATACTGACCTCCTTCGGATGGTAAATCCACCAAAACTGTTTTCATCGATAAATTCCATAAAATTTCTCATACCCTCTATCAATTTGCTACCATCTTTCTTTTCTAAAGGATAGTGCACTATGTTGAAGTCTCCCCTAATGCCTTATAAATTCGACCCTCTATTAGCAGCCTGAGTCAATTCCTGCCTGTGAAGTACAAATACTCTATTTTGACTCACGTATCCATCGATAAATTCTATAAAATTTCTCATACCTAGGTATGGCAATGGGGCGAGTTTGGGGTGGGGTGGCCCTTCCCCGCCCCATTTAGAGGCCTACCCCGACCCCGTTTATATTCCCCAACTCTACCTCACCCCACCCCGAACCCTGATATATATTTTTTTTTAAGTAAGTTAAAATTTTTATTTTGATAGGTAAATTAATTTTTATTACCAAAATAACTAATATAAGAAAAAAAATAATATGAGTGTGATATAAAAAACTTTAAAACTAATTTTATATAGTGTTGTTTATTGATAAATATAGTGTATATAAGAACAAATAAAAAAAATTAATATATAAAGGGGGCGGGGTGACCATCCCCCAAACCCAACAGAATTTTAAAAGCCCCACCCAACCCCGTTTATGAGCACCCCAAACCCGCCTCATTAGGGGGGAGGGGAATTGCCATCCCTACTCATACCCTCTGTCAATCTGCCACCACCTTTCTTTTCTAAAGGATAGTGCACTATATTGAAGTCTTCCCTAATGCCTTATAAATTCGACCCTCTAATAGCAGCCTGAGTCAATTCCTGCCTATGAAGTTCACGTGTCCATGTTGAACACCGACACACTCAAACATACGAAAAAAGAGTGTCTAAATTTTGGACATGTTAGCGAAATGTTCCGGGAACATTACAAACATGTTAAGTACACATTAGGACACGTTTTGGACATGTTTGGGGCACGTTTTAAACACTTTTTTTTTGTTTTATATAGTAGTTAGTAAATTTGTTTTGAAACCTGAATAATGGATGTTGATATTTAAATGAAAAAGTTCTTGAATTTTTATTTAATGTCTTTGTTATTTTAATATTTTAATGATATTTTTTGTGATTTGTGTGTTTTTAATTGAAATAATGTTAGGTTTTATTATATAGTCACGTAATATATATATATACATATATACATATATATTCAACATGTCCCTAACGTGTCCATATCCTACTTTTTTGAGAAATATCGTGTCCATGTTGTGTCGTATTCGTGTTTCGTACCCGTGCTTCTTAGATTTCAGCCATTACTCTCTTCTATTGGCATCCCTGTTGAAGTCCATAAACCACTCTGAAAATTCATTGCAGACCATCTGTAACTAATCTGAACATTCAGAAGATGGAGAATCTCCCCTTCCAGCTGTCCAGATAGTCCACCTTACTAGTATCCCACCCGACCACAATGCCTCCTACTGTTCCTATGGCATCCAGGCATCAACATTCCACTCACCTTTTTCCCCACAAACTTTCACAGTCCTACCTGTCATTTCCTCCATCTTCGTCCGCTGAAAGTAAACCACATCAGGTTTTCATTCCTTTATCAAACCCTTCACTACATATCTCTTATCTGGGTCATTTAGACACCTAGAGTTCCAAGAGATTATCCTTAACTTCATTGATTATTGTATACGACCAGGTTCCTGCACCCCCTATCCCCTCCAGTCACACCCCTCCTACCTTCATAACTAATTGAACATGCTAAATTCTTCAACTCCCTTCTCAGTTTCCTTGCCGAAGATTCCTTAGCAAAATCATTTCCCTCTCTCTCTCGAAGCGCCTTTCCCTTTCAATTATTTCTTTCAATCTCCTCGTATCAAATCCTCCTCATATCCGTGGCATGGAAACCCCACCACCAGGAACTTACTAACACCTTTGATTTTCTTCAGCACCCATACTGACACTTCAGTCCTTCGATTCTCCTTCACAACAATTCTCTGATGCTGCTCCACATAGGTGCTATTACTGGGTTCACACAAGACAAGCTCCTCTTCCAGACATCTCGATCTCTTTATTATCTCCCTGCACCCTTTCTCAACCCCTTCTCTGTTTCTTAGTTCATTTTTCTGATAGTGGCTGTATCAGAAAACATCCTCATATTTCCTCTGCCTCTGACACCCCTTCTCTCTGGAGATTGCTCATCCATCCCTCGAGCAACTACACACACACACATGTATATCCACACGCGTATGTATGTATGTATTTAACCCAAAATAACTTAAATTTCACCTTCTAAAGCTTTGCTATACAATGCTCTTTCAATGACGCGTCAGCTGTGGATATAGACTAGGCTATAGAATCAATTTAATAATTGTAATGTCTTCTCCTACCAACTTAACTCACATTTGTTTTGGCCCTCTCTAGCTTTCCTAACACAGTTTGATTTTATATCAAAACAATCCACCACAATGGTGAATTCATTTCACTAGGAAAGCTAATGCAAAGAAGTTTCACCCTACTTTCCCTCCACTTCATCTGTTATGACATGAGACTATTGAAGTATGAGGCCACTATAGGAAAGTTTTGTTGGAAGTTTGATGTCAAGCCCAATTCATGGGTATATTCTTCCCGTCCAGAATGGGGCAGAAACTGCATAGGGTTGTCATCGAGATCAAAGATCATCACTATTCATCAGAATCAGTACCAAGAATTTTGTACCCCCATAAAAATCCACGTGCAAGTCTGATGGGATTCCCAAACACACTTGTCAATGGTAAAAGGACCAATAAATATCACAGTTTTTTTTATAGCATTCTTAAAACCAATCAAAGAACAATAAGGATGGGCTGATTGAAGATGAAGTTATCGAATCAATTCCAATCTGAATTTAGGTTTCTTCTACTAGAATGGAATGTACAGATACCAGACTATTGTTTTATTTTAAAAACCAAAGATACATAATAATAGCTATAAAATTTATATACATAAGACCATACATGCAAACAATATATTTATAAAATATAAGTATGTACATAATAGATATTTTTCTCCAAAAAAAAAATTTCAACAACAAATAGATAATGTTGTCAGAGAATAATCAGAACTCATAAAATCAAGTATTTAAGCTTTAAAAAGAAAAAAAAAAGTTAGGAAAAGAGAGAGAGGAAAGAATAGAAAAGGAAGCAGAAAACAAATCAACTGTCTACAGAAGCTCTCGAACTTCTCCACACACACACACACACACATACATAAATATTGATAAGTAATTTCTCCACATATTTCACGATAAACATACGAAATTGCAACAGGGAAGAAAATTCTGTTGGTTCTTGGTACAGAAGTTTTTCCTTTTTCCCAACGAAAACTTATTGAAAATGTCAATGTTGGGATTAGGCAAATGGCTAACGAAGAAAAGGATTAAAGGCAGATGGTGTGCCACTTAAAGAATGAAAAGCTATGCCATAGAAATCCTTCGGTACTTTTTTTGCTATGTAGATATACTACTGTACAGTTACAAAACATCAAACATAGTGAAGACTAAGGATGCGCATGTACATATAGGCCAATAAATTAATCCACTTTTTATGCAGTGGTGTTAATATAGGAAAAGCCAGGTGATAACAAGTAACACACATACACAAAAAGGTGCACAAAAACATAAAATGGTGATCGATAAATAGCAATAACAGCATCAAAGTTAACATTAATGATTCGAATACATATTGGCAATGCTGCTTGAGAATACAACCAGAAACGACGAGAAGATTAAAAAACACAGAAGCTTCTGTACCCGCATTTTCAATGAAACTCTCCCAGTTCTCTGCATCTTTCACATTAATGATCAGATGTTCGGGTGCATATAAGTTTGAAAAGGAGATTGCCTGGAAATCCCAAAAGACAAGTTTAGTCACAATCAGCAATGAAACATGACTTGGACCATGAGCAATACTACAATAATCTAAAGAAATGGAATGCAACAAATAGACAAGTTAACATACACAAACACATGTAAACAAAGTAGCATTACAGTGAATAGTATCCACTGGCTCATCTCATGAACACTTTCCTAAACTTGACCCCATGCTAGCCATATTGTCCTTTTTGTTTCTTCCATCAGAATGATACTTCCTACCTTGTCAGTCATTTTAAGTTCTATAAGGACTCCTGCCAATTTAGCAGTGCTAAAAATCTTGAGCATCTTTATGCAAAAATACATTGTCTCTAATGTATGTATGATTAACGAAACAAGATATATAATACCACAAATCAATATGTTCCACCATGATAAAGACTCGCGAAGTCAAATTGAACAACCAATATAAAGTTCATGCAAAGACTACCATGGCAAGTGTCACAGGGTCAAAATCCGAATCAAATTTTTTTCGCCTGTGCGGCGTCAAGACCCCTGCCTTGACAAGCCAACCACACAACCCAAAGAAAGGCTTGAGCCCTAGAAGAGGCTTACAACACAGCAAGGTCTGTACAATTTAATTACAAACAGAAATTAAGGAACACACATATAGAACACATAGCCATTACAGGAAACACTCTTCCCAACCTTTTATTCAATACACTCTCATATGAATACAAAGGACACCCGGCCAAGGGTTACAAAACCAGACTCTTTCCCACTCAGATTCGTCTTCCACACCTCTGTGCACTTACACCTCTGTGTATACACTTTTGTGCTTGTTTGCAACCCTAGCATGCATGCATTATATAGGTAGCCATGCACAACTGCCTGGCAGTTGACACCCCCAACTGCCAAAGGGCTTGCAGGCACCAACCAGCCACTGCCACACTCCTCTGCAATACATACACATGCACATATATATTGACAAAATATATATAACTGTCATGGTGTCTGTGACACGCACATGATAGTGCAGTTGACACCCCCAACTGCTAGGGTTTGTCTGAATCAAGAGCACGCAGCCACCTGTCCCAGCAGTTGACACCCCCAACTGCTAGGGCTGTCTGAAGCCACTGATTTGCGCCACATCTGAGCCAACAGTTCATCTTACTGCTACACACAATGCTAGCCCTTGGATCAACGCGCTAGCACAGCATGGCAGTTTCCTTTGACTGCCCTTAGACAGCCTTGTCTTGTGCCAGACCAACAACTGCCCCCGCAACTGCCTTGTCCTTGCTACAGCCCCACTTGTGTGTCTGCCACGAGCTAAGTCCACACTTGCTGCACCAAGGTCTGCATTGACCACAAGTCTCAATGCCAAGCCACGCCCCACATGTCTTGGTCTTCCTTAGCCGCATAGGACACTTGCCCATGGGTGCCTCAAGGAGGTACTCCCCCCCCCCCCCCCCCCCCCCGCGGCCTATATATGTCTTATGAAGATTTGTCCCTTTGACAAGAGTGAATACAACTGCTTGCAAAACCAGGTCCTCCTCCTGTGCGCATTAGTCTTGCCAAAGGCAAACAATGCACCTAAGTGTTCACAAAGTGCATTGCCTTGACCCTTGCTGTCTAAGGCATGCACATCAGCTGCACCAACTTCTAGATTGTCTAAGTATCCCTCCAATACTTAGAATATCTCCAACATATCCACAAAGATGCCCATGACAGGCCACCCTTATCTTGGCCTTGGCATTGGTTGAGGCTCACCAACTTAGCTAACTTCGGAATGTCATTCCAACCCTAAATGTCATTCCGCTCCTGAATCCCATTCCACTCCTGAATGTTATTCCAATGGCATAGCATGCCTCCCCATGTCTAAGCCATCAAGGCATGGCATGTCGCTCATGCCCATGCCGCTGTGTCAAGTAGAAAAGGGTCTAACAACAAGACATAGTCATTTTCATGATAATTAAAACGTGCCCACAAATATTCTGTTGGAAACTTTTCAAAGGATGCTTGTTTCATGTGCTTCTGAGTGCACGCTGAAATTGAAAGTATAAAAACCAGAGACATAAAACCCCATAGAACACAAAGTAAAAAAGAGAGCCCTCCTCTTCAGTTATATATCCTAAAAAGCAAGAAAAGTATTTTTAGTTGTAGGGTAAGGCTACTGCCCAAACAGAATGTGCAAAATCAATCTGAAAAACAGAACTGAACAAGTAATTACTAATTATTGATCTTGAATCTATAAACAAAGGTATAATCACCATATGTTAGGCTCTTGGAATAGGAGTAATTGCTCTCATCAAAGGAACACCACCATAGATACTATTAAATTGAATGGTAATTCAAAGGGGATCCCCACATCCACAATTAAGTAGCCCTATGCTCACAAATGCATGTTTGGGACCACCATTTCCAAAAAAATAAGATAATCATATTTTCAGAGATTTAGCAGAACACTGGGCAGATTTTTAGATCTACCAAAAAAACAGAGCTGTTACTTTTTCAGAACCTGCCCACTTCCATTTAATTTTTTGATCAAAAGAAACAGCGGACCTCTAAATCTTCAAAGATTTATATTGCTGCAGAAAAATGCACTGTAAATCATGGAATAAATGTCTACATAAGTATTAGCTGTTACATAATTGTTTCTTGAGATACCAATCCCGATATACACAGATTTATCCGTTGAAAAAAAAATAGATTTATAGTGTAACAGCCGTTACTGGCCTCAGTATAAACTTCAAAATTTTACTCCTCATTTTTTTGCCATTCGATGACTCAATCTCATCTCCAAGCCCCCAAAACTGATTTTGAAGTCCAGATCTGTTGATTCTGAGCTAACATACCATGATTTCAAGCTTGTTGAAGATCATCCAAGGTTGGGTCTTAAAACTTTTGATTTACAGTTTGTTCATATTCTTTATATATACTCAATTTGAGTTTAGATCTACCTATTTGGAACTGACGTCTTGTGTTTTGGAACTTGGATCTTGGAGCCTGAGTTTTTGGACTTGAGGGGTGGTAGATTTGATTTTTGAAGGTAAGGTTTATGGCTAGTGGTTTACAACTTCAAGTTTGAGATTTTGTGGTTTGTTCGAAGCTTTTTAGGACATTTTGGTGGTGATTTCATATATTAATTAGGTATGTATTATGGATCAGGTAGTAATGATGGAAAAAATTAATATCTAGTAATATTTGTATAATAATTGTACTATTGTAGAAATTAGAATTATCTTACCAAATGTCATTTACTTTTTTATGAATTATTACTTGTGAACTTATAATTGCATTTCTAGTTATTGTTTATATTAATTTGTGACTTAGTTCAATATTATTCCTAATAAATTATATTTTCTTATTAAGTTGACATAAAAAAATAAATATAAAATCTAATACAATAAGTAAAACATGCTTATAAATGTCATAAAATTGAAAATAAACAATGAAAAACACAAAATGTGACAAATTGGGGTCAAATAATGTGCATCAATGACTTTTAAGGGATTTGCCTATGGTTGGAAAAAAATTCATAGAAGCAGTTTCTGATTCTCATTATATATCAATCAATACCCCCAATATCATTGCACTCCGACTGTTATGTATCTCGATACAGCAATTAAAAACCATGCTATATATAGTCCTACCTATAACTATACTTTTCAGTTCTAGTAAGTAATTTGAATTATAAGCATGCATATAAAATTAATTCATACAGGTAAGTCAGAGCTATGAAAATCAGGTAAAGAATCAGAAGACTAACCTCAAACATATCACGAGCGAATACAGTAAAGCTATGGCTGAGTGCTTTCGAAGCAAACTCTCCCCTTGGAAGGCTTTCGCACTGCTTGCTGATTTCCCCCTCAATTGCCCTTAGATCCACACCGTCCCCAGCAATTACAAGAACAACTTGACTATCAGGGCCATGCTCAGCCTAAAGATTAGAAATTAATAATTTAAAAAATCAGATAGGAAATAAGCTTGGAATAATAAGAATTAGAAGCAGAACCAAATTTGGGTTTTTATGCATGCATATAAAGTGGGGGAGCATATCAAGGCATTGACCTAACCCAATTTCCAAGATATTGCATTTCGAGTAAGGCATTGACCATAACCCAATTTCCAAGATACTTCATTTCGCTATTAGAAGAGAAATTTTCACACTCTTGGCATTGGGAGACAAAGCTGGAAATATGTTGAGGAAGTTAAGGTAATAAAAAACAGTTATTGCAAAAATCGAATTGGGAAAAAAAAAAAAAAGCCTGGGAGTGGAAAACTAATTGCTAAAAGGTGTCAGGAGACATTATGAGGGAAGATTAGGGTTTTGCTGCTTCTTTAACCTTCCTATCTCAATTGAGTCCTCCCAAGTGCTCCAAAATGACAAAAGAAAGGTGGTGGCGATCGTTGGGAAGTATGGTACCTGCTATGGGGCTAGTCTAAGGAGGCAGATTAAGAAGATGGAAGTTAATCAATGTAGCAGAAACTTCTGCAAATTTTGCTGGAAGCATAGGGTGAAAAGGAAGGCCCTGGGAATTTGGCAATGCAGAGATTACAGCAAACTCGAAGCAGGTGGTGCTTAGTCATTAAACAAGCGCTGTGACTATTAGGTGCACTATCTGAAGGCTGAGGGAGCAGAATGAGAATTGAATTTGCATTGATATGTGGATGAGAAATTCCTTGGTGCAAACTTCAAACTGAGGGAATTTTTTTTTTCATATGACTGAAGAAGATTTCAATTGCTATTTATAAACCATTCAATGCTTTGGAGGCAAAAAAAAAGAGGAGTTTTGAGGACATTATTGTTCAGTTATCATAATTCTTCCATCAACAATCATGTCAATTGAGACAAGTTAAAGAAGAAAAAGTTACATGTAACAAATGCAGCATCCTACATGAAAGTCATCCACATCCATAAAAGGTAATTTGCGAAAATATCAAGTGAATTTTTATCAATGTTGTATATTACATAAGCAAAGTGAAACTACTGGGGAAAAAAGTGGAGATTTGAGGAGGTTCCTTTGTGATATATGCTAGTGTTGGTTATTTAGCAAAGTGAGGTATCTCATACAATAATGGAGGTTGTTAAGCAACCAATTGCTCCAAAAGCTTAAGCCATTAGAGAATGGGCTAGCAATGTATATCAAGCTCTCAATACTCCTGCTCACATGTGAACCCGGACTAGCACATGGATAAGCATGGAAACTACACAAAAACATAAAGAAGAATGTAGTGCAACTTTGTATAAGCAAACCAAACAGGAAATAAATGCAAATGAAGAGACTTGAACCCAAGGCTCTGATATCATGTTAAACAACTAATTGATCCAAAAGCTTAAACTGTTAGAGAATAAGCCAACAATATATCAAGTTGTCAACAAGGACCAAAGAGAAAGAGCAATCTAGGCGAGAGTGAGGCTACCCGGAAGTAGAGAGGAACAAGTAGGCAGTCGGCAAGCCCAATCAAAGAAAGTTTCGGCCCAAAAGGAAATAAAGAATAGCCTCAAATCCCAAGATGTCAAAATTTCTTAAGTTCATTGTCCCTTGATCACGGGCTTTTGGACCTATTTACAGACCCTCTGCTCATAGAGATATGAACATGTGCCTTCGGCCCATGTCACATCAGGTGTCACATTCAAGGGGTCACCCACGGGATCGTAACTTCAAAACTAAGTTTTATAGTTAGGTACGACTTCCTAGTTTCCTTTCTTGGTGGTTTCTAGTCTATTGACGACGGGGTTTTTTCATTCATTATTTAAAAAAGAGGATTAGGATCATATGCATTGAAGGAATTTTGAGCTCTCAACTGCGGTGAGCAGCTAAACTAGAGGCTTTGTTGTACGAATAGATACCGTGTGTCTTGGTGACATGGTTCCTCTTTGTTCCGGGCTAGCCTAAACACATACCCATACTCCCAACCTTCCGAAAGTGAGAAGTCATCTTGACTTGCCCCAGCTCTAGGTGCTGAACTAAGTATATCCAAGCCATCCCTTGTCTAGAGTGGTGGTAGCCATCAACCAATAGCAAACCATGTCTTGGTCTCCGAACTTTGCCTTCCAGTCCTAGGCAGTCTTAGTTAATCAAGATGCATTTGTAGAAAAGATGGTCAATCAATGGGCTTCATCATGCCATTTGGCAAAATAATTAAGTAATCAGAAAATTTTCATTAAAGAACGCCCAAGGGGAGTGACTCGCATACAAAGGAGTAGACTCAATCAAAACTAAAGTCTCATCATCCCAAAAACTATGCAAAAACATCCACCAAGGAAGCGTAAGATCCTACCAACCATACATACAAAATACACCCAAAAAGAATTTACTTTTAACTTTACAAGGAGGTATTTATTCCCCTTCAAAAATTTTTAATTTCTTTCTTTTGTTATACACCAAAAAATGCATCCCAAGACTTACTAACACTGCAGTTTTTATAACGTCCCCTCCAACTTCTAAGTAGCTCTGTCACGGTTCGCGACATAGTCCAATGGCAGCCAAAGAGAGAGAACAAGATCTGCCACACTTCTCGCGCTACCTTGCATTGAAGAAACAGGAACTCCACTATTTCCTCCTCACTCTTTTACATTACACACTGATTAGCCAAATGATCCGCCTCTAAATCCCCCCCACCCCCCTCTCTTTAAGATAGCACCCTACGCAATTACCCACCCAAAAAGGTAACCTTCATACGAACTTTAGACCCCCAAATGCTCCTCTAAGGAAAATCTTTAACCCCTCCTTGAAAGCTTATAGAAAGGCTTGATAGTGAAACCCCTCCCCTTCCTTGGCAAGCACCTAATCTCATAATCTCTATCCAGTCTAATTCTAACCTTATGCAAGACTTCCAACAAAGCCGTAATCTCCTCTAGTTCCCAATCTTGGAAGTTCCTCTTAAATTGGCAAGTCCAAACAACCTCACTTTTCGACTGATGCAAAATCTGCAACCATAGCTTCTTTACGAGAGGTTAACTGAAAGGGTTGAGGAAATGTTTGGATCAGAGCCAAGTCTCCCTGCCATATATCACTCCAAAAACAAACTTTCTTCCTCGTACCCACCACCTCTTCTATTGCTCTTCCACAAACCCACACCAAAAGGACCCTCCACCTCCTTAAACATCCAACCCTCTTCATGCAACCATACTATGTTCCTGATTTTTTTTACGATAAATAACTATGTTCTTGAAATTATTATTTTTCTTATAAGTAACTGTTAAGAGTATTTGTTAGTTTTTTGTGTTAATAAGGGCATTATTGTATCCCCCCCCCCCCCAATGTTAGTATATAAATGCAAGGTGTAAGGGCTGAAGTGAAATAGTAAGTCCTGAATCTTTCTTTTCTAATTTTCTTTCTTTTCTTCCTATTCTTTTCTCCTTCTCTTTAACCCTAATATCAATAGAATAAACTTAACTTGGTATAAGAGCGTGAAAATCTAGGCAAGAAGCTACCCCAAAACAAAGCAACAACAAAACTAAACTAACAGCGGAGCCAAAAGGCTGCTGACATCAGCATCTTGTTGATGATGTCATGTTGACGTCATCACCTTACAGTGACGGGAATATGTTGCCATGTTCGTCTTTCAATGATGATGCCTATGGTATTTTTGCAAATTTTTTTGAAGCCATTTGCATAGATTTTCCATTTTTGAATAATTTTTGGATTTTTGAAGCTTTTTTTCCAATCTGGGATTTTGGACATCTTGGAAAGTTTTTGATGCTTCAAGCCACTCCTAATAGGTGCGATTTGGCCTCGGCCATCATGTTTGGAGAGCCCCATGATGATTTGTTTGATTTTTGGACTCTTTGAAGCCATTTGGTGGCCAGGCCTGCTGTAAAGTGCTTCAGGGCAGCTGTTTTTTGATTGGGTATGTTATTTTTGCTACAATCTAATTGTATTTGGTTTGGGTCTGGTGTTTAGTGGTTGGGCCTGCTGTTTTTTGCTGCTATAAGACTTTATTTAGGTTGATTGATGCTATTTGTTGCTATTTGAGAGCTGCTGGTTGATATTTTATTTGGATCCCTTGTTTTTGGAGCTGTTTGATTTGTGTTATGGCCGAAGAAAAATTTTCTCTTGTGAAGGATGATGATATGCCAAAGTCAATTACCTCGAAAAAGTTGAATGGTCTAAATTATCTATAGCTTGGGCACATGCTATGAAAGTATTTTTGTGTGGAAAACGCAAATTGAAATATTTGATAGATAGCCCTCCTACCAAGACAGCTTCAAAGTATGAAGACTGGATGTGTGAGGAGTCAATGGTAATGGGATGACTTTGGCATGGTATAGAACCCCATGTTGCTACTACTGTTGAGTATTGTGATTCCTCTAAGAAGATTTGGGACTTTGTTACCGAATCAATTTCACAACAAAGTAATGTTTCTTAGGTTTATGAGTTGTATGAGAAGATTTTTACTACAAAACAGTCTGAGAGACCATTATTTGAGTATTATAGCACTCTTAAGAATTTATGGGATCAACTACTACAACACCGTCCTTTTAGTACTGATTTGGGGCAACATAAACGACATTGGGAAGATTTTATGATTGCTTTTTTGTTATCTACTCTTGACTTAGATCTCCGTGGCTTTAAGAATCAAATTCTTGCTAGTGAGACTTTACCTACTGCTGCTAATGCATATTCTCGATTGTTGCACTCATCTCTAGGACAAAGCTCTACTATGACAGGTTCTACTAGCTCTCCATTAGAGTCTTCTACTTTAGTCTCAAGCAGCGGTGGTTGTGAGTCTAGTTCTCGTGGTGGTCGTGGAGGTCATGTTTTTCGTGATGGTTCTAGAGGTGGTGGTCGTGTTGGTGGACGTGGTGAAAGAAAGTGTGATCATTGTGGTGGCACTAATCATACAGAACCTTATTGTTGGGTGAAGTATGGTAAGCTAAATTACGCATATCAAGTCATAGATGGTTTATACACAATCACTGCCTACATCTACCTCATCTACATCTATTATTCCCAGTTCTAGTTCTCATGATGCACTCACTACTCAGCATAGCAAGCTAGTTCAGACATTGCGTACCACTATTCCTTCTTCTTCCAGTACTACTTTGGCCAATTCAGGTAATGTTGCATGAGTAGCCCATTCATTGTCATCTTGGGTTATTGACTCTGGAGCTAGCTCTCCCACGTCTGGTATACCATCTATCTTTTCTGATTTAAATCCTCTTACACACAATATTATTTTAGTTGATGGGTCATCTCAACCAGTCCTTGGGATAGGTGTTCTTTGTCCTACTCCTTCCTTATCCTTACCATCTAGTCTTTATGTTCTTGGTTTTTCTTTTAATTTAAATTATGTCAGTCAATTGACTAAAAAATTTAATTGTTCTATAACCATTTCCCCCACTTCTTGTATTTTTCAGGACCTCAAGATCAATAAGATGATTGGTTCGGGACATGAGAATCATGGTCTCTACTACTTGGATTCTAGTGGTTCTTCCTCCCTCCCTTCATCTGCCTTGAGTGCAGTAGTTTCGCCTCTTCGGTGGCACTTTTGTCTGGGTCATCCTTCTTTGGACAAGCTCAAGTTAGCTATTCCTGATTTGAGTTGTGTGTCTAGTTTAGAATGTGATGCTTGTCAATTGGGGAAGCATCACCGTAGTTTTTTTTAAAGTAGTAGACATGGTCGTCAGTCTGAGTCTTTTGTTGTAGTTCACACAGACATATGAGGACCTTCCCGTTCTTCTAGTTTGATTGGATTTAATTATTTTTTGATATTTATGGATGATTATTTTCGTATGACATAATTATTTTTAATGAAAGAGCGATCTGAGTTACCAAATATATTTTTTAATTTTATAATGAAATCTTTGTTCAGTTTGGTAAATGAATTAAGTTCTTCGCTCAGATAATGCATTGGAATATACACAATCTGTTATGAATTCTTTTTGTGATGCTCATGGTATTATCCATTAAACTAGATGTGCTCACAGATCTCAACAAAATGGTGTTGCTGAACAGAAACACTGACATGTGTTGGATGTTGCTCGAACCTTGATGTTCAATATGCATGTACCCAAACACTTTTAGCATGATTATGTTCTTTCTACATGTTATTTCATTAATCTTATGCCATCTGTTGTTCTAAATAATCAGTCTCCCTTCTCTCTTTTATATCCTGATCTTTCCTCTTTTCAATTTACTCGTGTGTACGGATGTGTAGCTTTTGTTTATATTTTGGATCCTGGTCAGGATAAATTATCACCTTATGCTCGCAAATATGTTTTTCTTGGGTACTCCAAGACTCAAAAGAGTTATCGTTGTTATAGTCTTGAGTCTCGCCGCTACTTTGTCAGTACTGATGTTATTTTTTTTGAGTCCACCTCATTCTTTTTCTCGTCGGGTCAGTTGTTGACTCCAAATCTCATATCTTGTCGTGAGGGGGAGCCTTTCACACCTTCTCCTACTCTTCCTTTGCCTATTAATTCTTCGTTGAATTCTCCTTTGCAGGTTTATCAACGCTCTCACAAGAGGCGCATTGTTTCTTATAGCCTAGATGCCACATCTTCACCATCCGAAGTTCCTACTTGTTCCTCATCTATTCATGATACTGATGATTTACCTATTCCTCTGAGAAGAGGTAAATGCACTTGTACTCAACAACCTGCTGCGAATTTTGTGTCTTATGATCGCACTTCTCTTTGTTTGCAGTCTTTTGCTTGAGCTTTTTCTTCTATCTCTATTCCCACATCTTATAAGCAGACTCTATCTTCTCCTAACTGGAAGCATGCTATGGATGAGGAAATGAGTGCACTTCATAATAATCAGACCTGAAAACTTACGGATCTTCCTCTTGGGAAGCAAACAGTTGGTTGTCGTTGGGTTTATGCAGTTAAGTACCTTCTTGATGGTTATGTTGAGCGTCTTAAGGCACACTTAGTTGTTAAAGGGTACACCCAAACTTATGGTGTCGATTACTTCAAGACCTTCTCTCCTGTGGCCCGTCTTAATTCTGTCCGGATTTTGCTTTCTAGTGTTGTTAGTTGTTCCTGGCCATTATACCAGCTTGATATCTAAAATGCTTTCCTCCATGGTGATCTACAGGAGGAAGTTTACATGGCTCAGCCATCTGGCTATGTTGTTGTTGGTAGTGCACACCTTGTATGTCAGTTGCGAAAGGCTTTGTATGGTCTAAAGCAATCACCTCGTACTTGGTTTGATAGATTTAGCATTTTTGTGCTTGTATATGGATTTCGCCATTCTATTTATGATGATTTTATCTTTGTTTGTCACTCTTTAGCGGGTACCATTGTCCTAATTGCTTATGTGGATGATATTATTATCTCTGAGAGTGATTCTACTAGTATTGCAGATTTGAGAAGACATCTTAGCCAACACTTCCATACTAAAGATCCGTTATTTCCTTGGAATTGAAATTGCTCAATCTCGTCAGGGCATCTCTCTATCTCAAAGGAAGTAGGTGCTTGATCAACTTTCTGAGACTGGTTTCTTAGGTGCTAGGCCTGTTGATACTCCAATGGATTCTAATGTTAAACTTGATAGTGAATAAGGAGAACTATTTGCTAATGTCGGTCGCTACCAACAACTAGTTGGAAAGTTGATTTATCTTACTGTTACTCGGTCAGACATTACTTATGTTGTTGATGTGGTTAGCAAATATATGCATGTTCTTCATCAACCTCAGTTTGATGGCGTCTATCATATTTTACGTTATCAAAAGAGTGCTCCTGGTCAGGGACTTCTATATAAACCTTCTGTTTCCCTTTCTTTGACTGGTTTTAGTGATGCTAATTGGGTTGGTTGTCCCTGTGACTAGTGCTCTACTTTTGGTTATTGTACCTTGGTCGGAGGAAATTTGGTTACATGTCGTAGTAAGAAGTAAAATGTTGTTGCTCGCTCTAGTGCCGAAGCCGAGTATAGAATTATGGCACATACTGCATCAGAAATATTGTGGGTCCGTTCTCTTCTTCAAGATCTTGGAGTTGCTATTTCCGCCCCTATAGAGATGCATTGTGATAATCAAGCAGCTATCTTTATTGCTAATAATAATGTTTTTCATGAATGTACTAAACATATAGAAGTTGATTGTCACTTTATTCGAGATTTACTGATGAAGAAACAAATTGTCACTTCTTATGTTCGCTCAGATACTCAGTTGGGCAATATTCCCACAAAACCGTTAACTCGAGCTCCTTTTCACCATCTGTTTTCCAAGCTGGTCATGTTTGATTTGCACGCTCTAGCTTGAGGGAGAGTGTGAGTATTTGTTAGTTTTTTGTGTTCATAAGGGCATTATTGTATTTTTTTCCCATGCAAGGTGTAAGGGCTGAAGTGAAATACTAAGCCCTGAATCTTTCTTTTCTAATTTTCTTTCTTTTCTTCCTACTATTTTCTCCTTCACTTTAACCCTAATATCCATAGAATAAACTTAACTGTAACTATATTCTTGACATTATAGAATCAAAAAATTAAGAGCAACCCATTGTAAAAATTATCCATCAAAAATCAAAGGAAACTTTTCAAACATTAGTGACACCTGGGAAAGCAAATCTGCAGCTATATGAATAGGATTGGCGTGCTTGTCTGCAATCACAAGAACTTCTGATGGTCCCGCAGGCATGTCAATCGAAACCATAGCCTCACTGTTCTGTTGACAAAATATAAAGAGAAACAATTAAGTTGAAATAGATAGGAACCAGTTCTTGTTTTAAAAATTGAAGTTCTTTGCTCTTTCATTTATAGACAAAATGCATTTATACACGGTTTAAGAACCATATAGAGGAAGAAAGTATGCATACTTGGAGAATCATTTTAGCAGCTGTGACATACTGATTTCCAGGCCCAAAAATCTTCTCGACCTGCAGATTATGACCATTTACACTTGCAAAATAGATTCACATGCCTGTCACAGACTCACATATCTGAAGGCACCACAAAAATCTCATGAATGGAAGTTTTGTGTCTATATTCACTTTAGAATAACCAATTATCTTTTTTGAAAAACTTTTAACAAACTTTAATTCGGTATATGACAATGTGTGCACTACCCTATGGGCCTGAAAGCATGCAATTACAGGCTACCAAGGAATGCGGAATCTCATGGATGGAAGTTATTATATCTATGATCTCGCTTCTCTGTAGAATAACCATTTATCTCATCTGAGAAACTTTAAAAACTTTTATTCAGTGTATGTTCACTACTATATGGGCCTGAAAACATGCAACTGCAGGCTACCTAGGAATTCAGGTTCCTTTTATAGCACTTGAAAAGAAGTGCACATAGTTTTTTCACACACACATAAGTTCAACAGAAAATCAAGCATACAAAGCCATACCCCCAAACCCCAAAGACATGCTCACAGTCACGCATGTATAGAAGTGTTCCAAGTCTAGATCTTCATGAGTTCTCATGTCCAACCCCATGGATTGGTTTTGACGTGCAACACTTGTGTATGCCTATAGACCATAAGCTTTACATGTTGAAAGGGGAATCATCCAACAATTCAGAAAAAAATATGTATCATGCATCACTATGGCAAATCTAATCATTCTGTAAAGACTAAGAGTACATATCTCCAAACTTTAACAATTTTTATTTCCAAATGTCCACATTTTTCATTATCAACCTTTATAACAATCACATTTAGGTCAAACTTGATTTGCATCAAAGAATATTGATTTAGTATAACAAAACACATTATTGAATAATGTTGAGGACCTCAATTAAGTCCATAGTTTTGCAATAGTGATTCTAAAATCCTTACTGGTTTTTCTTTTCTAAATGTCCCTTACAATTGCAATTTGCATTGAAGAAACAACAGCTGAAAGATGCCATATATGGAAGCTTGGAACCATAGCTATGAGGTTTATTGGCAAATATCTTCGGAGAAATGGCACGGCATTTGTAATAAAGCATAAGCAAGGTAGGACACATAAGAATGCTGCGGCGGCCACATTAAAACAGTGCCTCAATTTAGTTTGTTTCTCTTCTTTTTGTTTTATTTAGTTTTTTTTTTGGCTCGGGTATGTCCCACTTTAAGTTAATAGTCCTTAATCATTTTCGACCAGATGATGGGGGGTTAAACAGGACAAGGTGTGCCAAGTTACTGGTGAAAATATGGGGAACCTTCTTGAAAAAGTTCTCATTTGGCCATCTCAGGTGGCTAAAGGCCTGAGACGTAAACACAGTTCCCTATATTGAAGTGAGCCATCTACACTAAATGCTGATTCTGTCGTAGTCTAAAGGAACTGAGTACAATTACTCCGAGGTTGCATGAGTTTAAACCACAACCAATAAGGCAAGTGCACCATCTACCAATTCATGGTAGGCCAAATCCTGCAATCAACAACCTTCCAACTATTAGGTATCATATCAGAGTGGGTTAGGTCAGGCTCACGGCCAGAAACAGCTGATTAAGATAATTTGATCCATAAAGCCAACACAAATAGTTTGAATTATGATTTGTTGACTTCTGGCCATTACTAGAGCATGATGAATCCCCATGAGCCAATTTGAAGACAAATATCTCAATTGGTCATAATATGATGAAAATCAAATAATACAACTCTCTTTTTCATTTTTCTTTTTCTTTCACTTTCTATTTGAGAGCACGAAATGGAATATTCCATAAAGTAGGATAGAAATGAGTTACTGTAATGGTATCATTAGATAGGTTACCGATATAAAGATTTCAAGATAACTGTATGATGATCATGATCCTTCCTGATCAGCCTGTGTGCTGTTAATGCATATAGCACAATTATGTTAAATGAGAAGACCAATGTGAGATAGTCCTATTTCAGCAGAAGATTGGTTGCATAATATCATCAGCAGAAGATTGGTTGCATAATATCATCAGCAGAAGATTGGTTGCATAATATCATCAGCAGGAACCATTTTTTATACGTTAAACCTATTCAAACACAAACTTCCTTTCAGAATTAAAAATAAATGAAAATTAAAAATGCATACTAAAGCCTCTCATTGATGTTGGGATGCACAAGCTCATAAACCTATCTGACCAAAAAAAGAATGAATATGCATTTATGTTAATGCAATACAAATATAATAGAAATACATAATGTGGAAACAGGTACCTTAGGGCAAGACGCCGTCCCCCAAGCCATAGCGGAAATGGCCTGCAAAGCTTATTCAAGGTTAGAAAACTTTGACAACAAATTAGAACCTGAACATGAAACCATGAGGGAAAATCGTAGTGTCAAATATACAACATCAAATTGACCAATATTTAATGATTTTCAACCTGAGCTCCTCCAGCTTTAAGAATGTGTGTCACACCAGCTTTCTTAGCACAATAAAGTACCTCCTGCATAAGAGCACATATTAGCTCTTGATAAATAATATCATAATAAGATATCTCTTCAAGATGTAAACAAATACCTTGCATATGCTGCCATCCCGAGTAGGGGGAGTTGCAAGAACAACAGTTTTACACCCAGCAATCTGTGCAGGCTGGTGTACAGAACAAAATAAATATCAATTAAAGCTGGTGACCCAGACATAAACAATCAAAATAAAGATCATACTTTGATGAACATCACACAGTAAATCAATCAACATACAACTGAAAGCATCAGAGCTGTAGAAGGTAAAACTGCAGTTCCCCCAGGAACGTAAAGACCCACAGATGCAATGCTCCTTGCCACTCGTTTGCACTTAACACCCTGACAGGGGATATAAATACCAATATGAGCTAATAGGTTCAGTGACACGAGATTCATTCCATATTATGTAGCTTACTTTCATGTTCTCGACACTTCTCTCAGTTGACTTTTGCACAACATGAAATGCATAGATGTTGTTGTACGCCACATCAAACGCTTCTCTAACAGTTACATCAAGCTTTATTAAGCAAACAGAGGGAAATGTTATTAGAATTAGTAAACTGCATCCACTGACATCATAAATTGCAAATTAATCATTCGGGTGGTTCCTTTGAACATATGTTAATGATATGCAACCCAGATTCCAAACAACACGACCCGAAGTTTAAGTAAAGTTCTTATCTTGCTTAAGAGAATTCATAAATAAAAGGGCACTCCGAAAATAAATAGATAAAGTACCTCTGGATCTGGAAGTTCATTGATGTTCTCAACTATTTTATCTAACGCAACTTTGTCAAATCGTGCAGTATAACTGACAAACAAGTAAACATGTCATCTTAGTGGCAACCTCACTACTAACAGAACTGAGAGTTGAAACAAATCAATTATGATTCCAAAAGCCTCAATTAACAACAAAGAAAACGTGATCTATTTATACAACATAAAATCAAAGAAGCACCAACTCTTTAATAGCGGCATCGCCTCTTTCCCGGACATCATCGACAATGGGTTGAACCTGGCATAGTATCAATGTGGCACAACTCACCAAATGCTTGATAAATCATGTCAAAGATTAACCCCAAAAAAAAAAAACACCTTCGGAAGCTCTTTAAGGACAAAAACAAAAACAAAAACAAAAACAAAAAAAGCTTTGGGGAACAACATAAAGGCTCACCGTACTGAAAATGGAAGAGAAATCAATGCGAGGACGAGTCTTAAGGCTATTGATCTCAGCCTGAGTAAGCTCTGACAGCCTATAAGACCTCATTGAACAACTTATAGCATTATGAGGAGATCCTGTGGTAACAGTCAACTACAAAAGATGATGATGAAGAAGCATAACACGAACATTTATTACATTATTCATCACATTGAAACCATGTAGAGGTCAAAGGGTAGTTGAGCACTATAGCTTGAGTTAGAGACTTCATATATTAGAGACAGTTATGCAAAATCACAATGCTTGGCCAAAGATTTTGCAGTTTGTCCATGTATTGCATCCCTACTCAGGGCTTAGGACCAGCTACCCAAAAGATATAACACTAAACAAGATGCAGGACAATCTATACCTATCAATTAAAAGAAACCGAAAACAAAGACGCTTTTATGGTATATTAATAAAAATCAACACATGTGAAAATGAGAATGTTGGATGGAAAGTTGCGATAAAAGGAGACATGGAATGAGAAATGACAACATCCATAAGAAGCTAGATATAATAAAACAAATCAAGATGAGGAGGTTGCTTGAGATGATTTGGTCAAGTGCAAAAGACTGAAAATGCCAGCAAGCTGGAGTGAAATGATTAAGGAATTTGTCTTTACAAGAAAGTTGTTATTTTCTTGAGTTCCTAGTTTGATTTCAATTAGGAGAATTTTCTTGGGCGGGATTATAAAAATAATTTATTTTAAATAAAAAAAAACATTTGAGTTTTTCAGAAATTAGAATCCAGGTTGCATGATATTCATTAGTCTTGTTTCTAGAGGGATTTTACTTGCTAGAGAGTTCTCAAGAGTCTTTTTCTTTTGGTAAATAGCTCTTAAGTGTATAAATAAGTGATACTGCATTAAAACAACCTGGACCTGGAGTGAATTGATGTTGAAGTTGACGAATTCATTAAGGACCAGTAGTCCACACACAGGTTCGCCTCCCTTAGGCGCCATAATACAATTACTTCTACTTGTCTAAAAAAAAAAAAATTGATGACCAGAAGTCTTTTTTTTTTTTTTTTGATTGGTAAAAGTAACTTGTATTAACTACAAGGGGCCCAAGGAGGGCAGCCCTCATAACTTGATGACCAGTAGTCTTTGTTTGCCTAATTTCATTATAGTGATGTTCTTATTCTAATTTTCATTCTCTTTCTCCTTTCCTTTATCATTGTCTAGAAAATAGCGGGTTATGTTATTAAAAAAAATAAAAGAAAAACTTGAAGCCATCAAACATCATTAACTCTTACCGAAATGCATATACTGACCAATACACATTCCTTCTATCACTACAATCCCAAAACCCTAAGCAATTTGAAATCTTCACCTGCCAAAAATAAGGGATTGTAGACTCATAAAAAAAAAAGGACTGTTGAAAACTTTGTTTTACAAATCCTATGTTTTATCCAACATCACAATCATCCCAGTTTAGATTTGATTTTTTAAAATTCTAGTATCAATTTCTTCGTCCCTGTATATAAAATATATATATATATATATATTCTTCTTCCCTAGTTTTTGGAAATCCTTTCCCCTACTTACGAAATTATCACTAGGCTAGCACCAAAAAACTCAACCTTATTGTCCATAAATTCCAACAACCCGAATTCTACCAGTTAGTATTACTTTAAAAAATTAATTAAAAGTTCCTAATTAGTATATTTTAAATTAAAACTAAAATGCACAATATCACGGTCTCACTGAAACAGACAAGTCCACTCATATTCTACATATCAAAAGCAAGTAAAGATAGGCTTATTTGAGTACCTAAATCAGTGGTGACATAAGTCAACAGATATCGCATGAACGCAACACCACAAACAAATTCACCATCAATAAGCAAATGCATTGTTTATATTACAGCAGAGATAAAAAAACAAATGTTTAACCACTAAAGGACAATCAATGACAATATGCTTTCAAACATTCTAGCACCACTTGCAGATGGTGGAAAGGGCCAGTGTCCTCCTTCAGGAGTAGAACCTGCGCTTACCCTATGGTATGAAGCTGTTGCGCGAATAAGAGCGCAGCTCATGCATTGGATGGACAAACAGAGCAAAACATATAGCTGCAGAGGGTCTTGAAATTGATTTCTATTCTATGCCTACAAATTGAACAGTTTACATGAACGCGTAGCCAATATACACATTTTCTCATGGCGACAAAAGCTCAAGCAAGATTCTGTCAATGGGGAGGAAAAACTTACGAGGTAGAGGAGATTGAAGAGTTGAAGGACATGGTGTTCCAGATCACGGAGAGGGGGTCGGGCTTTAGTAGACGGCTGAGAATCAATGGGGAGGGACTACAATGGTTATGCGATCAACTGGAGGACATAGGGAAGAGGAAAGAAGGAAGGAACTCGGAGAGGGTTTTCCATGGGCATTGCAGAAGTCTGACGGTCCTGAAGAGAGAGAACGATGGAGGACCCTTGTTAGAGTTGATGAATCGAAAGGGGGGCAAAGGTACAGCATATATTTCCCTGAGTTTGATAGATGTGGGGGATGGAAAGGAGCAGCTCGAGCTCTTTGGGAGATAGTGATGGCAGTGAAGGGGCCTGTTCAGAGTGCTCAAAGATCATTCAGGGAGGTAGCAGCGATTATGGGTTGGCCGACGAAAGATCTGAAAGTGAAGATGGGGAAGAAAGGGAAGTGGGTTGATGTCGAGGTGGATTATGGGTCAAGTAGTAAGTTTCTTGATTATTGCAGCAGATGTTTGGTGGGAAGGGTGGGAGCTCCGGGGAGTTAGAAGCCGGAGAGGGAAAGAGTACAGTGTTGTGTGGACAGAGTATGGGGTTTCCCACAGGAGTTATCACGAAAGAGCTACATGGTGACTGGTTTTTATTTGAATTCCCATCTACACAGGAGGCCACGAGGGTGTGGAGACATAAGGAGTGGGTTTTGGAGGGTCAACTGGTGCTGCTCAACTGGTGGCTCATGGCCGGTTGCTATTCTAGAGAGGGCATGAATCAGAACGAGGGGTGGATAAGATTGATTGGGGTGCCCATATTCTTATGGAACAGGGAAATCTTCAAGGCTATGGTCAATAGCTGCGGCAGATTTCTTAGAGTTGATGAGAATACAGAACAATGGCGGCATCTAAACTGGGCGAGGATATTGATTGCTACCACTGGACCTACCTTGTCGGCAACGTTGAAGGTCAAGGTGGGCTCATGGAGATATGAAATACCCATATGGCCGGACAAAGGTCCACATTTCTCTATGGTCGGAGAGTAAATCAGCCATAGACGGCCCATCGGTGACGGGGAAGAAGGAGGAGTTCAGATGGGGCATGTCCATGCATAGAAGGCCCATGAAGGGGATAGGAGGGGAAGGGATAAGGGGAAATCTAAGGAGCCAGTCAATGAGAGACACGTGGATTGTAGAGCAAAGATAAAGTTGGACGCTAACTCCAATGGGATGGCACTGGATGCAAATTCAAATGGGATGGTGTGGTCCAATATGGGCCCAGTGATGGGTTGTGGCAGTTATAAATCTATTCCTGAATTCACATGGATGAGTGCTTGAGAAGAGCCAACAATTTCCAAGTTGGATAGATTTCTGTGGCTTGAGAGGACAAGTTTCCTGACATAGTTCAATATTGTTGCAGTAAGCTAGTTTCGGATCATAATCCCATCTTGTTAGAGAATGGGGGTTTGAAATGGGTTAAAGTCCCATTCCACTTTGAAATACCATATGGTCAGAGAAAGGTCCACATTTCTCAACGGTCAAAGAGAAAATCAGCCACGGACGGCCCGTCGGTGACGGGAAAGAAGGAAGAGTTAAGATGGGGCATGTCCACGCATGGAAGGCACGTGAAGCGGATAGGAGGGGAAATCTAAGGAGCCAGCCAGTCAATGAGAGACACATGGATTGTAGAGCAGAGATAAAGTTGGATGATAATTCCAATGGGTGGCACTGGATGCAAAGTCAAATGGGATGGTACAGTCCAATATGAGCCCAGTGATGGCCTATGGTAGCTATCAGTCTATTCCTGCGTTCACATGGATGAGTGACGAAGAAGAGTCGACCATGTCCAGGTTGGATAAATTTCTGATTTCTCTGGCTTGGGAGGACAAATTCCTTGACATAATTCAATATTGCCAATTTCGGATAGGGCTGCAACTCGGGCGGGCCAACCCGAGCTCGGCCCAAAAAATTTAGGGCCTCGGCAACATTTCACATAATCGGGACGGGCCTAGGCTCAAATCTGCAAGTCGGAGTTAAATTTGGGTTGGCCTTGGACCTAGGAGTCAGGAACCTGATATATATATATATATATATATAATTTTTTTTTTTTGATAGGTATAATATATATATATATATATATATATATATATTATGTTACATTATGCAACATTAGATTAAATGGAGATTTGATCTCAACCCTTGATTCATCTTAGATATATATATATATATATATATATATATATGCCTCAAACCAAACCACTACTCAGTATATTGATCAGATCAACGCATTGACTCTCGATCTCGTCCCCTGACCCTAGTCATCCTCCACCGACAGCCATTGCACCACTGATCGTCGGTCCATCGCAAAGTGAAGGTCTTCAACATTCCTTGCCAGTCTAAAGTCCCCTACTCTCTTCCTTTTTGATTTCTCAAACCCTAGCCGCAACCTAACACACGAAGCGATTCCAGCCCTAACCACATATCTCGTCCTCTCGCCTCTCAATCAATGTCTTATTCTTTCTCTGGTTCATCAATGGCAGATGAATCAAACAAAAGGAGCTTTTGGCTACCAATCTCTGGTTCATCAATAGCAGATGACTAGAACTGTTGAGGCTTCTTGCTAGCAATCCTTTTATAGGAGATGAACGGGCACCATTGTGCAAATCAATCTCGGTTGGGGAATTTTTCCACTATTTGGCGTGCTCGGTTAGTTCCCCAAATCTTCTCAGTCATGTGTATATTTATGCTATGTTTGTTGTTTGTTCTATTTTTTTGTTATTGTTGTTTGATCTGTACTGATTTTTCATTATTTTGAAATCCTAAATCTTCTTATTGTTCTTCGATTCATGCTCATCTCTTATTATTCTTTGATTCATGCAATATTTGTCATTGTTTGAGAATTATTTAGTTTGCTCCCTACAAATGATGAATAGTTTTTATTTTCGGGTTCAGGCCTAACCCGATACAAGTAAATCTATGTTCAGGACGGGCTCAGGTTGATAGCTTCGGGTTGAAGGACGGTCTCGAGCTCACTGTTCCTGAGCTTGGGTTGAGCCAAGACAGGCCTCAAGCCTGGTCCAGCCAAGTTGCACCCCTAGTTTCAGATCATATCCCATCATGTTAGATAATGGGGGGTTGAAATGGGGTAAAGCCCCATTCCGCTTTGAGAACATGTGGCTCCATGATCCATGTTTTCGGGACAAGGTGGCATGGTGGTGGCAGGGGTATGATTTCAAGGGGGCCAAGTTTTGTGATGGCCCAAAAGCTATAGTCTGTGAAGAGAGATTTGAAGAGGTGGAATTGGGAGGAGTTTGGGAACGTACAGGAAAGAAAGGAAAGGATTTTAGCAAATATTCGAATTGGATAGGAAGGAGCACAAGGATGCATTGTCTAGTGAGGAAAAAGGCACAAGGGATGGTTTGAAAGGAGAATTAGGCAGGTCGCTCAAGTTAAAGGAGATATCGTGGCAACAAAAACTTAAAGCTCTATGTTGAAAGAGAGTGATAGAAACACTAAGTTCTTTCATCGAGTTGCTAATTATCATAGGAGAAGGAACAACATTGGGGAGGTGACCATTGGAGGTAGGAAATTGCAAGGTATTGAGGAAGTGCAAAATGGGATAGTGGATATTTATCGAAAGTTGTTCACAGAATCTCACAGTTGGAGGCCAAAAATTGAATATCAAGAGTTTGCTACCATTTCAGAAATGAGAGCTCTTAATTTGGAGAGACCTTGTGAGGAGGAGGAGGTGATTGCAACAATGAAATCTTATGATGGGGATAAAGCGCCGGGGCCAGATGGTTTCACGATGGCTTTTTACAAGCACTACTGGAGGATAATTAGGAAAGAAGTTATGGCATTCTTTGCTCAATTTTATCAGTCCTGCATGTTTGAGAGGAGTCTTAATGCCTCATTCATTGCGCTAATTATTAATAAAGAAGGGGCAGAGAATATTAGAGACTTCCAACCAATTAGCTTAGTGGGGAGTTTATATAAGCTTGTTGCTAAGGTGCTTGCATTGAGAATGAGGGGCTATGATCAAGATCATTTCTCTCATTCATAATGCTTTGAGGGAGCCCAACAAATTCTGGATGTGGCATTAATAGCTAATGAGTGTGTTGATGCTAAAAGGAAACAAAAAAAGAATAGGTTAGTGTGCAAGTCAGATACCAAGAAGGCATATAATCATGTGAATTGGGGTTTCTTGTTATGTTTATTGGAGAAGATGGGCATTAGAGAAGGATGGAAATGATGGGTGAAAATGTGCATTTCTTCTGTATCTTACTCTATTACGGTGAATGGATCTCCAACAGGTTTTTTCCAATCTTCTAGGGGACTGAGACAAGAGGATCCACTATCCTTGTTTCTGTTTGTAATTGTTATGGAAGCTTTGAGTCGAATGATGGACAAAGCTATTAGAGGAGGCCTGCTGAAGGGTTTTGTGATAGACGGAGAGGGAGACAGGAGGGTGGAAGTTTCACATCTTCTTTTTGCATATGACACCATTGTTTTTTGTGATGTTGAGAAGACTCAACATCAGTATTTGCAATGCATTTTGATTTATTTTGAAGCAGTGTCAAGGCTTAGAGTAAACCTTCAAAAGTCTGCAATTATTCCTCTAGGGGATGTGGATAATATAGAGGAAATGGTGTGGTGTATGGACTGTGGAGTAGGCACTTTCCCTACTGTGTATCTCGGGCTTCCTTTGGGTGCATCTCCAAGAACTGCAGGGATTTGGGATCCTGTCCTTGAAAGGTTTCAAAAGAGGTTAGCAAGATGAAAAAGCTAGCACTTATCAAAAGGGGGTAGGATAACTCTTATAAGAAGCACTTTAGACAATCTCCCCACTTATTTCATGTCTCTTTTTCCGATACCAGTTTCGATTCAAAAGAAGCTTGAAAAATATCAAAGCGATTTCCTACCGAGGGGGGGGTAAAGAGGAGAGGAAGAAGATTGACCTTATTGGTCGGGATAGGACAAAAGCTCCAATTGTGGAAGGGGGATTGGGGATTAAAGACTTATGCCTCTTCAATCAAGCTTTGTTAGGTAAGTGGAGTTGGAGATTCGCTACAAAGGAGTATGCCCTCTGGAGAGATGTCATCTTTACAAAATATGGGGGCGAAAGTGGGGGCTGGTTTCCTAGAGTGGTGGTAGAGCCGTATGGGTGTGGGGTTTGGAGAGCCATTAGTGGAGAGAGAAGCAAGTTTGTCAGGGGTATTAAGTTTTCTATTGGGGATGGTTCAGGGATAAGTTTTTGGGGTGATCCGTGGCATCGAGTAGGCATGTTGAACGAGAGATTTCCCAACATATTCATTATTGTTGTGGACAAGGAAGCTTTAGTGGCAGATTGCTTGGAGATGGTGGGGAAGGAGAACTTGGAGTCCCAAATTTAGGAGAAATTTTTATGATGGGAATTGGGGGAGGTGGAAGAGTTGATGACTGCTTTGCACGTGGTGAACTTGGTGGAGGGGAGGTTGGATGAGATCAAATGGAAGGAAAGCGGTGACGGTTGTTTTTCGATGCCTTCTTTTACAAAATGTTAGCGGATGGGAAGGATGTTTCCTTTCCTTGGAACCTAATTTGGAGTTCTAGAGTGCCTATAAAGGCTGCATTTTTTGCTTGGGAGGCAGCGTGAAGAGTAGTGTTATCAAAGGCGCTCGCCCGGTAGCCTAGGCAACGGGGCAAGGTATTTTCAAGGCTCATCGCCTTGCTATGGTCCAGGCAAGGCAGATTGAAGAAGGTGACACCTGGGCGAGAGGCGTTGCTCAAGGCGAGAGGCATTAAGGCACTAGCCTTTTTAAAAGTACCAATTTTACTTAAAATGTCATGTTCTTTGCTGATTTCTTATTTTAATTAGAGGGGCATTTTTGTCCAAGTAAAGTTAAAAGAATAAAGGGCAAGAATATAAACATGCAGCCCGATTATCTTTGTATGAAGACAAAAAGTTAGGGCTTTTTGTTAAGAGTTTTGGGACCACCGTGAAGGAAACAAGAAGCAGCAACAAGGGGGACCACTTTATCAGTTTTTTCCCTTTCTATCTTTCTTTCTCTATTTTTCTTATTTTTTGTATCAGTTTTTTAAAATTTATTATGCTTTCAGCTTTTTGTTATGTTTTTCACGTATAAAAAAGATCATTAACATTCATTATTTTGTATTTTGAACAAGATCATCATATGAGACTTGAATAGATAACAAAAGTTTGAATATTCATTGAGAATAAAGCACCAAACTTAGAATGATACTTAATATAATTATAAAACATTATTTGACTTTGAATAAATTAATTTTTAATGTCTAATGTATTTTTTTGATTATTTTTATAAGTTAAGAGTCTTGCTTCGCTTAGGCTAATACTTTTTTGTCGCCTCGCCTTTCGGGCAATTTAGGACCTTAGCACCTTAAGGGTATTTTTTGCCTTCAGCTACACTAGTGAACAGCTATTCTTATGGTGGAGAACCTTAAAAAAAGGGGGATACCACGTTCCTAATTAATGTACAATGTGCAAAATAGAGGAAGAAACGGCGGATCACCTTCTTTTGAATTGCAAGTATGCATGGGACATGTGGAGTCTTTTGTTTGCCTTGTTTGGATGTAGTTGGGTTATGTCGGGCATTGTTAAGCTTCTTTTTGAGTTGGTGATGTAGGAAAATTAGAAAGGAGTTAAGAATTGCTTGGAGAATGGCACCAATTTGTCTTGTTTGGTGCCTTTGGCAAGAGAAAAATAGAAGACTTTTTATGGAGTGGAGACCCCCCCATGGAAGTTCAAAGAAACTTTTTTGAAAACATTTTTTTTTTGCATTAAAGAAAAATACCCAATGTATTTAGATAAGCTTATAGATTTTTTTTTTGGGGGGGGGGGGGGGGGGGAGGGGTCTTAGGCTTTGATTTTTTGTTGTCGGCCCCTTTTTTGTAAAGTTGGGTTGCCCTCCTCGGGCCCCTTTCATTATATATATTGCCTCTACTGATAAATAAATAAATAAAAAAGACAATCAATGATATAACATGATTCAAAAATATACTTAATAAAAAGCTTTTTGCGTGTCAGTTTTGTGTAAACAAATTATGAAAGGGTTGATTATTTTATAAGCATAAGAGATATCATTGGAAAGGCCCATGGGATAGATTGGCCTAAGAGGTGGAATTCCCATAAGTGATTCAAGGGATTGATTATGTAAACCATTATTTTCCTGATCTACATTGTACTTCCATATCTCGTACGTCACCCTATTAAAATGAAAAAGAAAAAGAAAAAGAAAAAAATAAGCCAAGAATATAGATGGAGCCAATTAGGACTTACCAAATAAATAAATAAATGCAGCCAAATGGATCCTATGAACCCCAAATTTGTGAAATGCAAATACCACAACATGCTTGCAATTATCTCAATGTTGTGATCAGTTAATTATAAGAGAACTGCAAATAAGCAACACAAAGATAACACAAAAATACTCCCTGACATCCCAATTCCATACACTCACCATACAATTCTTCATAAAAACGTTAAATATAAGTCAAGTGTCACTGAACCAAATGACCCAAATGATATACCTGTCGGCAAATAAAAAGATCCACGAGATATATATCGTTGGGCACCAATTATCGGAAAACGGTTAGTGCATTTGCTCCGGTTAAAGGAAAGAAGCTGGCAGTCCATCACCGTCTTCAATTAAACCAAGAAGAACGTAAACGAAAATCAATTCTCAGAATTATAACAGAAAATTCCAGTTAAGTATATTTGACAGCATCAACAATCTGCACTTTTTTTTTTTTTAGATTACAGGAATCTAAGACGATTATATATAGAAACATACATATACATATAAATCAACAGACTTGCCATTGAAAGCACATAATTCAAATTTAATTTTAAAAAAAAAAAAGAGTCAAAATTTGTAAGTTGTAGAGTGTAGTTCCGAATAGAAATTGTAACAGAAGCGCTTAAAAAGCATTACTAGATAATTATGCGGAAAAAAATAGCGAAGAACAGAACTTGCTAGCAGCACTCTTAAGCAAAAAGGTTTCGAATAAATAGACTGTAGACCATAGAAATCCGAATATACATACCTTAATATATTTGAAAATGGAGGGTTTGGAGTGGATGTCCTAAAGGGGCGAATTGCAGGCGAGCCCTTTCAGTCTGCGTCTCCTGTGTTCTGTTGCTGCTGGGCTGTAATGAAACAACAGTAGGTGGAATTTGAAGGCAAGTTTCTTACAAATTACAACTAGGGCCGTACTTGAGGAAAATCACAGCCGCAAGTACAATGAAAAAGTCGGAGATTATGTCAAACGGAGAAGGTTAATCGGGACGGGTTGGATTTGAGGAAGAATAATAAATAAATAAATAAACCTGATGGCGTTTGGAGCAGTGTTTTGAAATTCAGACAATTTGACCGATCAGAAAATAGATTGGTCACGGTCACTTAGTTTAACGATTAATTCAAATTAAATCATGATATTATAAATATATTTATTTTTAATATCGGATCCATCCAAATTGAACTGTTATAAATATAGTTATTTTTAATATATAAAATTATTTAATAGGATATACAAATGTAAATGTACATAGTGTAAGAAAATTTTGATGAAATTGAAGAAATCACAATCTAGTTGAAGAGAAATGCAATTATATTAGTCTATCAGTCCCATATCGAGTGTGTGATGAAAACTTGAGAATTTAAAGTACATTCAAATTATGATTTCTTACAATTAATAATTTCAAGTTATTCCACATCTCTTAGCAGAAGAGAGTACTCAATTTTTAAAATAATTATTTGTAATCTCGTGTCGTTAATTATTTGTATACAAAGAGTAATTAACTATAAGACATCGCACTAAGTGATTGTGTTATAATATTTTACAAGTTTTATAAATTTTTTAAATCTGTGAAAAATTACTTTTCACAATCATGGAATATATAAGAATTTGTGTTACAATATTTTACAAGTTTTATAAATTTTTTAAATGTGTGAGAAAATTACTTTTCACAATCATAGAATATTTAAGAATTTGTGAGATACTATCATTCATGACCTTGTATTATAAAAGTAAACATTTATCTTTTTGTCGTTCAAATTAAAGTAAAATTATCAATTTTTTATCAAAATACACAACACATATATTTCACATGCTAAAATGTCACAGGAGTGATGTGCATGTTTAGACCCTATATTTTGAGAAAAATATGAGACTATTTTAATCTTTTAATTATATATATATATATATATATATTATTTTTTTGGTTAACATCAACATAAATTTCATTTTAGTTTAATGGTTTCAACATTAAAATTATGTACCTAATCACGTATATTTTTATAATATCTTAAATACTTTACCTATGTATATATATAACTAAATTTGACGTTTTAGATTTATATTTTATATATACTTTATTATGTGATTATAAAAAAAAAAAATAGAGGAAATTGTACTTTTTTTCCCGTGGTTGGACCGTTTGCACATTACCTCAGAGTTTAAAAGTGGACATTTACTCCCTTGGGTTATTACCAAACTACAAATGTTTGTTTTTCCATCTAATTCGACAGTGCATAGTATCGATGCACCAAAGTAGCATCTCAGTGTTGCTGAAGTCTCTTTCTCGCTAAAGGAAATGTCCTAAATACCCCTTCCACCAAGTCGTCCATGAAAATTAAACTTCCATACCACTACACAAGTGCTTCCGGCTGGAGAGAGAGCAAACCATGCCTCAATCTTAGACATCTCAAGCTATCCTGTACAATCCCTCATGCGTGTTTGTTACTGTGGAGCTCGAGCACCACCTAGAATTGCTTGAACAGTGAGAAATTATGGAAGAATAATTTATGAGTGTAGTCATTATGGAGTAAGAGCAACACATATATGATAATTTTTGTAAATGATGATTCTGCAATGGATGTATAGTTTTTTTAACTTTATTTTGCAACTAAATTTAGTGAATAATTATCAATATTTAACTAATTTTTGAATTACCTAGATTAATCAAGTTATTATTATTTTGTTAATGGAATCGAATAGGTTGTTGGTAATTGTAGCTAGTTTGAGTGGATTGACCCTCCAATGTGCCAACGAGCCAAAGAAGTATTACCCAAATTGATTCAAAATAAGACTGTGTTGGAGAGGAAGTTGTTGGTTAAAAATGCAAGAAAATTATTCTATTGTATTGCATTGGTTTTACCATGGGTTCCGTGTTTTTTTTTTTTTTTATTTGTGGATGAAAAAATTTAATGAGAAGAATTAATTGTAAGGGTTATGTTGGGTTGGGAATGTCCTAAGTTGCTTTGGTATTTTTTGAGAAGAAATTGTTAACTCTAAAAGTTTTCGACCAAGGAAATCTCAGTAATTTTGATGATAACAAGACATTATCCAAATGAACTAATGTTTTATCCAAGTGACAATGCAAATAGGTCATCTAGTTCAAAGAAGATTGTTGACCCAAAAATAACAAAGTCCATCAAGCTAAATGATTCAATTCAAGAACATGTTTCAAGGCAAGAATTAAATCAAGTGAAATGTTCTCATGATGAATCAAGCAAATGGACACACTCAAGCACAAGGATTTAAAGACAAGTCAAGTGAAGACTATTATTTTTCTTATTTTAGGTTTTGAGTATGTGGGCATCAACACTAGAAAAAAGGTAAGTATGTCATCCTTTTTATAGATTTAGAGGGATTCTGGTTGTCTCCTTTCCTTAAGATGAGAATGAATGCCTCTTATGAAAGATAGAAAGATTAAGGAGTCGCCAGCTTGTTTTTTTGGCAAGAAACAAGCAAACTAGTTACGACAAAACATAATTAAAAGGAAACTAAAAGGAATGAAATAATCGAAATTACATCACCTTGTCTCCTAATTACATTCTAAAGATCCCTTAACATTGATCAAATAAAATAAGGCACTAAAATAAAGTGAAAACCAAAGAAAACATGGATGCGAGAGCTAAGGTACGGAGTAGGAAGGTGTTAGACACCCACCCCGCCTGATCCGAATGGATCGGCCTTAGAAATTCACTTGCAAGGCTATTTTATCATAAAAAAACTGAAAAGAGATATGTGATTCCAGAATAGATAAATAATAAAAGATCTAGTATAAAGAAATAAAACAAATCAGGAAAGATAGAAAATAGGTTTTGTTGTGCCACTTTGAGTCCCACATCGAATAGGAGTCGGGCACTAGCGTCGCTTATAAACTCTAGTCGTCCTCTTCCTTGCATTAGGCCTTTTCTGCCCAGGAAGAACAAAGCCGTAAGGGCTCTTAAGCCTAAAGTGGACAATATGATGCACGTGGAGCCTACTATGTGTCAGGGCGAAAAAGTACAGCATCAGTTTGGCGCCGTCTGTGGGAACGCTTAGGCCACGCGCTTTGGGTCATGTGCCTTGTTCCTGTACTCCACCAGTCCCAACTAGGGGGAGTAGCTGTTGTGCCATTTTGAGTCCCACATCGAATAGGAGTCGGGCACTAACGTCGCTTATAAGCCCCGGTTGTCCTCTCCCTTGCATCAGGCCTTTTCCGCCCAAGAAGAACAAAGCTGTGAGGGCTCTTAAGCCCAAAGCGGACAATATGGTGTACGTGGAGCCTACTATGTGTCAGGGTGAAAAAGTGCAGCATCAAGTTTGACTCAGGCCTGAAGGTTTCTTACGTATCCATTCAGAAAACGGAATCAGAGTAACGTAATTCTCCAGTTTACCTTATTTTATCAAGGGTGATAAAAGAGGCGAGATCAACCGGATCTAAAGAAATTTATTAAGGGTTTGAGAATATACCTTATTTAGTCTTGGTAGTCGGGCAACACTTAGGCTAAGAAAGTCTGGACCATAGGCTTTTGTCAAGCAGATCTCCGGTTTGTTATTCGATTCGGAAAGCGTCGCTTTGACTGGCTTCGTGGAGAAAGGTTGTCACTTCGGCAAGGCTTTGGCCTCAAGGGAGGGAGGGTTCTTATAGGGAGAACCCTAGAATTAAACTAACAGTGTAAGGCTATGAAAATCGTCTTTCTTTCCTATATTTTTGTGTCTAAAACTAATGGCCTAGGAGCTCTATTTATAGGGCAATATAGAGATTTGATCCAAGGGCCTAAGATGAAACCCTAAAATAGAGGGCTAGGATCATGTCTTGAGTGATAATAATCTAATTAAATAAATAATAAATTAAATAAGAATGATTATCCTACCTAAATGAATTAATAAATAATTATGACAATGCACGAACCAATAAAATTGGTGTCTACATGCAAGAGTCAATAAGATAAAAGAGAAATAAAATTTAAATGAAAAATAAATTCTAAAATAAAAACGTCTAGGTTCAATGTATCTCTATTTGAAAAAATATCAAGCAACCAGATTTATGAAAACTCTAAAAGTGGAAAGTCCTAATTAAGCCTAAGTAAACTATTATCACTTAAGATTACCAAATCGCCCCCAATTTGGTTGAGAATCTCGAGATTGCCACAAACTAAGTGAAAAGACCAAATTACCCCCAATTTGTCACCAAATGGCTAAAATTACCAAAATACTCCCATGTGGGTAAAATGATATAGAAATTATGAAAATGCCCCTCAAGTGACTAGGAAGTCCTACTGAGGGTAGGACTGTGCCAAAATTATCAAAATGCCCTTAGTGGGCAAAAATGTATCAAAATTACCGAAATGCCCTCCAATAGGCAAAAGAGTCCTAATGGGAGTGAAACTCCATCAAGAAGAGTCCTACTTGGACTGGGACTCTGGCGAGAGAGTCCTAACAGGAGTGAAACTCTATCAAAAAGAGTCCTACTTAGACCAGGATTCTGGTGGGAGAGTCTTAACAAGAATGGGACTTTATCGGGAAGAGTCCTACTTGGACTAAGACTTTAGCAAGAGAATCCTAACGAGAGTGAGACTCTATTGGGAAGAGTCCTACTTGGACTGGGACTCTGGTGGGAGAGTCCTCACAGGAGTGAGACTCTATCGGGAAGAGTCCTGCTTGGATTGGGACTCTCCCAAGAGAGTCTCTATCGAGAAAAGTCCTACTTGGATTGTGACTTTGGCGAGAAAGTCCTAACATGAGTGTGACTCTATCGGGAAGAGTCCTACTTGGACTGCGACTCTAGTGAAAAATTCTTAATGGGAGTGTGACTCTATTGAGAAGAGTCCTACTTGGACTGGGACTCTAGTGAGAGAGTCTTAATGGGAGTGTGGGTCTATCGGGAAGAGTCCTACTTGGATTGGGACTCTAACAAGAGAGTTCTAACGGGAGTGAGACTATATCGGGAAGAGTCTAACTTAGACTAGGACTCTAGAGGGAGAGTCCTAATGGGAGTGTGACTCTATCGGGAAGAGTCCTACTAGGACTGAGACTCTAGCAAGAGAGTTCTAACTGGAGTGAGACTCTATTGGGAAGAGTCTAACTTGGACTAGGACTCTAGCGGGAGAGTCCTAACGGGAGTGAGACTCTATCGAGAAGAGTTTTACTTGGACTAGGACTTTAGCAAGAGAGTCTTAACGTGAGTGAGACTATATCGGGAAGAGTTCTACATAGATTGAGACTTTGGAAGGAGAGTCCTAACATGAGTGGGATTTTATCGAAAAAAGTCCTACTTGGATTGAGACTCTGACAAGAGAGTCCTACCGGGAGTGAGACTCTATCAAAAGAGTCCTACTTGGACTAGGACTTTGGTAGGAAAGTCCTACTAGGAGTGGGACTCTATCGAGAAGAGACCTTCTTATACTGGGCCTTTGGCAGGAGAGTCCTACTGGGAGTAGGACTCTCTATCAAGAGGAGTCCTAATAGAGATAAAACTCAATTGGGAAGAGTCCCTACTTGAAATAGGTTTTTTAGCATAATCATTAATTTTTACTACTTAATCAAGGGTCACAAAATGATGTGTCTACAGAATGTCCCTCGTTGATGGAACATGCAAGCAAGTGAACTTCAACACAAGAAAAAAAAAAGACAACTATTTTGACCTTGATTGTGGTTTTGATGTGGTCGGACTCATTCCTCTATGAGATTCCTACGTATCACCCTAAGGCAAATCAGACCGTTTGTAGTTCGTGACTAGCAGAAATGAGTGTTGTCCTTACCAAATTTTCTCTAAAGAGATTCATCTCAATAAGACTGTTATAAGGTTACGCCCTCGAAAATGACTCATTGGAGTCTTACTTGATAAGAAATGCGATCCTAACAAGTCTTTCATGAGGTTGTGTTCTTATGTCCGGGGATGTTTTACCTACAAGGAAATTTCATCTTAGTAGGTTTGTAAGAGATAATGCGATAAGCAGCTTATCCGAAAGGAATGCTATCTTAACAGAATGATAAAATGTGATGCGATAGAAGGCTTACCCGAAAGGAATGTTATTATAATAGGATGATAAAATGCATCCTCAAATGGCTTTCTTGAAAGGAATGTTATCCTAAAAAGATAATGAATTTGCATCCTTAGCCAACTTTCCTAAAAAGAATGCTATCCTAATACGCCGGTAAAATGCATCCTCAAACGAATTTTCTAAAAGAAATGATATCTTAATAGAATGATAAATTTGCATCCTTAAATGACTTTCCTAAAAGGAATGCTATCTTAACAAGATAAATTTGCGTCTTTAAACGACTTTCTTAAAAGGAATGCTATCCTAATAGGCAAATAAAATGCGTCTTCAGACGACTTTTCTAAAAGGAATGTTATCCTAATAAGATAATAAATTTGCATCTTCAGATGACTTACCTAAAAGGAATGCTATCATAATAGGCTTCTTCTAAAAGAAATGTTATTCTAATAGAATTTTTTATGAGATTATGTCCTTAATGAACAGATTGCCAAGATGACTTATGTCCTCAAACAATTTTTACCAAGATAAATTACGTCCTCAAATGGTTTACCGAGATGGATTACGCCCTCAAATGATTTTGTTGAGATGGATTACGTCCTCGGATGATTTTTTTCCTAGATGGATTACGTCCTCAGACGATTTTTTCCTAGATGGATTACGTCTTCAGACGGTTTGCTGAGATGGAGTACATCCTGAAACGATTTTGCCGAGATGAATTACGTCTTCAAACATTTGCCTAGATGGATTACGTCCTCAGACATTTTTTTTCCTAGATGGATTACGTCTTTAGATGATTTTTTCCTAGATGGATTACGTCCTCAGACAATTTTTCCCAAGTGGATTACATCATCAGACATTTGCCAAGATGGATTACGTCCTTAGACGGTTTGCTGAGATTGATGAGAGACAAGATATGCAAGTAGTAACCTTGACCTAGATGGAAAGAGGTAGAACTCAACTTAGATAGGAGTGTGGAAAGGTATAAAAAGCATCATGTTGATGAATAACTCTTACCTCAGCTAGAGGAATATGAGATTTACTTAACTTAGAGAGGAGTAAGGAAAATGTACTCAACTCAGATAGGAGTAAAGAAATGTTCTCATTGAATGAGAGAAAATGTTATGAAAACATGTTTTTTTCATTTTTGAAAAGGGTTTTTCATTTAGAGAAAATTTTGAATTTTGGTTTGGAATCTCTTAACCCCTAGATCACTGGCAATCAAGTTGGTTATTCAAGTAAAAAAAACTATCCTTTGGTTTCGAATGGTGAGGTTTCCCATCTTTGAAGATGATTGGAGAAAATCTGCTCAAGCTGTAAACTAAGGATATGAAGGTTTAGGGGACTTGATCAACTAAAGACTTATCTTTTAGTTCATAGATAAAATCTTTTTGCCTTTCCAAATGATTTGGGAGATTCCTTTAAAAATTTCAAAGTACTTATTTTGAGCATGATTCCATTTGATCATTTGAGAAAATGAGAATCATTGATTTTCACAAAAGATTGTGTGTTTAACTGAGCATATTGGGATGAAATCATTGAATGAAAGAAACTTTGGGTAAACCAAAGTGATGGAAACTTTTCCCATGATGTGGGCAAAGTTGTTAAGGCATGAAAAAGGTGAAATGGAACCCTTTAGATGGAAAAAAAATCCTTATATTGGCATGGAGGAGCCTCTTGATTTAGGAAAAATTGTATGATTAAGAGTATAATTTACTCTTAAAATGAACAAGGTATAAGCGAGCCCTTTGTGAAGCAAGGATGAGTTACTTCATAAAATAAGAAAGCAATTTAGTGCAAGTAAGTAAAGAGTCCTTTGATGAGCTCCTTCAAAAAGTAGGTGAAGAATGAAGAAGCAATGTGGTGCAAACAGGTAAGGAGAAAGCCCCTTGTTTGTAACTGTTTGTTATATGACCCATTTATTTGTAAGTCCTTTTGAAAGAACTCTTAGTTGAAATGTGACAATTTCCTTAAGCAAGCAAAACCTCAAAGTGGTCTTAGTATTAGGGACGAAACGTAGGCTAGGGTAAAGTTTACCAAATAGAAGGTACATAAGGCCCAAAAACCCGTGTTCATAATACCAAGCCCCTTGTGTGCATCTCATTGATGTGAATAGCTTTAACGTGCATGACCTTGATGTGCATGTCTTTTCTTGCACATGACCTTCATGATCGAGCCTAAAGTACTTATTAGGCTGCCTACGTATCTTTTTTTTGGAGAATCAGGTCTAATGAAGTTCATTATTCGCTTGAAGTTCTTTGAGACATTTAAGGCTTGATTGACAGATTTCTTGCATCCTTGTTTAGAAAATGCTTCTTTTGATCAGGTGAAGGTTTTCTTTTTTTTGCTTTTTGACCCTTCCTTGATGGTTGTTTTTTCACTTCCTTACTTGGAAATGTTTTTTTTTAGTGAGGCAAAGATTTTCTTTCTTTTGCTTTTGATTCTTCTTAGATGATTGTTTTTCACTTCCTTAGAAATGTTTTCTTTCACATGGGACAAAGATGTTTCTTCTTTTTGCTCTTTAATTCTTCTATGAAGGCATTGAGAGAATGCACATATAGTAAGCTTTCCCTCCCAAGGTTTGGTAGATGGGTTTAAGAAAGAAAGACTGATCAATCAGCCTCAAAGAGTTTGCAAGTGGATATCTTGATATAAGTGATAAGATAGATTCAGTTTTTCAAGTGATGGCCTCTTATCCTTGGAATTGATTGCTTTTAGGAAACAATCACAATGTTGAGACTCACGATGTTGATGTTTGCTTAGGGTCATGATTATCTTCTTTGGATGGTGATTGAATCAGACAAGATGCCTTTGAGGCAAATGGATGAATTGGTGAACAATGAGAAAATCAAGATGATTAATGAAGTTTGATGATGAAATCTAGAATTAAACTAGCAGCATAAGGCTATGGAAATCGTCTTCCCTTCGTATATTTTTATGTCTAAAATTGATGGCTCGGGAGCTCTATTTATAAGAAAATATAGAGATTTGATTTAATGGACTAAAATGAAACCCTAAAATGAAGGGCTAGGATGTTGTCTTGAGTGATAATTATCTAATTAAATAAGAATGATTATCCTACCTAAATAAATTAATAAATAATATGACAATACACAAACCATTAGAATTAGTGTCAACATGCAAGAGCCAATAAGATAAAAGAGAAGTAAAATTTAAATGGAAAATAAACTCTAAAATGAAAATGTCTAGGTTCAATGTATCTCCATTTGAGGAAATATCAAGCAACCAGATTTATGGAAACTCTAAAAATGGAAAGTCCTAATTAAGCCTAAGTAAACTATTATCACTCAAGATTACCAAATCGCCCCCAATTCGATGGAGAGTCTCTAGATTGCCATAAAACATGTGAAAAGACCAAATTACCCCCAATTCGTCACCAAATGACTAAAATTACCAAAATATCCCCATATGGGTAAAATGATATAAAAATTATGAAAATGTCCCTCAAGTGACTAGGAAGTCCTACTGAGGGTAGCATTGTGCCAAAATTACCAAAATACCCTTAGTGGGCAAAAATGTGTCAAAATTACCAAAATGCCCTTCGATAGGCATAAGAGTCCTAACGGGAATGAGACTCTATCAAGAAGAGTCCTACTTGGACTGGGACTCTGGTGTGAGAGTCCTAACGGGAGTAGGACTCTATCAAGAAAAGTCCTACTTGGATTAGAACTCTAGAAGCAAAGTCTTAACGGGAGTGGAACTCTATCGGGAAGAGTCCTACTTGGACTGAGACTCTAGTATGAGAGTCCTAATGGGAGTGGAACTCTATTAGGAAGAGTCCTATTTGGACTGAGACTCTAGAAGAAAAGTCCTAACGCAAGTGGGACTCTATTGGAAAGAGTCCTACTTGGACTAAGACTATGGCAAGAGAGTTCTAACGCGGGTGAGACTCTATCGAGAAGAGTCCTACTTGGACTAGGAGTCTGTCAAGAGAGTTCTAACGGGAGTGGGACTCTATCGAGAAGAGTCTTACTTAGACTAGGACTCTGGTAGGAAAGTCCTACCAGGAGTGAGACTCTTTCAAAAGGAGTCCTACTAGGAATATGACTCAATTGGGAAAAGTCTCCACTTGAAGTAGGTTTCTTAGCATAATCATCGATTTTTACTACTTAATCAATGGTTAGAAAATGAGGTGTTTACAGAAAGCCCCTCGTTGACGGAACTTGCAAGCAAGTGAACATCAACGCAAGAAAAAATAAGACAACCATTTTAACCTTGATTCTAATTTTGAAGTGGTTGGACTCATTCCTTTATGAGATTCCTATGTATCACCCTTAAGCGAGTCAGACTATTCATAGTTCGTGACTAGTGAAAATGAGTGCAGTCCTTACCAAATTTTCTTTAAAGAGATTTGTCTTAATAAGACTGTTATGAGGTTACACCCTCAAAAATGGCTCCTCAGAGTCTTACTTGATAAGAAATGCGATCTTAATAAGTCTTTTATGAGGTTGTGTTCTTAAGTCCTAGGACGTTTTACCTATAAGGAAATTTCATACTAGTAGGTTGGTAAGAGAGAATGCGATAGATGGCTAACCCAAAAGGAACGCTATTTTAACAGGATGATAAAATGTGATACGATAGAAGGCTTACCCAAAAGAAATACTATCCTAACAAGTTTTTGCTACTTAATCAAGGGTCACAAAATGAAGTGTCTACAGAGTAATTTATGCTTAGATTAATCATTGGTGGTAAGCTCTTACTATTTAAAATGATCAACTAAGAACTAATCTTAAATAATTTTTCAAAACAAAATAATTACCATAACTTGAGTTTTGAAAGATCAAAAAATTTTGATAAAAGTATACTGAGAAAAATAAGCAAGAATACATTCATTATCCAAACCAGTCGACTAGTTCATGGAGCTAGTCAAGTTATTCTTAAGGCTTATTTTTACACTGATCAAATCAGTCAACCAGTTCTAAGAACTAGTCAACTGTGTGACCTATTTCTTAAAAATAACCTGAACTCATTGTCCAATACAGTCGACCTCTAAAAAAAACTAATCAACTATTTTTTAAAACTAAAAATAGTATATATCAAAACCAGTCGATTGATCCAAAAGACCAGTTGATTGATTGTTCTTGTGCAATTGAACCTTAAACCCTTCAGACAATTTAGTTGACCTAATCAGTCGACCAGTCCTCAATCTAGTCCACCGGTTGATGATTCAATTGATTGAATTTGTTGATTTGGCACATCAAGACTCAAATTTTGATCAGACAAAAAGGGAGGAAACAGAATCTAAAAGTTTAGATCAAAGTTGAAAACCTAGAAAACGTTGAAAACCTAAATCTAAAAGTTTTATCTATCTTAAATACTTTGAGCTTACATCTGATCTATCTATAGAGAGTGAGCATTTTATTGCGCCAAATCTACTTTTAAAGAGAGTGCCTTTTAGTAAACAACATCATATCATCTCATTGTAGTGAGAGTTATGAGTAGGTGCTACCCAGTAAGGAAAAATGATATATTTTACTGGGATAAGAGGGCTACAATCTTTGATTTGTAAATGTTTGGTTTACACCTACAAAGAGGTCACAATAGTGAAAAACTCAAGTGGTGATGCTTGAATCGAGGACGTAAGAAGTTTTTCAAATCTCATAAATTATTGTGTTTGCTTTCTCTCTCTCTCTCTCTCTCTCTCTCTCTCTTTGTTTATTTACTTGTATATTTATAACATTCATTTTTTAAGCTTTTTAAAAGAAACCAATATTTTCAAAATACCCTATTCAACCCTTCGTCCTCTAAGGTTAATATCTGGGCAACATAAATAATTATCATAAAAGTTGTAATGGTTATAAAACTATGTTGTTATTTTAATTTGAAAAACTGTGTCATTTTCAAATGTTTGTTGCATTAATGTTTATGTTTATTATATAAGACAAGCTCCATTATCTTAGTTAACAATACATTGCCAAATATTAATCATCAAGGTATTCAATATCAAAATACATCAATAAAGTGGAAACATGATATTCTAGTCACTGAAGTTTAATAGTTGAAATTAATACTCACTTTACATACTTCATTGTATTCCATAATTCCAAAATGACATATAAATGTATAGACATTGCCAATAATTGTTCTCCACAATAACCGATCCATGAATTTGATACTTTAACACCAACAAAAAAATAATGGACATTACTACTTCTACAGTCCCTTAACTCTCTTAAGACCACCTGCACCTGGAGGACCCATTTTGCTTTTCCACCAAAACATGACAACTTTATGGTCATTTTAGTTTGCACCTTTGTGGGCAAAGAAATGTGTGGTTTGTGTTGTGGTTGTTTCCCATAAATATAATCAAGAGGGAGGGTGATTTGGGTATTTGGAAAATATTTACCTACTTTGAAATTTACAAAAATAAATATAAGTAGTTAATAAAGAAAATGAATAGTAAAAGAGTAGCAAGAGCAATACCAAAATTTTTAAAAGGTTCTGATTGCCCTACGTCCTTGACCCAAGCTCCTCGCTTGAGTAGTCCACTATTGAACTCCTTGTAAGTGGAGTTCAAACCTTTACAAAAGAGCTCCCAACTCTTGAGCTAAGAAAAATCCCTTTTTACCTCATAAGGGTAACAGAAATGTCTAGATAGAAGATTAGACCTAGATGGGGGTGAATAGGTTTACCTAATAATTTTAAAATTAATCTTGCTCAATTTAAAATTGCCAGAGTTGAATTGAATTCCACTTTGATTATGTGTGTGTTAGGGTTAAAGTGTGCACAACAACAATATGTGAAATATAAACAATATAAAAAGGTAGTAAAAAAATTGCACACAATTTTTTGTTAACAAAAAAACTACCACAGATCAATCGTATTTGTGTTAAAAAAAATCCTAGAACACTTATCTAGATGCTCCGAAACCACCAGAAGAAATATTGAAAGATACAAACACAGTGTGCAAAAACAAACCCTAATACCTTAGGTTTGTTCACTATACTAATGACTTTTTTAATCTCATGTCCATAAGATTTCTTCAGTGTACACGTTATCATGAATCCACGAATGGTATCCAAGCACAACTGCAAATGCCTACACAACCTCAAAATCTTTCGATTGCACTGATTTGGAAATCCACAAGTGAAGCAACCCAGGAAATTATCAAATGTTGTTTTGATAATGTTCTCTTTAGAGTGACTAATTTCGAGGACGAAAGTTTTATAAGGGGTGGAGATTGTAAGGACCCCAAAAAATTATCAAATGGCAAGTTGGTAAATTGCCAACTTATGTTAAGGTCAAACTGGATATAAATTAAAGATATGTCACATAGACTATGAAATGAGTGTAGAAATGTCAATATGACACACGAAACCTTAAATGAAATTTTAGTGATTTATTTAGGATTGGTGTGAGTAAAGGGATCATACAGTCATCTACAAGATGTAGATAAATATGAAAATTCAGATGATGGAATTTGGAAAAATGGACTACATATTTGGAATCAGAGCGTTGAAATTAGCTAGGGCGCCAATTTTGGTACGATTTTGAGATAGTTTTAATTTAGGCGCGTGTGCACGCATAGTTAACCAACTGGCCATGTTGTGCCTCAAGAAGCGTGAGAAGATTCTCGAAAAAGCTAAGTGGAGATTCTAGAAAGGAGACATGTGACAAGAGTAGGGTGGTGGAAGAGGAGATGATTGTATGTGGTGAGGCGCATGGTGGGGAACAAAAAATGACACAACATTACTTGATGGGACAAGCCATCATCTCACCCCATTTTTCCTCTCTTTTCTCTTTCCCCCATGTGGTAGACTAGCCTTCTCTCTCTCTCTCATTTTTTTTTAAAACTCTCTCTCTTTCTCTCTTTTCTTCTATGACCGGAGTATGTGCAAGAATTTTTGTTTGTGTGTGTTTGAGAAAGGGAGAGGGAAATTGTGAGAATGTGTGTGTATATGTGTGTAAAAGATGTAATACCCCGACCAGAGTTAGATGATGCCTGATCCGGGTTGGACTGGGCCATGGCATGTAATCACGAAACATGAATTAATTATGAAAATACGATAACTATAAAATAAAGAATACTTGGGGACTCAATTGAAATTGTGGACTATTGAGTGATTGTGGCGACGATAGCATGTATAGGCACCAAGGTTAATGATCTTTGGGGGAAAGATTATGCTATGATTAAATTGATGATGCTAGGGCGATTAAAATGATCAAATACATAGTGACTTTTGAGAGATAGTAGTATACTTAAAGGCAAAGGTTAAAAACTTTGGGAAGAATCATACTAGTATTGAGGTTAATGATTTTTAGATATTTACGTTGTGATTTGGTCAGTGAATTGGGAGACATAGATTTGAAATTGTGGAATCGTGGGAAGTCGATGATTTGGTAATAATTGATAGCAGAAATAGTTTGGGGAAAACTAATGGATAGTGACATTTGAGGTTGAGACTTTGAATGGATTGAGGATATACTAGAAAAATAAAATTTTTTGAACAAGTCAGGATAAAGATATATAAAGCCTTGGGAGACAATTATCGAATAAGCAAGATTATTCGGGTGAACATGATGAGATGAAATGATTCCAATAGAGGGTTGATGCATACTAAAGGTTAGTGGAAAAATGTAATCGATTTTATGGATCTAGATGATGATATAATCTCACGGTGACAGTATTTTGTTGGGTTAGTAGATCTATGTTAAACGGTAAATGATAATGATTTTGATTGATGTGATCTGATGATTAAAGGAACGAAACTTGTAGTAAGTACTTAGAAGAGTTGAGAAGTCAATGACTGTAATATTACGAGGAAAATTGTGATTAAGATATAAAGTAAAAGTAACTAAATTATGATATTAAGAAGGTTGAGAACTCCCTTAGTAAGAAAATTTGACATAGTCCTAATAAACTTTAAATGTCGAATATGATATGAAAAATGATGGAAACACAAATTGATTGAACCAATAAATGATATGAAATCCAGAGGGAACAGGATTGTGAATAGTAGAATTCTCAACAAATAAAGTTAGTATGCTATGAAATCTTTGATTTCAGGTGAAATTAATCACGTCACAATATGACTTTGAGAATGCGGCATGTAGGGGAACTCCCTATATGGCTGAACAAATATGTAAAAATTGAATAAAGATCAGTGAGAAAAATGTAATATATGATGGAAACCTAAATATAACACCTTGAATAACTTTTAAGCAAAAAGAAAGAGAAAATAAAATAATGACTAAACTAAAAAGTCATAAGACTGTGAGACCCAAGCTGTTCCAAAAATGATGTGAGAAGTCCAAAGTGAACCAGATATGATCTCATAGTTAAAAATATTTTCAAAAATAAACTTTCATGATGACACGATGATCGAAATAAAAGATTAGCCTAAGAAATTTGAATAAGTCTACTAATAAGTCTAGCATGACTTAAGAAAGAAACGAACTGAGTATCATTGTATTACCTTATCTCATAAAGAAATGAGAAACCAAAAGTCTATAAAGATTCTACTGTTAACCCAAGAGAAATGGAAGATTTGAATTCCTCAATCTACCTAATTTAAAAAGATGAATACATATGAATCCGAAAACAAATACAAGTGTGTCAATGAAATACATACAATGAAACGAGAGGAAATTGATGAATCTCTAAAAAAAAACCCTTACAGATGGGCACGTGCTTGAAAACCATAATGAAATCTAAAATTTTCCCTCTCATGAGCACACGTTGTGAAGCCAAAGGCATATGAGTAAATCATCATCATAAAAACTGAAGGGAATATGGGAATATGGGAATATAAAAGGCAATGTGACAATAAAATACAAAAGGAAACATGATGTCCATAACAGTTGAACAGAATCTGAAAGACAAAAAGAAGCTCGAATCACTAACATTGCAAATCACGTAGCTGAGTGCAGGAGATAAAGTCCAAGGTAAAATTGGTAAACTAAAAGACCTTATTCTTAAGTAAAGACTAAAATACTTGAATAAGAAATCTAAGGTATTCTAAATGATAAGAGTGGTGTATTTCAGTTACACCGTTACCGTATGCCAAGAAATTGATCTAAAAGCAAAGGTCAAGACTGTATACTAAATCACAAAGCATTAGACTCCCTCCTAACTAAATCTGATTGATAGATAATTAATTTTACTATAAGGCAAACTAAGTTTTGAGGACAAAACGTTTTGTAAGGGGAGGGAGAATGTAATACCCCGACCCGGGTTGGACCGGGCCATGGCATGTAATCATGAAATAGGAATTAATTATGAAAATACGATAACTATAAAATCAAGAATACTCGGGGACTCAATATTGGCTAAATAAATAAAAATGATACCGAGACTGAATTTCTGCCAAACTTGTCGGTATTTCATAAATTAATATTTTATGGCATTAAAGATATATTTCTATGTATCATATGTAGTATCTTCTACATTTTTTTTAAAAGCACATTATTTATAGAATAAACTATACATAATATATATATATATATATATGGAAAGCTTCATGAAGCTTCTAATAGGAAGCTGCTGGGAGGAATGTATATCAACCGAAAACTTTGACAAAAGGGCAGCTATATAGTTATATATATATATATATATATATATATATATATTTTAGAAAATTTTTGAAGAAACTTCTTGAAGAAGTTGGAAAGGAAGAAAAGAAAAGAAAGAAGCTGCAACCACACCTCCCATAGATAAATATATTTATAATATAAACATATATGTATTATAAGTAGAATTAGGAAAGGGAGAGAAAGGTTTAGAAAGTTCTAGCTCAAGGGCAACCAACATAAAGAAATATCCAGATTTCTGGATATTTCTAGGTTGTTAGGCCTGTAGTTATATATAGAGAGATATAGAGAGAGAGATATATAGAGAGAGAAATGGGACAACCAACTTAGCTAACTTGGAACAACCTATAAGCAACCAAACCTTGAAACAAAGAGAGAGAGAGAGAGAGAGAGAGAGAGAGAAAGGAAAGAGGGATGGCTACTGTAGTTGTGGCTGCCAAGGATAACAGAGAAGAGGAAGCTTCAGGAGTTAAGCCCGAGACCAAGGTATGTATTAAGATTTTTCCTCTTGTGCTCTGTAGAGAATTAAGAACCAAAATCTCTAATATAATTGGCTATAGATTCATGATTTAGGACTTCAAACCCAGTTTTGGTAAGACACACATGCACTTTGTTGCACAAATTCACGAAGTAAAAAAAAAACCCCTCTTTGTTAGCCGATTGGCACACAGAATGCTGGTCCTCTGCTTTGCAAAGTTTTGTCCAATTTTCTAAATTTTTCTCAAAAAACTTTGATTTTTTCCTGAAAAATCGATTTTGCAAGCTACAACGGGGTTAAAAATGAGACTTTCTTGGATTTTCCTTGACACCAAACAAGTTAAATAATATAGGTGTTGTTTGAAAGCAAGTACCCACAACTAGTTTGGAAACAGACTAGCCGAGGCCAACAAAATGACTTTCAAAAGGGAACTTTTTGGGTTTATTCTCATCACATAAATCAATTCAAGTTCTAATTGTGTTTGGCCCTAGTAAAGGTCCGGATCAATTTTAAATATTTTTTTGATCTTTTGGGAACCTTTCCCTCAATATCTAGAAATGACTTCCATTCAAGTCCCCTACTATGCCAAAATTTAGGGGCTAGGTATAACTTCCGGGATTTCAAAATCTGGATTCTTTAGTCATCTTAGGAATCAAGTCGGGCTCCATTTTATAGCCCCACTCTTAATTCTTCCTATCATGGCAACCACTCGAGATAGGTTTTTAATTCCTTTTCAAGAGTCACCTCTTTTTATGATCCTCATCTCGTCAATCAAGGTTCATCTTGACCCTTCTAATAAGGTCTAATCAATTCTACTGGGATTGCATCTTCCTAACCTTTAGTATTTCTTTCCTCATTCAAGCAAATTGTTCCATCCTTTTTGGACTTAGGGGCTACCTAGGCATTATGCCCCTACTTTTTTTTCAAAAAAAAAAAATTCAAAAACCAAAAAATTTAAAATTCAGACTTCAAAATTCAAAAAACAAAAAACAAAAGTGCATGCTTCATTTCTAATAAATGATCTTTTTTTCTATTCAGATTGGATCTTTTCCTACTCAAAGTTTTGAAATAAAAAAAAAAAATTCTTTGGACTATTGGTATGGATTCAAACTCCTCTACACCTATTTGGTGATCAAAAAATTCATTGAGGTTTCCTACCCTATTGCAACCCTTACTCCCATAGTTGAGCCCAAAAACCATGGCATCAAAATCAAGCCAATCACTGTACCTTGTCATTGTGGATCAGGATCAATTACTCTAGATTTTGGTTGAAATCAGAAAAGACATGACTGATTATAAGGACGAAACACAAAGGCTCTCCCAGACAGTCCAATAACTATTACAACAAGGGTTACCACTACTTGCACCACTCCCAATAGGGCATAACAATGCTCCTAATAACTAACCTCATATACCTTCTTAAGATCATCTCCCACAGAATCAACAGGCCCAAGATGCAGCCACACGTGATCAGTTTAATCTAGCCGAACAAAATAAGCCCCAAAATGAAGTCAAACCTCAAGAGTAGCCAACACCAATGAAGAGGCGCTTCTCAAAAGGCTTGAAAAGATAGAAGCCTTAATATGAAAAACCAACCGTGAAGATGGCATGATTGATATCTATAAACTCTCCCTATAAGAGGTTTGTTTGTCCTACAAGTTCAAAATGTCAGACTTTGACAAATTCAATGGGACCACATGCCAAAGACCCACCCTAAGCTCTATTTTTGGGCAATGCAACGAATAGGGGCTACAACTCAAATGATGGCTCAAATGTTCCACCAAACCCTCACTGGAGCAGCTCTCTGTTGGCTTTTAGACTTGGAAGAGCCCGTATCCAAAGACTGGGAACAATTCTGCAATGCCTTTGTCAAGTTGTATAATTACAATAATGAGTAAGACATCACACTCAAGGACCTTGAGACCACCAAGAAAGAACCCAATGAGGCTCTTTCCACTTTCATCACCTGATAGAGGGCCAAAGTTGCCCAGATGGTCAACAGGTCGAGTGAAGCTAAACAAGTGCAAATGGTAAAGAAGAACTTGTTTCCTATCTACCGTGAATCAATGTTTGCCCACTACTTTGAGACTTTCAAAGCTTTTATAGGGGCTAGAATCCAAATCGAGGATGTAATCAATGATGGAACATTGAGGAAGATTACACAAAACATCAAGCCTAATAACTTAGAGATTGCCATCAATGTTTTAACTCCACAGCAGCCTTTCTCTTCGTCTGTTAGTTCAACCACCTCACCGCCTCCAAATTCACCCCGAAGGCGCCCATCAAGGTTATTCTCATAACTCTATGCATCATTGAGTGAAGTTTTTCAAAAGCTTTGCGAAGAAGAGAATCTCCAGCCTTTGGATCCTCAGTCCACTCCAAACCCAATACCCAAGAGCGATGATTTAAACAAGCATTGTGCCTACCATCAATGTGCGGGCCACTCCACTGATCATTGCACCATGTGAGACATGCTATCCAAGATTTGATTGATGAACAATTCATTAGGCCTCCTCCTTCAAGGATCAACCAATATTAGCCCATAATCAAGAATGAGGAACTTTTCAAGCCAAAGATCATAATTTTATTCTTCAAGGATAATTTCTATATGTCTTTCCTCATATTTTAATAAAGATTCTTTTAGAAAACTTTCAACAAAATGTTTGCATGATTCATCTTGATTCTTTAAGAAAATATATGTCATCAAATTCACAATAAGATTAAATCTATTGAATCTGATCATCATCAAACTTCATCAATCATCTTGATTTTCTTATTATTCACCAATTCATCCATTTGTCTCAAAGGTATATTGTCTTGTTCAAATCCAAAGAAGATAATTATGACTCTAAGCAGACATCAACATCGTGAGTCTCAACAATGTGATTGTTTCCTAAAAGCAAGTAATTCCAAGGATTGGAGGCTATCACTTGGCAAACCAAATCTATTTTATCACCCATATCAAGATATCCACTTGCAAACCTTTTGAGCTTGATTGATCAGCCTTTCTTTCTTAAAACCATCTACCAAACCATTGGGGGAAGGGGGGAGGCTTACTATGTGTGCACTCCCACAATGCCATCATAGAAGAATCAGAGAGCAAAGAGAAAAAAAATATTTGCCTCTTAAAAAGAAGCATTTTTCAAGCAAGGAAACAAGAAATCAGTCAATCAAGCCTTGAATGGCTCAAAGAGGTTCAAGCAAGCAATGAACTATGTTAGACCTGATTCTCTAAAAAAAATAGATACATAGGCAACGTAAGAAGTTATTATAGGCTCGGTCATGAAGGTCATGCTAAGAATTAGTTATGTACAAGAAATGACATGCATATCAAGGTTATGCACATCAAAGCTATGCACATCAAGGAGATGCATACAAGGGGCTTGGTATCATAAACACGGGTTTTTGGGCCTTATATACCTTTCATTTGGTAAACCTTGCCCTAGCCTAAATTTCATCCCTAATACTAAGAACACATTAAGGTATTGCTTGTTTAAGGGAATTGTCACATTTCAGCTAAGAACTCTTTTAAAAGGTCTTACAAATAAATGGGTCAAGTAACAAACGATTCCAGACAAAGGGCTTCCTCTTTACTTGTTTGCACCACATTGTTTCTTCATTCTTCACCCATTTTTTGAAGGAACTCATCAGGGGACTCCTTACCTACATACTTGCACCAAATTTCTTTATCATTTATGAAGTAACTCACCCTTGCTTCACAAGGGACTCTCATATGCCTTGTTCATTCTAAGAGTAACTCATACTCTTAATCATACAATTTTTCCTAATCAATGGGCTCCTTCAAGCTAATATAATAACCTTTTTTTTTCTATTTAAAGGGTCTCATTTCACATTTTTTCATGCCTTAACAACTTTGCCCACATCATGGGTAAAGTCTCCATCACTTTGGTTCACCCAAAATTTGTTTCATTCAAAGATTTCATCTAATATGCTCAGTTAAATGCACAATCTGTTATGAAAATCAATGATTCTACTTTTCTCAAATGATCAAACTAAATCATGCTCAAAACAAATACTTTAAAATTTTCAAAGGAATCTCCCAAATCATTTGGAAAGGAAAAAATATTTTATCTATGAACTTGAAGATAAGTCTTTAGATGATTAAGTCTCCTAAGCCTTTATATCCTTAGTTCACAGCTCAAGTAGATTTTTTCCCAATCATCTTAAAAAATAGGCACCATTCGAAACCAAGAGATGGTTCTTTTAACCTAAGCAACCAACTTCATTGCCAGTGATATAAGGGTTAGTAGAGTCCAAGCCAAAAGTCAGAATTTTCTCTAAATGAAAAATCCTTTTCAAAAATGAAAAAAACATGTTTCACCACATTTTCTCTCATTCAATGAGAACATTTCTTTACTCCTATCTAAGTTGACTACATCTTCTTCACTCTTATCTGAGTTAAGTACATCTTCTTCACTCATATTCCTCTAGTTGAGGTAAGAGTTCTTCATTAATGTGATTTTTTTCATAACTTTCCACACTTCTATCTAAGTTGAGTTCTACTGCCTTCTGTCTAGGTCAAGGCTGATTCTTGCCTATCTTGTCTCTCCTATATCTAAGGCAAGCATTGTCATCAACTTCTATCATTAGTTGAGTATATCACTTTGAGTGTGACTCCTTTCAAAGTTGAGTTCACTTCTTGTTCTCCCATTCTAAGAAAGAGTTGAGCAACATGACCTTATGGTCTAAAACTCGATTAAATTCTTCTCCATAAAGTCATATTGAATTCAATCATTCTAGTAGAGTTAACCTAATTCATCTCCCTAGTGAGTCCTAATCAAACGTTCCCCATAGAGTCTTTACTCTCCACATAAGTCGTTTGAGGAGGCATTTCATTAACCTATTAGGATAGAGTTCCCTTTTAGATAAGTCATCTAAGGACGCATTTCATCAACCTATTAGGATGGAGTTCCCTTTTAGGCAAGTCATCTAAGGATGCATTTTATCAACATATTAGCATGAAGTTACCTTTTAGGTAAAACATCCGATGACGTAATCCATTTAGGAAAAAATCATCTGAAGACGTAATCCATTTAGGAAAAAATCATCTGAAGACGTAATCCATTTAGGAAAAAATCATCTGAAGATGTAATCCATCTAGGAAAAAACTGTCTAATGACGTAATCCATCTAGGAAAAAATTGTTTAATGATGTAATCCATTTAGGAAAAAACAATCTGAGGACATAATCCATCTAGGAAAAAAATATCTAAGGACGAAATCCATCTAAGTAAACATCTAAGGACATAATCCATCTCGACAAAATCGTCTAAGGACATACTCTATCTCGACAAACCGTCCTTAGACGTAATCCATCTCAGCAAATGTCTGAGGACATAATCCATCTAGGCAAATGTTTGAAGACGTAATCCATCTTAGCAAAATTATCTAAGGACGTACTTTATCTCAGCAAACTATCTAAGGACGTATTCCATCTCGGCAAATGTATGATGACATAATCCATCTAGGAAAAAATCGTCTGAGGACATAATCCGTCTAGGAAAAAAAATTATGAGGATGTAATCTATCTCAACAAAATCATTTGAGGATGTACTCCATCTCAAAAAACGTTTGAGGACGTAATCCATTTAGAAAAATCATCTGAAGACGTAATCTATCTTGGCAATCTGTCCGTTAAGGACACAATTTTATGAAAATTCTATTAGGATAACATTCCTTTTAGAAGCATCATGTTAGAATAGCGTTCCTTTCGGGTAAGTTGTCTATCGCATTATCATCCTATTAGGATAACATTTTTTTCAGGTAAGCCATTTATCATATCACCATCCTGATATGATAGCACACCTTTCAGGTAGGTCGTCCATCGCATCATATTCTATCATCCTGTTAGGATAGCGTTCCTTCTGGGTAAGTCGTCTATCGCATTCTCTCTTATTAACCTACTATGATAGAATTTCCTTTTAGGTAAAACATCCGAGGACATAAGATCATCTCATGAGAATACAACCTCATGAAAAGCATGTTAAGATCTCATTTCTTACCAAGTAAGGCTCTGAGGAGTCATTTTCGAAGGTATAACCTCACAACAGTCCTATCGAGACAAATCTCTTTAGAGAAATCTGGTAAGGACAACACTCATTTTTGCTAGTCATGAACTCTGAACAGTCTAATTCACTTGAGGGTGATACGTAAGAATCTCATAGAAGAATGAGTCTGACCACATCAAAATCACAATCAAGGTCAAAATAGTTGCCTTTTTTTCTTGTGTTGACATTCACTTGCATGCAAGTTCTGTCAATGAGAGGCTTTCTATAGACACCTCATTTTGTGATCCTTGATTAACTAGTAAAAATTGATGATTATGCTAAGAAACCTACTTTAAGTAGGGACTCTTCCCAATTGAGTCATATCTCCATTAGGACTCCTCTTGATAGAGTCATTTTCTCGTTAGGACTCTCTTATCAAAGTCTCAGTCCAAGTAGAACTCTTCCCTGTTAGAGTCCCACTCTCCTTAAGACTCTCTTGTCAAAGTCTCAGTCCAAGTAAAACTCTTTTCGATAGAGTCCTACTCCCGTTAGGACTCTCTTAATAGAGTCCTAGTCCAAGTAGGACTCTTTCTAATAGAGTCCCACTCCCGTTAGAACTTTACTGCCAGAGTCCCAATCCAAGTAGGACTCTTCCTGATACAGTCCCATTCTCGTTAAGACTCTCTTGCCAGAGGCCCAGTCCAAGTAGGACTCTACTTGATAGAGTCCCACTCACATTAGGACTCTTCCTGATATAGTCTCATTCTCGTTAGGACTCTCTTGCCAGAGTCCCAGTCCAGGTAGGACTCTTCCTGATAGAGTCTCACTCACGTTAGGACTCTTCTGCCTATTGGAGGGCATTTCGATAATTTTGGCACTTTTTTGCCCACTAAGGGCATTTTGGTAATTTTGGCACAATCCTACCCTCAGTAGGACTTCTTAGTTACTTGAGGGGCATTTTTGTAATTTTTATATCATTTTACCTATATGGGGGTATTTTGGTAATTTTAGTCATTTGGTGACGAATTAGGGGTAATTTGGTTATTTCCCACACCTTGTGGCAATCTAGAGATTCTCTACCGAATGGGGGACAATTTGGTAATCTTGAGTAATAGTAGTCTATTTAGGCTTAATTAGGACTTTTCACTTTTAGAGTTTCTATAAATGTGGTTGCTTGATATTTTCTCAAATGGAGATATATTGAACGTAGACGTTTTCATTTTAAGGTTTATTTTCCATTTAAATTCTATTTCTCTTTTATCTTATTGGCTCTTACATGTAGACGCTAATTCTATTGGTTTGTGCATTGTCATAATTATTTATTAACTCATTTAGTTAGTTAGGATAATCATTCTTATTTAATTTTATATTTATTTAATTAGATAATTATCACTCAAGACATGATCCTAGCCCTCTATTTTAGGGTTTCATCTTAGGCCCTTGGATCCATGTTTTCTTTGGTTTTCGCTTTATTTTAGTGCCTTATTTTATTTGATCCATGTCAAGAGATCTTTATAATGTAATTATGAGACAAGGCGATATAATTTTGATTATTTCATTCCTTTTCAGTTTCCTTTTAATTATGTTATATTGTAACAGGTTTGTTTATTTCTTGTCAAAAAATAAGTTGGCGACTCCTCGATTCCTCAACTTCTCTATCTTCTATAAGAGGCATTCCTTCTCACCTTAAGGGAAGGAGACAACCGGGATTTCTCTAAATCCACGAAAAATGATGACATACTTTCCTTTTTCTGGTGTTGGCGCCCATAGGTAGTTTCTTCAAATGTGTTTGTGATTCAAAATTTTTACATTGAACTATATGATATTTATATGTTTTGAAATGTTTGATGTCATTCAAATGCTTCGTATTTTGTATTTGAAATTATGTACAATCAATAGTGAATGATTATCATGAACTCCAAAATGCTATCGGTTGAAAACCTGTGACAAGGTACTGGAATAACTCACGAGCTTTTCATGAAACTCACGTGAATTTATCCATGAGATTTTCAAGTGATTAGATGTGACCCGCAGCGAAAGTGAAGCATATAGATTACATGTGAACGTGGGGTATTGGACCCACAGTTGTGTGACGTGTAAAGACCAAATGTGATTGTGATGCAAACATGGGGTATGGGACACATAATTGTTATGATGAGTGATTTGTAAGAACAAATGTTGTAACAAGTCTTCGAACTTAAATGATAGGTAATGTAATAAATGTGAACATAAAAAAAAAAAAAATTAGATTGACTAGAAACTTTTGTTGGATAAATGTGCACTTGTGTGATTGCTTATGTTGTATGTTTGATCTTGTTGTGAAGTGCAATTCGTCTGAATCTTGTTAAGTGTGCTCGCGTCCCTTAATCCGCAGAGGGTGGGTTTCGGGATATGACATGACCAATTTAATTCCCATGTAGAGGTCTTATGACAAGAAACTTCAAAGATAGATCATTGCTCAAAATAATGATAATAGTTTCTAAATTCTTACATTGCCATTTATTTAGATTTTCAAAGTAATGTTCTTATTTTTAATATAATGTTCATTTTTAATGTAATATTCTAATATATGATTTGTTTATGTTTAGCGAGGATTCAATTCAATTAAACAAATTTTAGAAGGCTTTACATTAATAAAGAAAGACACAGAGTTATATCTTCAAAAATCCAAATCACGAAATTCATAAAGAAAAAACCTACATACCCAAAAAAAAAAAACAAAAAAAAAACAAAGACTCTTAGAATTTGTTACATCTCTCTTTGGCATTGCTATACATGCTTAATTAAGTCATTACGAAGGTTGTGATGAGCATTATTATCTTTAATTTATAGATGATGAGACAAGAATGATTTAAAATCAGTGTTATGGTCTCGCAAAATAACTATAGGTGGGTTACAATCTAGTGATGTTTCATAATTACAAATGGTATATCCATCTTGCTTATGTTCAATGATTCTATTAATGGAAAATAATACATGTTTTCTTGAAATCCCCAAGTGTGTCGGTATTCTAAAATCATGTTGGTCCACATACTGCAAATTGAGTTTGGAGAACCCCAAAAAGCTTGCTCCACATTTTTCTCACTGACTCTTGCATTATAGAAAAAACATTGCTTCTTTGCTCTATGGAGAAGAAATTGTTTGAACCATTGTTTTCCATAGAAGATATATGCCATCGGTGAGATAATATCCCATATTATAGGTGTTTCTATTTATAAAATAATTAGTTGAGGGGGCTTGTCTATAGGTGAGCTCAAAAAATAAAGGAGAACGGTCTAAGACATTGAGATGATTGTGAGATCCCAACTTTACATAAAAGGCATGCCAATCCATAGGTCATATAAAGGTATAGCTTCAAGAATAATAATATATTTTTTATATGACCATAATATTGACTATGCCATGTTGTTGAACAATTTTTCACTCCCAATGCATGTAATCCAAGCTTTCTAACATTATGGGAAACCCTCAAGCCTTTCCAATAGCAGTTAATCTAGCAATATCATTTTCCTTCGGAGATTTGAGATAATTATCCCCAAAAATTTTGATAACAAATCAACAAAAATGTCTTAGACTCTATATTACAATACTTTTTCCAATCTGCACATAACCATCCGATGAGTTTGTTAGAATTCCATATGGGAGCATTTTGATGGCAGATATCATCTTTTTAAGAGAGGACAATCCAAGAACTTTAGTTGTACTTCTTTTCTAAACAAAATAAGAATTGTGTTTTTTAATAGCATTAAAACTACACATAAATGCTTCACACATCATTCAAAGCATTCTCGCAACATTGAAGGTACATAAACTGGATCTTTTGCAAAATAATCAACAAATTGTCAATTATGACCCTTTCTTCTTTTGTGGAGAATGCATTTACGCCCCGCAATAGAAGCACCATGTTTTTTTGGGTTGTGCTACTTTTGCTCTTAGAATTTCCAACATTGCATTAGTAGTCATTTGATGAATAGCCACAATTGATGTTATTTCTTCTTCATCATCAACATTAGAAGAATATGAAGATGATAGAAAAAGAAATGAGCAAAACAGTTTTTAAACATTTTATTCTATTGAAAATGTTGGAGATGAGTTTTAGATGATGAATGATACTTATTTATAGAAACCATTTGGAGGGAATAAAAATTTGGGAGAAAATGTGTTGGAAGGAATTTTTTTAAGATTTTGAAATATAGGAAATATTTGAGTTACTGTTGGAGATGGCTAACACATCCAGGAAATTAATTGAACTGGTTGATCTGATTTGATTTTGATAATTATGTTTGAAAGGGATTATGAGCTGAGAATTTCTGTTGGGGATCTCCCACAAAGCAGGGAGCTTTTCTTATGGTGGGCCAAACATACGCTTAGTATACCATCAACGAATTTGATACCTCTCCATTTAAACAAAATGGGGAGGGTTTAATTGTAAAACAAGGAATGATCCACTATGTGTGAAGCTCATGTGCTGGGTCTCACATTATCTCACAAATGTCTCGAATGTAAAAACATATTTGCTAGTGGATACATTTATGACCGTGATTTTTTCCTCCCTGTTTGAATTAGGGTTTTTCCCACATAGTTTTGTGCCTCTTTATCTGTGATTGATTTAATTTTTCCTTGCTTAATTGATATTGACTATATTGTTAAAAGTAGCTAAATCAAGATCAAATTGAATAACCAAGTTACATTTACCATTCTTGTTCAATTTGAAATAAATTGAAGAACTTGGTTTGGGCCATTTTGCACACACTGACCGAAATTTATTTTGAAAACCTGTCTCATACATGACTCGAATTTTGAAATGCAGAGCTGTTTCATTCATTTATGTTCTCTATTGGATAAATCCGAACTTCATGGAGAACTGATCCATGATGCTCCTTTGAGAATGAGTATTTGCTTCAAAATTATGAACTATTTCAAATCCTTTGCATGAAATGTGGTGCTCAACCACCCTTGTTATACCAATTGAGGTGATTGTAAGATAGGAGTCGGAATGAAGAAGACAGCATAACCAACAAGCGGTTAGTTCAGTAGGTAACTGCTTAGACTTCTTCCCTCACTCAATGCTTGAATTCAAGTCTCCATAATCGCCTGTTGAGACTAAACTTCCTTAATGCTCAGAGCTCGTGGTAAGACCTAAGTTTTGGTCATGACATAGGTGCAATGGGGTCTCCCATAGATAAATTGTGCAGTGCAAAGGGGCGGATATGTAAAATAGCTTATCTGCATATCCACTTGTTCACCAAGAAAACAAAAAGAAGAAGAAGAAGAAGAAAACATAAAAAGTAGTGTGTTTATGCTAGGGCTCGTCCTACGTTTTTGTGGTGTGTACTATTGGGATGTAAAAAGTAATCTTTAATACAGGTATGCAGGCCTTAGTACTGAATTGCAGTGTAGCTCCAATGTGAAGATGTATATGTAATTATGTCGCATGCTAACACACATACTTTTAGCAAACACTAGAACAAAACTTGATTATACAGCACAGCAAGAAAAATATTTCAAACATACAAACAATTCAAGTTGGCTAGAATATCCCATATCCCAACCCAATAATACTCAAAACAGAACCTAATCCATTGTGGACAGACCAAAATTTTATATCAAACTCTTTTTACCATGGTAAAATTCATGTAACTTCTGTCCTTTTTTGTTGTAAACAATGTTTAATTTACATTTGATAACTCTATGCAAAATACAACAGAGAAGAATACAAGCCTAAGTATTACGATTTCTATCCTTGGGATAGCAAACAATGGAAAAATGGCAAGCAAGAGGGATACTCTGAAGCAGCCTAAAGAATGAAAAATTTACAAAAGGACAAAAAATAAAGATGAGGAGATGCAAAGAATCAAATCACCTAGTCATCTCCTTGGAGGATGAAAAATAGGGTTCATTTCTATTTCTGCACTTTCAAGTTCCCTAAAGTTCCCAAACTTCTCTGCTTCTCTTGCAATCTGAACATCAGAAGGTTTGTAGTATTGAACAAAAATTTTTACAACAAAACGAGGAATCATTGTTGCCACTAGGATGCCAAGCAAGCACAACCAAAATAATCCTGTCTTCACCAGATGAAAGATGGCCCTGTAAAATTATATTGGAGTTGCACATCAGTTTGAGCTGCTGAAATTAAACAATTGAAGGCATAGTAGATGCAGACTGCTTGAAGGGGTATAAAGATTTATGATGAGAATGGGATTTCCAAGAGTTCAATGCAAAAGAACATTTTCATTTGTGAAAAATTGATACAGTAATAAATAGGTATGCAGGCCTCTGCAAATGTCGTGATTTATTATATATAACGTGCAAGGGTATCAAATAGTGTAAAGACTTTGCAGGTTCACCCTCACAGGCCAATAGTCACTAAATGCATCAAGTTAGTTAATGACCAGATGACTTCCATCATCCTTTCACCTTTGCAGTTGCATATAACTGAACAACCTATTTCTCCTTTTACTCATGAAAAGATAGCAGTGACTACAGTTGTGTGACACAATACAACTAGTATATGGACTTAGTCTCAAGCATAACTTGATATTTTATTATGTTTATTTGAGAGAATTATTTTGAGGTAGCTTTACAAGATGAGGGGTTTCCTTGAGAGAAAAATATGCTATTTGTTATAAAATCAGTAATTAAATTGAGACATTATAAAATCATAGGTCTAAATCTATATGTAATTAAAAATCAATTTTCCCATTGGAGAAGGTTAAGTAGTGTAAAAGAATAGCGCACTTGGAGTTTGGACCATGGTTGTGCATCTTTTGTGCAATAAGGCTCCAGGGAGTATTGAAGTGACTTATTGAAGAGCATCTGTTTTGGGAAAGAGTTTTTTGAGACTGGATTTTGCTTTAATTAATATTTGTCTATTATAGAGAATCTCCTTAATATTCTTTTGCCTGGGAAATATAACTCTACTGTTGGTAGAAAGCACATAAATTTACAGTTTCGTGTGTGTGTGTGGATATATTTCCTCCTCTTTATATTACACAACCTTGTTTCTTTCTTTTGTTGTTTAAACTATTAATTTATATAACAACCGTTACGATGCGTATTGGTTTTTTGACCTTCTAGTACCGATATATCCATTAGGTTAACATTCACAACCATATCCACCGATACGGCTGTTACAGGACTGTTAGTTCCGTTACAAGACTGATACGGTTGTTTTGAGTTTTTCTTTTACTTTTCATTTCTTCCTTTTTCTTTTGCAAAATCCTTATAATTCCTATATTTATCATATCTAGATACAAGAGACATACCTAACAAAATAATTTTAAAAATTCGAAATGAGTTGCCAAAAAATTTAGGCCGATACGACTTCGCAGAAGGATTTTTGACCTCAATTTTTTAAAATTTTCAATTTCATAATTAATCACACTAAACTAATTTTCATATTTATAATTATTTTTTGCTATTATTTGTATTAGCTGTTACAATGTTAAACAAATTAAATGATACTTTCTTATTAGTTTAACTTTAAAAAAACATACAAAATAATAAAACATCTTTCTAAGTGTTAGTTTTTTTGGATAAGTTCTTTCTAGGTGTTAGTTATAAAAAAAAATAGTTTTCTAGGTGTTTGAAAATTAAAAAGGAATAAGAAAAAATAAAATGTGATAAATTGTTGTCAAAATGTGTATAAGTAACTTTTAAGAAATTTGTTAGTATTTGAAAAAAATTTACGGTCACGGTTTACGATTCTCGTTATGGATGACCTGATATTTCCGATATCGTTAAACTACGATCGCGTTGTATCTTGCGATCATGATTTAAATCCATGATTTAAACTAAAGAAATAAATTTAGGAAGAAGAGGAGCTCTAGCAGAAAGGCCGGTGTAAATGCAGGAATATAACACTCAATGATATTCATAATCATTTTTAGCATTATTGAGCCAAAGCAAAGAAACCTTAAATTAATCCATAAATGTCAAAATATTCATGGTTGACAGAATTCACTCGTCATGTATCCCTAAGCAGTATAGACTATAGAGAGCAATAAGGTCAAGTATACATGCACACGTGTTGATGATGATGACAATGATGATATTATATAATAACAATAACAATAAATGAGGGGAAAATCCAACGTTCAAACATAAATTAACTAAGAGATCATACCAGTAACCAGGGAACGTGGGAAAAGCATCAATGACAATGACACAAATGCAGGTTGCAATAATGGATCCCCAAATGGATGCATGAGTAATCCAAGTCCACCGGATCACATCCATGGCCAAGTGAATATTAACAACAATCACCATTGCAAGTGTCCAAAGATCTCCTATGCTTGAACCATCAATTGTGCTATCCCAATATGCAAAGAGAGGGACAAAGAAAGCAGCTATACTTTGCCACAAAGTGTCCATCATTGTCAGCCAAAATAATTTTGTATTGTAACTTTCTTGTCTCTGTCCAGCCCCATAAAGCTGAGGATACTTTAGAAGAGTTGTTCTACTTAGATCCTTGTCAAGGATTCCAACAACGATTGTAGGCAACGAAGTGTAAATTATTGAATACAATACGCTGCTCCATTCGGTGATTGAAGTTGTCAAAGTGAAACAAGTAAAAAGCACATACCTATGCAGAAACACAACATTACATTTGTCAGCTATATAAATAACAAGGCTTTTTGTACCCAACAACCCAGATTTGTTAATCTGTTAAATTTCCACCTTTTTTAACCTAATATCACATTATCCTCTCGGCAAATTTGACCCTCTCCTAATTAAGTAAGTAGTAAATCACTTCAGTTAACAAACACAGTAAACTGATGATTGAGACCCAACTTTTTTTCGCTTAACCTCATGGGAGATCAAAATCAAATTGTCTTCACCTAGCCAGCTTGTGGGTCAAAAGTGTCACTTCAACTATACTTGCAACCAGATTTTGAACAACCCTCTTCTGCAAAGTCTAAAGGAGGAAAGTTCTAAAAATAAAAAGGACCAAAATAGAAAGGGTTATGTACTCCTCAACTCAACTGAACTTAACAAGCCTTAATACCAACAACTTGAGGTTAAGTACATGAATCTGCCATCTCCAATCAGCTCTTTATAAAGTCATATTCTCAAAGAAATCAAAGAAAATTATGTCCTTTTTCATGAACTCAACCCCAGGTTCTTTTGGCCTTGAGGGGGAATTTAAAAAAGAAAACGACCTAACAAGTATAAAATGAAACATAAAGTGTATTATAACTCTTCTTTTCTTTTTCTCCTCCATATTGGCTAGAGCCTGAAGACTTTGTTCAGGTTCAGGCAAAGCCTTGAATCCAGCTATGCGACATCAAATCCGGCTGCTTTACAACTAAATGGATTGTTATCTTCACTAATATGATCAACTCTATATTAAAGGAAATAATCTGAAAACATGTTTGTGCAAAAGTTACACTCACCAGAATAAGACAAGAACGAAAACCGCATTCCTGTAAAAATTGTACAAGATCATGTAGCCCATCCGCTGGTAATTCCAATGTCCATGGACCAATAAAAGAGGAACCAAGAATCTAAACTGCCCCATCGCAAAGTCTGATGCCATAACAGCTTGCCGACCCTCTTGGCCACTGATGCCAATCCCCACATCGGCCATTTGGATCATTGAAACATCATTAGCACCTGTGAAGCATATAGTAGAAACTTCTATTATCAGACGGAAATCCCAAACACAATATATAAAAGGTTTTTTATTACCATGTTCTTTGAGGAGTGTAAGATATCAACCTAAAATAAATAAGGAAAATGGTGCTTACCATCCCCAATGGCAAGGGTCATATCGTCCGTCCTGTTCTTTATGAGGGCAACAATTCCAGCTTTCTGCAATGGAGCCACTCGGCAACACAGGACAACAGAACATCTACTAGCTAATTGGAAGAGCTGCAAAATCAAGAATAGTCAAATCAGCATTGAAGACAACATTGAGAACGGGAAGGGGGAAGAGAGAGTGGACTAGCAGGTTTACAAGCATTTACCTGTTCTTCAAGTTCAGTATCAAGGATATAAACAAGGCTTGTTCCATCGATGATCATGGCAACAGAACTTACTCCAGCTCCAGAACTTTCTTCAGTATTGTGTGTAGCATCAGACACTGTCATGAGCTTTTTCGACATAATTAAGGCATCTTCTAAACTCTTTCTACATGATTCCTTAGAGTTGTTGTTAATTACAATCTGAGTCATCATGTTTGTCAATAGCCTAGAGGAGTAGCCAATGGAAACGGCAGTTTCTTGCTTGTCACCAGTTAAAACCCATACTTTAATACCCGCCATTCTTAGAGATTCTATTGCTTCCGGAACACCTTCTTGCAATTTGTCTTCGATTCCAGAGGCACCCAATATACTGAGGTTGTTTTCTACATTGCTAGCAACCTTACGAAGTAAAGCTGCCCTTCCAATCAAAGCAGTGCTTGCTGTTTCATAAGAAGACTGCCATTGCTCGAATTCTAAAGAATTCAGTTCACGCATTCCCACAACAAGGGTTCTCAAACCCATTGAGGAATAAGAGTGAAGATGAGCTTCAGTTGCACGTATTATGTTCACGTTCATGGATTTATCAACTACACTAAACATGGATGTGTCAGCACCTTTTACAAACACTTTTACAGTCTTGTCAGGGCAGCCCAGTATAACAGACATCCTCTTCCGGTCACTATCAAACTCATGCAAACCCAAAACATTGAACCTGCACTGCCCATGACGGGAAATTCAGTAAAACAGAGAGATGATAAGATTCACATGGCTTGATAGGAAATCTTGTCTTATTAAAAAAAACCCTACGAAGAGTAATCAACTATAACAATAAAACCAGTGCCAAAATGGCCGTCATATAATTGTCAGCCAAGAACTACAAGGAGTAATCAATTACAACAATAAAACCAGTGCCACGACCACGATATAATTTGCTGCCATTAAAGATCATAACATAGAATCTAGTTTCAATTAGTAAAAAAATAATCCCCCCCTTCTCCGTAAGGGAAAAAAGAGAGCTTCAGTAAATCAGAATCCTAATAAAACAAAAGATTCTAAGGGTATTACTGATGTGTGGCAAAAGTGCCGCCAAGAGTAAATAAAATATGTTTTACACTAGATATACTTTTTATGTAAAATCTTCCACAAAAAAAAAAAAAAAAAATACTTTGCTTTTCGTTTTCAGTTGTTTAATTGAAGCATTACAAAATAATTTGCCAACACTAAAAAATATTATAAGCACTTGTAAAAGCAAGTGTACAGACATCAATGTGAATATGTAGATAAGTGTGCTTATATATACACTTACATACAAACATATATAAATATGTTCACAATATGTGTATAAGTAGTTAATTTGGGCTGAGATAGTAACGAAGGACATGATAATGTGTGGTGTAATTGGGGATGACCTCAAATATAGTAGATAACAAGACGGGATTCATGCAGCCAACCGCAACTAGTTGTAATAGCTTTTTATAAGTTGAGTTATCGTGTGTGTATAAGTGCAAAGACATGCACCACCAGTAAGTGTGTATGACAAGTGACTACTAAAAAAATGACAAAAAATCCATAAAGTTATTTTCATTTATACACAAAAAATTTTGTGAAACATTTACAAGCAACCAAACACCTAAAAATAGGGACGGAGCCAATATAGGCCCAAGGGGGTCAATTGCCCCCCCCCCCCCCCCCCCTTTCAACTTTTTTATTTAAAAGTTTTCTTATATTTTTTAAAAAGAAGTTCAAATATATCCCTCTAATATTATTCCCCCCCCCCGGGGGGGCGAATTCAAACTTTTACACAATATCCTTAAAAATTCAATATTACCCCTCTTTATTTATTGTTTTCAAAAAAAGGTAGTTGTGTACAATTAAAAAGTGTCCCACATGTAACTATTTGGCCCAAATATGGAACACTATTAAAACAACATTCAACAAATTCTAGCGAAAATAAAAAAGCCCTCTACGTCACAATTCCCATCTAATGTTCACAGCTCTTCCTCAAATATGAAAGATTTTAAAGCTTACTCGAACATCTATACTAAGTCTAACAAAAACCACCTTCCCCACTCTGTCAAGGCAGTCTAATTCTAAGTTGTGATATCAATTTTACTCAAAATTGCAACATGTTTGTATTCAAAATTGAAATATAAAATATAATTTTGCTTTTAGGGCCTTTTCTTTTAATGTGATTTTATTTGAGAATTTCTTTCAATTAGATTGCATCTATATTTTTCCCTAAATCCATGGAACAATAAGGGTACCACTTGGCACTTGTTCTTCAATTATTTTATTTGATAGTATAAATTGTAGGTTTTTTTTTATTTGAGCTTCTTGTGTATATAGTTTTAGGAAAATTTGTTATACCATATAAAAATTGATCTTTTTTTTGTTGCTAGATGAGGTTTTATGGCCATTCACATATTTATATGATTTGATAATTTTCCCTATCATAGTCTCTTTTGTCTATCATTAATCTAATCTGGAAATTAAAGTTGAAAATGACTTCTCCAATAAATTTAGTTACTTAGCAATAATATCATCGATCAATATTAAATTCTTATACTTCTTTAATTTTTAAACTTATAATCAAAAATTAAGAACAAGGTTTGCCTTGCCCCGCCCCCCCCCCCCCCCCCCAAAAAAAAAAAAAACCATAAATTCCTGGCTCCATCCCCGGCTAAAAACATCTTTGGAAAACATTTTGCATCTTAAACAAATAGAGCATAAGTTTCAGTCTTCTTCTATTTTGCAAATGGAAATAGTGTGAAAGTTCTAAGGATTAAGGAATCATTTCCTCCAATCAAACTATATTTCTGTTTCACATGTAACCAAAAGGTCTAGAACTGTCCTCACACGTAACCAGATCTATCCCCTACTACAAAGTACAAACCCCAAATCACCGATGACAACGACTGCCACAATGTAACTAATCAAGTGCTCCAACTACACTCATGTCAACCAATCATAAGTCATAACTGAGTGGTAATAAAAACAGTGGCATAAGAATCACAGAGAAGCTACTTATCAAAAAAATAATTAAAAAAAAAAAGTTTAAGCTACCTTTGTCTTTCTCCATGAATATCAATAACTATGTGACCAGAGGTTCGCTCTATGAGCATAAAACCATAGGCAGCGGCAGCATAAACCAATGCTTGTTCATCTGGAGATTCCCCTTGATAATCTATCAATCTCACAGTAGGATCAGATGTCTCTACAAGAAGAGGAACAATTGTGTTGCAAGCAGCCAAGGCAAGGAAGAAATCAAAAACATGTTTGCCTTCCTTTGTATCCTTTCCACTTTGGGATAGTTGTAGAAGCTCAGGATCAACCCTCACCTTCATTTTTGGCTTCAAAACCTGTCCATCCACTAATACCAAAAAAACAAACAGAAAGAAAAGTCAGCTTATGAAAAACAAGATCAGATGCTTTAACTACAGAATTTTTTGCCCATCAAAAAAGAAAATGCAGTACCTTTAACAAAGTATCCAACTTGTTCGCCTTGTAAACTAGTTTTTTCACCACTGTAATCTACTCCCCAAATGCTTGCACATTGGAACTCCATCTTGTTCTCAGTCAACGTACCAGTTTTGTCAGAGAAAACATACTTAATTTGCCCCAAATCCTCATTTATATTTAAAGCTCTGCACTGAAATCTTGTGTTTGAGGCTTCGTCATACATACGGGTATCTCGGATCATGAAGTAAGCCTGACCAACACGGACAAGCTCCATAGAAATGTACAATGAAATTGGGATCATGATCTGGAACACGATAACAGACATGAGGAATGTGAAGACTATCTCCATCCCCCATCCATAATAATTATAGTTCTCCTCCTCACTTTTGGAAAAGTCTTTTTTCCTGTAGAAGGGAATATAATCCAGCTCATCCCTGTGTCGCCTCAACCAAACACCGGCACAGACAGAAACAACTGTACACAAAGCGACAAGAAAGAAAGAGAGGAGAATAATTTCCCTATTCATACGGGTCTCAAGCCGGCTCCTCTTGGATGGAGCTCCAGAGCTGTTGAGCATAACTTTGGTGTCCCTACCAGCATATACTGCAATACCAAGTGCCCAAGCAGTGTTCTTGAGCTCACAGCCACGAAGAATAATATTGGAAGGTCCTAGAGACACCCGTTTCCCATCAATCTCCATATACGCCTGGAAGCCATATATGTTCCTGTTGGGTTTCTCACACTTGATAAACCCACTAATCTTCTCCTTCTCAGGAATTCTAGTAAGGGTCTCCTGCTTCGCGTACCTTGTCTTCAAATTTGACTCCCCATCCAAATTAATGGTCTGAATGTAAGCAACCCCAGTCGGGTCGCTGGTCGAAAGTAGCACCATATCACAAGGAAGAGTGTCATTTGAAGATATTTTGACTATTTCACCAACCTGAATATCTTTCCATTTTTTCTGTTGAAACTCATCATTTACCAAAACTGATGCTAAACGGTTGTTCTCAATTAGGTCGGACCGATGCCGCCTCCAGTCCTCATATGCATCCTTAACAGCTGTAACTAACAATACAAAGGCCAATGGCAGTATTGAAGCTCCCCGACCAAAAACCGCGAGCTGGGGAAGCTGGTTGAGGACAGCAATCACAAGGAAATATATGTATGCAACTCTATGAAACTGTTCAAAGAGGTTGCGAGGCAAGAAGGTGATGATGGAATATTTCCCAGTCCTAATCGAATTTCCTGCAAATTCAAACCTCTCATTTGTCTTCCCCGGATCATTTATATAGATTACCCTTGCATCCTCATCATTAATCTCCCTCTGGGACATACTAAGCCCTTCAGAATCAGCACCCCTCGACCCATAGCGCACCGGCTTTGATCCCAAATCGCCAAAACTCACCTCCCGGATAGAATTCCCACCGGAGGCTTTTGATTGAATTGACGAAATACTTTGCCGCGACGAAGAATTCTGGATGGAATCAGGAACTGAAGGAGTTTCAATTTGGTTATTTGAATCCATCTCTGTAGAGGGTTTGGTGTAGCCAGTGATGGGTTTCAACAGCTCGGCAGAGACGGGTGTATAAGGAAGGTCTTGGGTGCCAGGGGTTCGAGGTGAAGGAATCAAAAGAGGCCGATATGAGGTCATGATGTGAAGATCAGAGACCTCTTGAGCAGCACAGAATCAATTTTCACCAAATTCATGTATACCCAGATACTGATCCCAACTAAAATTGCCAAAAATCACAACAGATACTAAAAAAAGAATAAGGCCAGAGCTAGAACAACCAATTGAAAGTTGTGTGTATTCTCAGATTGTTGATCCTCAACTACAGTTGTGAAGATAGATAACAAAAATATACAGATACAATTAAAACTTAAACCACTGCTATGCAATATTTGGGTGTCAGAACTTACTTGCTTGTACACCAATATATTTTAGAGAGAGAAAGAGAGAGCTGATTCTCGTGCAGGGTCGCGTTTTTCCTGTGCTGCGAGGGTGGGAAAAGATGCAGATATCTGAGAGAGGAGAGAGACAGAGAGAGAGGTCAAAGGCATTGTAGAGAGAGCAGAGGCGGGCGATGATAGCAATAAATCAGAAAAGAGTCGTGAAGGGTGGCTACAATGGCAAATAAAAATCAGGAAATCAAGAAAAGAAAAAGTCTAGGAGAGGGAAGAGAGAGAAAGAGAGAAGTCGTCGGTTGGGTGTTCTAGAAGGAGGATCAATTATATTGCAAGAGAGTTTCGTGGGTGTCTCAATTTGACCGGCGACGACATCTTCCAATTCCCTCTTCAATGGAATTGAAATGGACAACTTCTGTGCTATTTCCTTTCCTCATTTTTCAACAACCTCTTGGCCGGCGCTCTTAATTTTTAATTATATATATATATCGTGTAATAATTCTACCACAGTATATTGCACTAATTTTTGTATTTATTGCCTCCTGTATCAAATAGGTTACTGTATGTGCCGTCTGTCCTTGTCTGATTAGCCCTAATTTGGAATTTTAGGGTTTTATTTTATGGGTTGTTGTTCAAACCCTCCTTTTCGCTGATTTGACTCTACTCTTATCATTAAAATTACTAAACTAAAAAGAAATTTCACTCAATCTAAACTGAAGACCCACTTTTAATCAAAGATAATTTGATAATCTTTCAAACACGTATACTTGGCTATTCTACAAAACTTGAGAGACAAGTTAAGATTTAAAATTACGAGGCCGCTATGTTTGTTTAAGTTTTCTAACACAGATAACGTACAAGTAATATCACTTGAACTATAATCTTTTTTGCTTATCGTAAACTTGTACGTTTTTTATTTTTTTACCTACCACATAAGTACTTATTCACCACACTTACTGACTTTTCAGATTCAAAACAAAATTTTCTAATTTGCTAAGAGTTTGATTTAACTTATTAGTCGTACTTAATGAATTCATACTTAATCCAAAACAAATTTTTTCAAAAAGTTGTTTAATGATACTTATTAATAAAAAAATTCAAATACTACAATATTATTTAACTACTTATCAAATACATTCATTTAAACATTAAATAATTTAACTCAAACAATAATTTTTTACAGCTACTTATTCAAACTGCAATTTGATTCAAATCGTATTTTTTTTCAACTTATCCAAACGTGTACATAGTCATAGTATAATATTATATAATAAAAAAACTATAATTTTATATGCTTTTATTCTATTCCTTTTTAAATTAATGAGCTCCACCCAAAGAAATGAAATTATAAAATTTTCCTTGCATTTTAACAAAAGGAGCCAGTTTCAAGTTTCAATCAAGGAGTTAACATTGGATAATTTGATTTGAAATTTACAATACAAAAAGATGTATAGATTGGTTCAGGTCTCCCCAGATCAAAATCTTCAAATGGTCATATCTGCTCACTGATAAGCGATGGAGACTTATCCAAACCCAATTTAGCATTTTAGTTACAAGAGTTTGGAGCAATCTAAAAGGTTCCCCCCAAGAGGATTTCTTACCAGATTCCATGTTTCTCTCAGTGCTTTATCGTGTATGCCCAACATCAAATAGTACAAGGTAGAGAGAAGCATCTACCCCCATCCATGTAAAGCTCCAACATAGATATATATTATTCTTATATAAATATATATATATATATATATATATATAATAAATTTTTGACACTGACACCCATCTAGTCAGGATCCATAAAAGTAATAATTTTGGAATTCTAACGAAAATCTAAAATGTTTTAGACAAGTAATTCTTAATTTTTAAAAAATTATAACAATAATAACATTCCATATCATCCATAACCATTCAACTTAGCATGAATTCCAGAGACATTACCCATATGTAATTTTAAAAAAAAAGTAATTTTAATTAGAATAAATTATATTGATCTTTTATGAAGTTTCTATAATTATAAAAACTTTTTAAAAATTTTTTGAAATGACATTCTCCTCCTTTATTTTAACTGAGATATTACAAAGACCTCATTTCTAGCCTTATTTTTTTTTAACTGATAAAAATACCATTTTCATTTTATTTTTGCTTACATTTTTTCAATTTTGACCCATTTTTCTACCTTTTTTTTCATTTTTAAATAAATATTAATTAAAATATTCTTTAACTAAAAAACATAAGTTATTTATCTTGAATTTATTTTTTATATAAAATAAAAATTTTCTTTAGAAAAAAATTGAAATAGACACTTTTATCATTTTGAAAAAAATAAGGCTAGAGGAGAGGTATTTATAGTTTTTCAATAAAAGTAGAGGAGGTCAGTGTCATTTCAGAAATCTCAAACAAAATCTTTGTAATTGTCAAAAACTTTAAGAGAAATCAGTATAATTTATCATTTTAATTATATATTCCACTTGATGTGTTAAAAAATATATTACAAAAAAGATGAAAATTTTATTCAAATGATGTAAGTGCTCACTTGGCATGATCTCTCCTCACATTATTATATATATATATATATATATATATATATATATACACACACACACACACATCACAGTGGAATACAATTGGGGATACATAACATTTTTATAGAAAAAAAAACTATATTTTTCAAATATTTATTTTTAAATTTACATTATAAATAATGTGTTACTGTAATATTAAAAATACATTTAATTATATAATTAATATGTCACACGATACATTGTCATATTTTTAAATAAAATAAAAAATTTGAAAAAAAAAATATAGGTTCGCTAATGTGATTTGTCCCTGTTAAATTAAAATGTCCGGCCAAACAATTAGGCATGCTATAAAGTGGTGTCGGCATGCGGAAAAGGCCGAATGTACGTGGAAGATGTCGGGCAAACTGACACTACACCAAGGTAAAAGTATTGTAACCAATGAATTTCAAGAAAACAAAAGTCTTTTTGGTACAACTTTTGTTAAAGCATGTCCCATTTCAATTTTTTTTTGTATTTTTTTTTTTTTATGAATCAGTTAAAGAGGTAGTATGAATTAATTTACATGTATTAGACTAAATTTCTCTATTTTCATAATAATTAGATTCACATTTTAATTTCTAATTGTCAATCATGAACGAAAAGAAAATTTGAATTCGATACACTTAAATTTTATCTTTAATATTTACTAAACGAATAGATTATGCGTTGGATAAACTCATTCAGAAACACTAATTTTATTAAAGGGATTGTTGAGCTCAACGCACAAAGTTGTAAATAGAATTCAACAAGAAAACTTACGACTTTGGATGCATTTCATATATGATATTTTCGTTCTTAATCTTAACAAGGATTGGCAAGCATTCAAATTATAAAGAAAGGTCTACGGTATGTCTTAAAACTTATGATGAATCATAATTATTTAATTATATATTTTTTAAATTCGTTCTACGACTTCTAATCACTGTTTTGGAAAAAAAGTTTTGAAGGAGTTTGTACATCGTCAAGAAACTGCTAACAACATATATTAAATATTTTCTTTTGTGATGAAAAATATTTATCACTCTTAAAAATATGTATACATGTTTTATTTTAATTCTTAAAAGGTATACGTGAGAAATTTTTCGCATTAATAAAAATTATTTTAAAACTCAATAATTAAAAGTTTTATTAATTAATAATTATTAATTCTCTTAAAATTATAAATTATTCGGGGGTGGACTAGATCTAAGACAATTTAGGATTATAATTAATTAGCTATTATATAGAGCTATGCAAGTAATCCCAAATACATTCTAAATATCTATTTCAAATTTTGCTATGTCGGTATAGTATTAATAATGCATTAGATTATATAATTAATGTGCCACCATAATATACTATCACATCAGTGTCACATCTAGAAATAAAAGTTTGTAAAATATAGCATTGCTAATGTGATTTTTCGCATTTTGGGATGATCTCTCCTAAGTCTCTTCCAACCCCAAACGCAAAAAAATTATGTTTGAAGAATTTGAAGTCAAGTAACTAATGCAAAACGAAAACATGAAGGAGAATTGAATACACGAAATTTCTTAAAAATCAAGTAACATGAAAACTCCTCGCCCAAAGACCAATTACATCATATTTATAGAACTAGAATACTACGATTTTGACTAGAAAATTATAACTACTATTTTTATACTAATATTAATAAAATAAATATTATTAATTCGAATAGAAAATTACTAATTCTTATATTTTCTATATTAATTCTAATAAAACTAAGAAACTAAAGAAATTAAAAATAAATCAAAATTAAAGAATCATAATATAACTTTAAAACAAATTTTCTTATTTTTAAGGTATCATATATGTTTTACATCAGTAACCAATGAATTTGAAGGACACAAAAGTCTTTTTGATATAATTTTTTTTAAAGCATGTTCGATTTCAACGTAATTAATTAATTACTAAACAAATAAGAATAAAAATGTGAATGGAGCAGGTTTTTTAAATAACATCCCACTCTTATGGGATGAATTTAAAAAGTATATGATAATATCATTTTTTGCCTTTGATAGTCGATGTCTAAAATTCTTTTATCAAAATATCTGTAAAGAAAGAATTAAAAAATCATCGGTGGAAGTTCGATAAAAAAATTACTGACGATCAAATTAGTAGCTTGAACCAGAAATTACTATGATTGGATGTAAAATTTTGGAAGCAAGCGTCCCTCTCTTAAGGTTGAAATTCCAAAAGCTGATCCCATCCATCCTTCTAGAGGAAAGAAATGTCTTTATCAAGACTTTCAATTAAATAGACAAATGTTTCATCATCTTTGGGATCATATTAGATTTCTTCTCAAAGTTGTATGTTTCACATTTAATCAACTTTCAATTTGAACTTGTGGATCACTCATACTCATTTTCAAAACAGACTTTGTTTTCTTTCAAAGTCAAAAGAACACCGCCACGCCTTGATGTATCTTGCACAACACTCGGGTCACGTCATTGAAAAAATTGCTTTGTCATTATTCTGATAAACAAGGGTTTTTTTCGTAAATCACTTTCCTTTGCCAAATGATAATATTAATGTTTTCAGACTCAGTCCGTTCATCTAATCGAAAAAATGTCCGGGTTACAAGTTATCGGTTCAACTGTTGGGTCAACCGGAATCAAACCGTGATATCATAATTATGTAATTAATAAATTTAATAATACATATTATTGATATTTTAAATTTAAAAAATTATACAAAAATTATATAAAAAAAAAATTTACAAAATATGAATTTTCTTAATATGTAAAACTTCAAGAAAAAAATGAAAAAAGTATAGTAGACATATCTTATTATAATGTTGAAAGTTGAAACTTCATTGCCATTCTTCCATAATCGCAAGGACCCTAACAAAAATCATTTTAACATTCAATCCAAGCATAATCCCATAATTTAGTCTTCAATTACATGAAAAAAAAAAGATACAAACACTAATAATCATGCATAAAATAAAATAAAATACCACATGATACAAATATATAATACTTGAGTTTCAAACTTTAAGGGTTTAAAATTTTAAATACGATCCAAAATAAATTTAGCCAAAGACCAACTCAACTCAGCCAAAATTCAATCAAAAAATTGCATGAAATTTGAGATTTTGAATATACCAAAAAAAAAAAAAAAAATTGCAGCCAAGAACCGGTTGAACTGGTTGACCCAGTACCGGGTCAACCGGTTCAACGGTCGGACCGTCCGGTTTTATCGATTTTCTATTTTTAGAACGGTTTTGAACTTAAAACGGGTTTATAGGTTAAACCGGACCGTTTTGTAGACCGATTGATGGTTCAACCAGTTGAACCGACCGGTTCGGTCCGGTCCGGTTTTAAAACATTGAATAATACCACGTGTGGGAGCCCGTGAGATGTATGTATCAGTTTTATAACTTCTATATATATACATACATATACTGAGAGAAGTATAACGACGAGAGAGACAGCAAAGCGTAAGCAAGCACGTATGGTACATGGCGAATGGACACAAGAATTGATATTAGTTATAATGATCATGAATGATTAAGGAATATTATTTTAATACAAAATTTTATTCGTTCTTTATATATATATATATATGTGTGTTGTATCCGTATGTATCTCCTAATCTGTTGGCCCAAGAATGATTATATGATCAATCTTGACGACAATATAATATAATGGCATATATCACAAACTTAATTGTGAGCTAATGAGAGGCACATTAAACATTGTTTAACGACACATCTCACATTATAAAATTAGAGAAACTTAATTGTAAGTCAATGAGAAGCACATTAAGCATTGTTTAATGGCATATCTCACATTATAAAATCAGAGAAACTTAAATGTGAGTCAATGAGAAACACATTAAGTATTGTTTTAAAATCGTAGTGTCTCTTTATATTTCTGTGCTATTTGTTACAGACGATTTCAAGATACAATCCAATAAACTTACAACAAGTTACTCTTGAAGAAAATTTTCTTAGAAGGCAGGACATCTTACTCTTCTATTAAACTGCCCTTAAAATACAAAGAAAAAACTCGTACAACTTTATTCCTTTACCAATTTTGTCTCACTTTTCTAAGTATGTTCCAAATGGGCGTAAATACTCAAATTATAGGCTTAAAAAAAAAAAAAAGATTACAAAATGTTAATTAAAAAACTCAATTTAATGTATTGATTTAATAGAAATAATGAGTCTAATAAAACCACTAAGTATTTGGGTCATCAAAAAATTATAGCATCCAATCAAAACATTTATATGATCTTAATATTTATTTTATTAAAACTCAATTTATTACTTTTATTTTATTTTGTTTTTATTAAGATTTTCAACATAATCGGTTTTCCATGTAAGCCAGGCTCCGTCATTAATTGGCATGTTTTTGTACTTGGCTCTTATTTTATATATATATATATATATATATATATATATAAAATATTATATGTATTTTACAGTAGTTGAAAAGCCAAAATATTGAAAAACTAATGAGCAGGACAGTTAGTTGAATCCAAAAAACATATGATGACACTCCATGATAGCCTAAATAATCATTGATTATAATATAAAAAGTAAGCTTTAACAACTACACGAGCACCCTTACAATATATATCTTCACAAAACACCCAATTATTTAAATATAAAGGTTTTTAATCCATAAAATGTCAATTAAACACACCCTGTAGATCACATATATTTATTCACCCCATGTAATGGAGTGTAATATAATTCCAAAAACAAAAAATTGTAAAAGAGGTGCAGTATATGTCAAAAATATTAGAAATGGTGGGTATAATTTTTTATAAAATAAATTATAGTCATAATCTTTTCCTTTTCTTTGGGGATATATATATATATATATATTATATACTTGCATACATTCAAAATTCTTTTGGGGATTAAAGTCCAATTTGGTGCCTTTAGTCATCAAAATGGAAATCTTGGTCAAATATGGGTTTTGCATGATTGAGAGTATATGGAAGATTGAATGGCATCCAAGGGGGTTGACAATTAATAGGAGTGTTTATGAATAGCAGAGGAGACAAAGAATATTTAAAGAAGCTACCACAAATAAGAGCCGCCGGTATATTTTAAATTGAAAGATGCCACCAACCAGCACACACGTTTGTAAGTATATATATATATATATATATATATATATATATATATATATATATTTGGGTGAACAAATTCCTGATGACTATTCCATCATGTTCTGTATTTTTTAACGCTTTAAGTGGGTATTTGGGAGATCTTCTGTAGACATACATTAATTTAAAGTTATTTTTAGTACTGTAAATGAGTTTATCCAAATTTAAGACGAGTTATGATTTCTTCAGGTTTAGTTCGTTAAAATAAATAAATTTTAAATTGTAATCAAGTTTAACTTATTAATTTTTCAAGTTTATTTTAAAAGAGTTTCTAATCGAGTAGTTTGATATTTTATATAGTATTAAACTACTTATTAGATTATGGAGTTGACTTCGAATTGAGCTTAATAGATTAACGAGTTTAAAACTTAATTCAAGTTTGACTTTTTTTTTTATCTTGTGAGCCAATTGATCACGAGCCATATTTGAATAACTTGATTCATTTTATAGCCTTAATTAAATTTTTAAGGAGCTTATAGCCTTCATTTTATATCCCTAGAAAATTCTTACTTAGCACAATGTTTAACCCAAAATATTTTAACGTAAAAAGTTCTTGAGTAAATAATTTTGACTGCCACATTATCACTTTTTTTTATTTATGAATTTCAAAATTAAATAATTTGTAATATATAAATTTGTTTTTTTTTTTTTATAAAATGTATATATTTGGACTCTAAAAATTAAGATTAATTAAACAAAATCCATATTATACATGAAATTTTGTCAAAAAAAATCTATCTTTTTAAACAAAGAAATTTTGTTTCACACATCACCGACTCTATTCAAAATTTCTCTTTTATGTGGATAGTGAAAATTTTCTTTGTCCAGCTTAAACAATGAATTTTTTTCTTTAAATCATCAATGATTCTTTATATTTTTGTCAAAAAATCATATTTTTTAAATAGAGAAATTTCATTCTACACATCAGGGACAAAATTTCTCTATTACGTGGACAAAAAAATTTCTCAATCGAGTTTAAACAAATAAATTTTATTCTTCAAATCATCCATGATTCTTCATTTTTTATACAGATTGTTGCCAACATAGGTTTATATTCTCACCAAACTGCTTTGTATTAGTTTTCTTTGTTTTAATCCACACAATTGAAATCAAACACAACGTCGTCGTCTTCATGGCAACTAACATGCATGAGTTACATCTCCTCTGAACCATAGACCAAGTTCCATGAATTATAGAGCAAGAAATTTTCTAATAAATTAGATGTTGACTCGTTTAAGAAGCTTATCAAAGGTCTAATAGAGAAGGTGTGGTGGCAGCCAGAAGCAACTTCTACAGTGGCCACAATCATACCCGATCTGATTTGAATGACCATTGCCAGATCAAAATCTGTCTCCATTTCACAGACTGGAAACTCTTCATTGACAACGAACGTTGGTAGTGCTACACTGTTGGCGACATCCACCATAGGCAGCATTCAATAACCCATCTATAACCTTCATGATCAGCAACATCATTTAATGGCCACTAGTGGTAGCCACCATCGTCACCCATGAGAACCATCGCCACACACAGCAACCAACGACAACAACCATGAACGATAACCACCAAGAGAACACGGAGAAGAATACCATGTTCGTTGGCAACTGTGAACATCTCTGGCTACCATTCAATTGCAACGTTCACCTAGTAGCCTCCATTAACAATTACCTAGACTTATGTCAAACCAACAAAGCCAAGAATGTCGTTGTCGAGACCTCCATCAACCTTCATCACCAACTATTAGCATCACCCAACATTGTCGGTGATGTTGCTCCTTTTTGGTCAGAAGAGCCTCCCATCATTCGCTACTTGTCAAGAACTTGAGATCAGAGAGTCATCGGAAAGGCTTCGGTGGTAGCTGCTCTAATGATAAAATTAGTAAATAAAAAGAGATCGTAATTCAAAAGAAGAATTGAACATGAATTGAACATAAATTGAAAACATACATTATGGTCTTATTTATAGATTGTAGATCTCCTAAGTTGAGTAGAATTAGGAGCTATAAAAGTAGAAATTTGCAGATATCCGAAGATATTAGTTACTATTTTGAACTCTGTTTCCTTATTTTGAGGTCGGTAGGATATCAAAGGTGGAGCTATGTTTTGAACCATATACCTCTGAACTCCTCATGCCTGCTTGATTTGGATAAAACATTCCTTCTTGTTTGTACTCTGAAGAGCTCTGTATATATACGTGTCATGCCTTGAATATATTTGCCACTTTATGGCATATCAGCTATTCCTCCCCGAGCCTTAGCTCTGGGGTAAGATCAGAGTTGAAGTTAGGGTTTCTGAGGTATTACGCGCGTAATAGTTATAAATGCGCCGCTCTGTATTCCGATGAGACAACCATTGATGTGACATTCATTGCGTCAGCCGTCGATTGGAATTACAAGGCCATCATTGCTCTAACCGTCACGGTGGTTCAGAAGTGAGGGCCTCCCACGTGACACCTATTAGATCTTTATAAAATGGGAGAAGGGCAAATCCGTTACTGCTTCATCAGGGTCTGATGATTCCGGCGTGAAAGTTGTAAAGAAAGCTTATGATGACTCTTGGACTATAGGTCCAAGCAAGTTCAAAGGGCTGAGGTCTCAAAAGATTGCCTAAGATCTAATGGCCTTTCACATGAGGGTAAGTTCTGTATTACTTTTCTCTATTTTTAATTTCTTGGTTCTGTAGTTTGTACGTAACCTATTCTGACTTGATTGTGTTGCTTATTTTTTTTAAGCTATTCATGGCTTGGTAACCATCATGGACTCCCCCGAGGATCCCAAGTAGATTGACGCCCTCCAATCTGAACTTGATGAGGCCAGATTTTAGTTGGGGACTACGCAATCCTTAGTGGCGACAGTCGAGGAAAAACCGAAGGAGGCTGCCAATTTTCACTCCATTCTGGAGTTCGAGAGGGACACCCTTGCTACTGAACTAGAAGACCTCAAAAAGAGGTTTGCAGACTTCCAAGCTGTTTCTATTCAAAAGGCTCAAGACACCGCTGAAGCCGTCAAAGCCCAAACTAAGGTGGATCTGAAGGCTGAAGTCCAGGATCTGGGTAGCGAGTTGATGGAGTATGGATACCGAACCTTCAGGGCGAAGCTCTATAAGAAGCATCCTGACTTAGATTTGACTGTGATAGATGATATTGAAGTCTCCTAAGTTGAGATTGATGCGCCAGATGCCGATGACGAAGAAGAGGAGGTGGATCCAGGACTCCCTCAAGTTGCGGCTTCAGAGACTGCCGAACTAACATCAGAGTAGACTAAGGATGTTTTTGTATTTTTTTTTTTGTTCTTGTAATTTTTCTATTTTTGGGCTAATATATGAAATTTTACTTATTCTAGAACTTGTGTCTTCTTTGATTTTTTGTGGTATATTTGACTTCAAAATAATTTCTTCAATATCCAAGCCAGTTGAAAACATAAGCTCTTTACAGACTCCAAAGCACTCATAAGCTATTTTAGATATTTAAAAAGTAGGATATACAAAACCAGAACACTTATAATTAAAATAAGGTTTCTCAAGTGTCTGCATACTGGTAATTTATAATATACTGAGCTACAACACTTGCAAATAAAACAAAACTTCTCTAGAGGTTTGTAGAGTGAGAAAAAATAGACCAAACCTATGATACTTGTAACGAGCACAAGCCCGTTAGGGATCTGTATATTAAGTGAGATGGACCAGACCTGTAACACTTGTAATGGATAAAATGTTTAAAGACTCCAAAGCACGCATAAGCTATTTCAGAGGTTTAAAAAGCAAGATATACATAACTGGAACACTTATAATTAAAACAAGGTTTCTCAAGTGTCTGCATACTAGTAATTTATAATTTACCAACCTACAACACTTACAAATAAAACAAGGCTTCTCTAGAGGTCTATAGAGTGAGAAAAAATGAACCAGACCTATGATACTTGTAACGAGCACAAGTCCATTAGGGATCTGTATATTAAGTGAGATAGACTGGACCTATAGCACTTGTAATGGATACAAGGCTTCTAGGGGTCTATACATTGAGTGAAATGGACCAGACTTGTAGCACTTGTAATGGATACAAGGCTTTTATGGGTTTGTACGTTAAGTGAAATGGACCAGACCTGTAGCACTTATAATGGGTACAAGGCTTTTAAGGGTCTGTGTATTGAGTGAAATTGACTAGACCTGTAGCACTTGTAATGGATACAAGGCTTTTAAGGGTCTGTACATTGAGTGAAATGGACCAGACCTGTAGCATTTGTAATGGATACAAGGCTTTTAAGGGTTTATGCATTTGATTACGCCTAAAGAATAACGCGGTAGTTGTAGTGCAGCTTTGGGGTGTCGATTCCACAAGGAGACAAATTAAAAGAATAACAGAAAGAATAAAGAAACTAAAGAAAATATTAAATGATTAACGAGAAAATAAAAAGTGATTTTAAATGTAAATTAAAATTAAACAAAGTGATTAATGGAAAAAGTACTCAAATTAATGAACAGTAGAGCGTCGAAAATCCCTTGCACATATCCGATATTTTAATTATTCTTAATTCACTGATAACTCAATTGAGAATTTAATTTCAAAAATCCTAATCGGAAGATATAGAATTATAAACCAAAATTAAACCAAATGTAACCTTTTGAAAAAATCATTCATTACTTTTAAATCACACAAATTGTTATCCACATTGAGAGAACCCAACGACAATATACCCAGAGAGCAATATTACAGCAAAGAATTAAATTAATATAAATAATCAATTGATCAAAACATAATCAAAGAACTAATCCATTCAATAGAAAAAGCATGATTGAATCTATAAACGGAATAAACTCTATGATTATTCGGAAAAGAAAACATCAACAATAAATTGAGAATGATAAAACAAAGAATTTTAAAAAATGAAAATCAAGTACATGAGTCAAAAATAAATTAAAAATACCATCTAGTGTGCAAGTTCATCACTAACCCTACTCGAGAATTTAGTTACCCATACATATGATCGATAACATAAATCTCTAGGACCCTTTTTTCATCATTCTTAATTCCTGCTGCCTTTTTCAAAACAGTGCCTCACGCCCTTTTTCTCTCCACAGCGCTTCCCTTTCTTCCGCTTTTTAACCTTGCCAGCGCCGCACACTTTTCTTTTCTTTTATTTTTTCCTTTTTTTTCTTCTTTTTCTTACTTGGCCTTGCGCCCTAGCCTTTCCAGCACTTTACCCTTTTTGATTCAACCCTCACGTCTTCTCTCTTCTACACCGCATGTCCAAGCCCATTCTTTTTTTTCTTTTTCTCTACCGTCTTTTGAAAGTACCAAATCCCTTAAGCCCAAGACGCACGAGTGACGCTTCAGGTTCTAGCGTTTCTTCCCTAAGCCTATTTTTTACTACATTTTTTTTACTGTGCTTTTTAGTTTGATGGCTGGCATAAAATATGGGAATTAGCTATCATGGATCGAGCTCACAGGCCTAATGAACAGGTTGTCTGGCCCAAGTAGTCCATAGACGACAGGCTACTCCAATTTCTTCAAATCTGAAATAAAATGTAAATAATGACAATGAAGCCTAAAATCAACCAGAAATTATTCCAAAAATGTTAAGTGTGAAACATAATTACAAACTATCTCTTACCAACAAATAATGCAATATTTGAAATTTAAAATATTATAAAATAATGCTCAAACATATCTCACTATAAATAGAAATTAAATTAAATAATATAAATTATATTCCAACATTTCTATTCACATTTTAGCATTTTAATATAATAATAGGGTATTTAGAGTGCACTTTCGCGCACTCATGAGCATTGATAACAAATTCTGAAGTGAATCAAAAATAATTTTTTTATTGATAATACTTGCGTAAATGTTCAATGTTCCAAGGTTTGGGTATAGGCTTTCCAATTGAATCTTCCAACCAATAAGTCGTAGGTCTGACGATCTTAGTTATTTTGTAAAGTCCTTCCCAATTAGGGGAGAGTGTTCCTATGGTGGGATCTTTAGTGTTTGGAAATACCTTTTTCAGGACGAGATCTACGAGTTAGAAATTGATGGGTTTTAACCCCTAGTTGAAGCATTTAGTCATTCTCTGTTGATAGGCTTCAGTCTTAATCCAAGCTTGCTCACGCCTTTCTTCTAGTAAGTCTAGGTTTTCTATAAGTTATTGGCTATTGGCCTCTTAGTCAAAGTAATCTGTTTTAATGGTTGGCATGCCAATTTCAATAAGAATGATTGCTTTGGTACCATAGGCCAGCGAAAATGGTGTTTCCGTGGTTGGGGTCCTTTTAGTTGTTCAGTAGGCCAAGAGTACTCCAAGGAGTTCTTCGACCCATCTTCCCTTAGCTTCCTCCAACCTTCTCTTAATTGCCTCGAGAATAGTACAATTGGTAACTTTGGCTTGCCTATTAGCTTGAGGATGCCCTGGAGAAAAGAACTAGTGACTGATGTGCAAGTCTTTACAGAACTTCCCGAATACCTTTCCAGCAAATTGTGTCCCCATTATCCAAAATAATGATGCAGGATATACCGAACCTGCATACTATATTTTTTCAAGTGAAATTATTTACTTCTACCTCTGTTATGTGGGTCAATGGTTCAACCTCTGCCTATTTAGAAAAATAGTCAATGACGACTAACAAGAATCTCCTGTTCTGAGGGGCTTTTGGCAATGACCCTACAATGTCCATTCCCCTAGGGCGAAAGGCTAGGGACTTGCGATAGGGGCGAGTTCATGATGAGGTTGATGTTGGTATGAGGTAAAACGTTGACATTTGTCACACTTCTGAACATATTCCTTAGCCTGTTTTAGTATACCAGGCCAGTAGTAGTCTTAAGTTAGTACTCGGTGAGCTATGGTCTTATCGCTATTATGGTTGCCACAAATCCCTTCATGTATCTCAGTTAAAACGTAGTGAGCCTCTTTTGGAGTTAAGCACCATAGGAGGGGCTGTGTGTAGGATCTTCGGTAAAAGCTTTTCTTTAAGAATTAAATACTAAGCTACCCTAATTCGAATCTCCTAGCATGATTCTTTTTCTCTAGAAGCAATCCTTCCTTTAGATACTGGATGATGAGAGTCATCCAATTCTGAGGTTGTTATGAAGTTTAAAGGGACAATATTACCTCGGTACTAGGTTTTGCTTGGTAGGAGATTTTTACCATTGAATCCCTCTCTAGCTTGAAATGGGAGGCCGTATTTGCTAAAGCGTCTGCTTTGGAGTTTTGGCTTCTTTCAATTTTCTGAATAGTGAATTTGCGGAAAGATTGTTTTAGCGATTCCACTAGCTCTGAATATTTGGTCATTCTGTTATTCTTGATAAAAAATTCTCCTAGAGCTTGACTCACCACAAGCTGAGAGTCAGAGAATGCGTGAAAATTCAGAGCTTCGCACTCTAGGGCCAATTTCATCCCAAGGATAAGTGCTTCATACTCGGCTTTATTGTTAGAGGCTCTGAATCCTAAGCTAACGGCTTTTTTGGTTACGATCCCATCAAGGGACTGAAGTATTATACCCACTCCAGAGCCTTTATTGATAGACGAACCATCAGTGTAAAGTAGCTATACTGAAGTATCTATAGTGGTTTGAGCTTTCAAATGCAGTGCTCCAGTGAACTCTACTACAAAGTGTACTAATACTTGGCCTTTAATAGTAGTCCACAACACATAGGATATATCAAATTCTCCCAGTTCTATTAACCATTTAACCAGTCATTCCAAAATTTTGAGTTTATGTAGGACTGATTTTAAAGGATAGGATGTAGGGATTATGATAGAATGGGCTTGAAAATATTGTAATACCCCGACCCAAAATGATCGAGCAATTTGACTTACGTTACGAGACTCGAATTTTATAGTTTAAATAAACTATGAAATTACCAAATATACCGGGATCATTTGATTAAAGAACCGATTATATGAAAATGCGTGAATACGTAAGTACGTGTATACGTACACATATTTATATTCATATAAATATACGTGTGTGTATATATATATATATATATATACTAGTAGTATGGATATATATATATATGTTGTTATAATATGTTATAATATGTATGTATATAAAATTATACATATATGTTTATAAAATAAATAAATAAAATAAAAATATTTATTTGAAATTAAGTTTGTTAAAATATATAATAATAATAATAATAATAATAATAATAATAATAATAATAATAATGTATTAGTATAAATGTGTATATATATAATAAAAATTATTATATATATACATAAGCATGTAATACATGCAAGTGGGGGAATAAAAGAAAATCAAGTGTGTGCTAGATGTGTGTGTCGGCAACACTGTGAGTGTTTAGTATGTGTAAATATATTATATTGTGTATATATATATATATAAATATCTCTTATGTAATTAAAGAAGAGAAAAGATCAAGAAGGAAAGTCTAAGAAAGCTGCTGCAAGTGGGAAGGAAAGGAGAAAAAGGAAAGAGAGAGGAAGGAGAGAAGCTAGGAGGGGGGGTGTGTGTGTGTACCGTAGTGTATTGATGTGTGAGTGTAATATTAAATATATATGCATAGATATATATATATATATATATATATATTTATATTTATGTACACAAAACACCACACATACGACTGATTGAAAGCCTACCCCAAAACAGTGAAAACCTGAGGAAGGATGCTGCCACAAGTTAAGTTATTTGGTAGGGAAATCAGAAAAACAATCAAGTGTATAGTTATATACACACATAAACAAGTTGTATACACACAACCATTTAGTCAAACTGAGAGCTTAGAGGGATTCTACAACATTCAGAAGTGAGAAACGGAAAGAGAAAGGAGGAGAAACCGAAAGAAAAGGTGAGATATTTACTGTATTTTCATATTTCGAATTTACTGGCTTTTCTGTAGAATTGCTTAAAGCTTAGAAATAATTATATGATTTTATAGAGCATGAAAAATGGTGAATTTAGGAAGAAACCGCAGCTCATTTGGTTAAGAAACGAGTGAGAAAAACTAAATTAAAGTTTGAAAGAAATTTCCGGGTCATTGAGTTTTAGATCGTTTTAGCTCGTTTTATGAATTGGAATTTGTTGCCCATAAGTGCAGAAACTTGTAGGTAAAATTTGGACTCAAAACAATGGCTAAAAAGCCATGAAAAAATAAAACTTCACTTCGCCAGAAAGTTGGGACAGCTCACCGGAGCTGGCTGCAACTCAACTTTTCGAGGCCTTCCAGTGGTCCAAACTGAATTCCGAGGGTAGATTTGGAAAGCCCATGAAGAGTGGAAGGTGACCCAAGTGATCGGATGTCGAAAAATCGCCGGAAAACAGCTGGCCATGGCCGGAGAAGATGACCGGTGCAATCTGGCCAGAAAAATCCTGCACCATGCGTGTTATGTTTTCTTGGGTTTTTGGGCCACGGGTCGGGTCGGGTTGACCCGCCCAAACCCAATACGGGTTGACCCAATACAGGTGTTGTCATGAGAAATTTTTAAAAGTTTAAAAATTTGTGATTAGGGGCTGTTTGGATGCAAGAATAGTGAAATTAAAATTAAATTGAAATAGGAACAAGGATAGCTTATCCAAGGTTTTGGGCTTATCCATTGTTTGGCTATTCCAAATTGGAATAGGAAATTATGATAATTAAAAATTTACCCATAAGGTATTATAATTATATTTTGACCCCAAGTAATAAAATAATAATTAAATTGAAAGGAAATTACCAAAATGCCCTTAAATCAAAAAGTAGTCAAACGGACTCTGATTAAAATAAAAGAATAGTGAATTTTTATTATTTTGAGCATTCCAGACTCAACCGTGAAGTCTGATTTGCAAAAAGAGGTCTCGAGAAGTAAGAACCCGTAAAAAGTACAAAATGACCAAAATGCCCCTACTCTATAAACGAGTCAAACGAAGTCCAAATTAAGTAAATAAATAGTGAATTTTTACTATTTCAAACATTCTGAGACTAATGGTAGGGTCCGTTTTACGAGACGGGGCCCAAAAAATAAAGACACGAAAAGGGGTAAATGACCAAAATACCCCTTGTTCAAAATTAACAAATTATTAGTGCACTCTTACTATCTCGGACCCTCTGAGTCCAAAGGTGAGGTCCACGACATGAGATGAGGTACCGAAAAATTGAGACCCGTAAAGGGATAAAATGACCAAAATACCCCTAGTACCCTTAAAGCCAAAATGAAACTGGAGAAGGTCAGAATTGACTTTCTTTGACATCCCGGACTCAATAATGGAGTCCAAATTACGGAACGAAGTACGAAAAATGTGACACGTAAAATGATAGATGACCATTTTTCCCTTTTACATATAAAAGTCTGAATTAAATTCTAAGAAAGCCAGAACTGACTTTCTTCGACGCTCCGGACTCAATGTTAAAGTCCATTCGGCCAAAAGAAGTGTCTAAATAAAAAGACGTAAAATTTGATGAATAGCATCTGTCAGATGACTATAAACTGAGATATTGCCGAAGTATTAAACTAAGGCAAGTACGGGAAATAAAGTACGAGAAGACACGACGCGTTAACTTGACAAGTAAATAAATTTAATTTAAAGTTAATGGAGCTACCAGAAGAGTATAAGTTGAAATAAATTAAGTTTCTAACACATTAAATTGTATCGTAGGTTAAAAGTACGAGTTGAATTAAGTACATGCGAAGTTTATAGAATGTTAGTAAATCGGTTAGGATAAAATACGATCGAAGCATAAGTTAAGAAGCATCGATAAGTGATATTGTAGTAAATGTGAAGTTGATGAGATTGTTTATGAATTGTTCTTAGGAATTACGGAGGAAGTGGGAAAGCGCACTTTAGCACTAACCCTAAAGGACTGAGGTGAGTAACCCTGTATTTGAACTGGAGATTTAACTCCATATATTTGAAGAAGTTTTAAGCTCAAATTATTGCAGCCTTTGAATATCAAATTCAGTCTTTAAATGATTCCGTTCTTTTAAAATATTTTGTTACGGCATGCTTATTAAATGTTTTATATTCAGCTCTTTTCTTGAAAATAATTAGCATGTCTAAATCAAATGCAAATCTCTTAAATATTCTGAATTTGATTATTCCCAACAGTGAAGTTTCATTACAGAAGTTGTATATTTCATGTTTTAAATGTTCATGAAAAATATCTATTGAAGAAGTCATGTGACAAATGTTTTATAAGATAAACGGTACTAAGTACCACTCCCTATGATGGTTGAAATCCTTCGGGATTCAACAGTACATGCCCGGTAGAAGGATCTAATCCCCCAGGCAAATGAGATATCTCCATTGTAGTATTGGCAGTAAAATGGGAGTCTGGTTCGAAACAGATTCCACCTAATTAAAGAGAAAAGATGACAAAGTGATTTTGAAAATGAAAACAGGTTTTACCCTCATTTTCAAAATACATATTTATGTGTTTTAAAGTTTATATACTTTATTAACGAAGTACGAGTTTAGCTTGAACACCTTAATTGTTTCAAAGCTATCTGTTTTATGAAATGCATATGTTTCGAGTTTTATATACTCTATTTAAGGATGACATGTTATGTTATATGTTTTGAAGTTCATAAGTATAAGCATAGCTTGAATGTTTTAAATGTTTCAAGCCATCCGTTTTGAGAATGCATATATCCTGTGTTCTAAATTGTACGAACAATTGGTAGTGAGTATTTTATAAACTCTCAAGTGATAAACCACTACCAGTTGAAAACCCCATGACGAATGCAGGAATTACTCACAAGCTTAGATTAGCTTACCCGGACTTTGTTCGGATCCCCCTTTCAGGTAAATGGCAAAAGGCAGTTTTTGATTTGAAGACGAAGATGATGGATCTACCATTTTGGGAAGTTGTACTTAAGTAGTTTCCTTATGAAGCCATGTGAAATTTTAGTACGAACTCCTGTAGTAGTAAACAGTACAAAATATGTATTAAGCCTCAGGGCAGTGATATGTAATAGTATAAAGTCTTTAAGTTTTTAGATATGCTCTGAATGTATAATTATGTGTACCATTGTGAATAGCGGCAGTATCGGACGGATGTGCAAATTTAAAATGAGAAAAGAAAAGAAAAAGTTTTTCACGCTTCCGCAACCACATGAAGCACATCTATTCGATACCGCTGCCTATACGAGCCTTCGCCCAAGGGTCCTCGGGCCTGAGGGTGGTGGTCGCGACTCGAGATCCGCGCAGAGTGGGTTTCGGGTCGTGACAAATATGGTCTGAGCTTCCAAGCAGATATCACCAAGGCTAAGACTAGTTTTTCAATTTCAGAGTACGTCGTCTCGGTGTCCAGAAGTGCCTTGTTGACGTAAAAGATAGGCCTCTAAGTTCCTTTGTTTTCCTTGGCTAACACAAAACTAATGGCACCTTCTGATACAACTAAGTACATGAGTAGTTTTTCCCTTGGCATTGATTTTGAAAGGAGTTCAAGGGAGGCTAAGTATCGCTTGAGCTGTTGGAAGGCCTTTTGGAATTCAGAGGTCAATTTTAGGGCCTTACTCCCTCGCAAGGCTTTAAAGAACGGGAGGCACCGATTCGTAGATTTAGAGATAAACCTATTTAGTGCTGTTATCCTTCCATTCTACCATTGGATATCTTTCTTAGTTTTAAGTGATTCTAGTTCAATCAGAGCTTTGATTTGTGAGGGATTTGCCTCAATTTCTCTTTAGGAAACAAGAAAATCTAAGAATTTTCCTTTTGTGATCCCGAAGGTACATTTTAAAGGGTTAAACTTCATTCTGTGTTTCCTTAGGATGTCGAATGTCTAGCTCAAGTGCTGGATGAGGTCATCTTTCCGAACACTTTTGACAAGCATATCGTCTATATAGACTTCCATTGTATTTCCAATTTAGGGGCTAAATATTATATTTACGAGCCTCTGGTACGTAGCTCCAACATTCTTTAAACCGAACAACATCACTCTATAACAATAGAGACCTTGTTCTAATATGAAGGTTGATTTCTCCTAGTTTGGAGGATACATTTGAATTTGATTGTATATCGAGTAAACATTTATGAAACTTATAAGTTCGTGACCTGTCGTGGCATTAATAAGTTGATCAATTCTGGGAAGAGGAAAGTTGTCCTTAGGACAAGCTTTATTTAGGTTGGTATAGTCAACGTAGACCCTCTATTTGTCATTTTTCTTTTTTGGAAGAACCTTATTGGCAAGCCATTCTGGGTAGAATACTTCTCTTATCATTCCAACATTTAGCAACCTCTAGACCTCTTCATTGATGGTTTTATGGCGTTCAGGAAAAAATGTTCTCATTTTTTGTCTTACCGGGGGATGGTCTGAATCTGTTATTAACTTATGAGAGATAAAACCAGGATCTAATCCCGTCATATCTCTAATTTCTCAAGAAAATACTGAAAGGTTATCTTTTAGGAATTTAACAATATCCTCTTGCTCGTAGGAGACAGGGTTGAGCAAATTTGTACATACTTTCCCTCTCCTTTAGTGATGATGAGCACTTTAATAAGCTCCTCCATTGGTTTGATTGCACTGTCTCTCCCTTTAGGATTTAGTGGCTCGTCAATTTCGGAAGGACATTCTTCTACCTCATAAAGGTTAGAAAATGAGGAACTTTCCATTTCATGAGGGTACTGTAATTACTATTTGGAGGGATTTTCTTTTAGTGCGAGGGCATGACATTCTCGCACAGTGGGCTGACAGCCTTGGATGGTGAGAACTTTGTTGTTATTTTAAGCATTGATGGAGGGTTGAAGTAATTGCTCTCATATGGTGGATCCAAGGTCTCCCAATAATGACATTATAGGGAGATTTAGTGTCTAGGACCATGTATTCAGATATCATTGTCCTCTGTCCATCTCCCTCTCCTATCATGGTCGGTGGATCAATTTTGCCTATTAGGATGCTGAGATTCTCATAAAATCCTGTCAAGATAGCAGCGGTAGCTCTGATGTCGTTAGAGTTAAACTTCATGTATGTGAAGGGTTTATAAAATAATATGTTGGTAGAACTTCCAGTATCCACGAGAACTTTTCTGATCTCAAAATTAGCAATTTTGATTGAGATGACAAAAGCGTCGCTGTGTGGACAATGTAAAGAAATGAAAAATCATGGTAAATTTTTTATTTTTGCCGGTAGAGTATTATACATGCACTGTTTGCCGGTAAGGCGTTATACGTACATCATTTAGGCATAAGTTATGTTTAGAAGCATAATTTAAGTATGCCATAGAAGAGAAACCTCCTGTGAGAATTTGAGCCTAATCGGAGATAGTTTGAAAAATTAGACAAAAAGGGCATCCTGGGTGGACCCGACCGAACTCGCCCGCAGGCAAAAATAAATTTTTTAGAAAATTTTCATTTAAAATAATTTTAAGAACTTTGGCTAAAGCAAAATGTCAAATTGAGGCGTTTCGGGACGAGTTGTAGTGTAACAGGGTCCCAAACTTATTAAGGGCAAAAGGGTCTTTTTACCTCTTGGCCCCTTTACTATAAATAGGACCCCTTAGTGAAAAAAATCTCAGAATTTGGTGTGAGAAGAACCAACAACTCGTGCATGGAGAGAAAAGTGAAGAAAACCTAGGGTTTTCTAACTTTCAAGCCCTCAAAACTCATCTCTAAGCTAAGATTCTCACAAGGCTTCCTTCTAGGAAGTTGTTCCCCACGTCAAGGACTACATTCTCACCTATTAGTTCAACTGCACAGCGAGCACAACTCCTTAGGGTTGAGAAAAACCCTTTTAGGTATGATATTTTGCTAAGTTAGGAATAGAGTTAAGTTTCTTTACATTTCTATAAGTTGATTGAGTGATTTATATGTTTACTTGCTGTTAGAAAGTCACTTAGGATATAGTTGCTTTGAAAAACCTAGAGTTGGTAATTTGTATACTTGTGTGTTCTTTGAGAATTTGTCAAAATGATGAATATGTAACTTAAAGAAATGTTTAATTTATTGCATTGTGGCTTAAATTCATATGAATAAGTCTTGTGTTTTGGAAGACATGGTTTGTTTAATGCATTAATGCTTTGTGTAATCATGTGTTCTTTGAGAATTGGTAAAGTAGTGAACATGTAACACGAATATATGTTTAAATTGATTGTATGTATCATGTGTTCATGTGGAAGAAGTCTTGGGCTTTGAAAGTTATAGTTTATTTTTTTATTATGCATGAATTAAGGTGTATCTCATGTATTTGATAAAAGGCCTCATTGAGATAGCATAGAAAAATTAAGGCATATTGGCATAGTGTGGATCCTTGGAAACATAGTGTGGGTTGAACACATTGGTGCTATGAATTATAAGGGTGTAGATCCTATAGTGAAAAACCCAAAATTGGTCATTGGTACTCGAGATCCAACGGGGACGGACCGTGAAGCAAGACATATGATTGGTACTCGCGTTCCAATGGGGAAGGGTGGTGAAACGAGACATGGGTGTGGCATAGAGTTGCATGGGTGTGTCATGCATATCGCCATTGCATAGCATTGAGGGATTGGAGGGTAGCCTATAAATGTACACTTGCACATGCCACGCCTTAACTTTGTTCTTTACATTAGCATCATGTCATACTAGCGGTTGTGTTAACCCTTTATGGGATAGCATATTACAGATGAGGCTCCCGGTACTTGAGACTCGATGAAGTCATCAGAGCACGGAGGGAGAAAGTAGATTTTGAAGTATATTTGGCCTAAAGGCTTCATTTTGTATATATGAGGTCATAAGCCCTAAGACATGTGTATTTACTTGTAGAGATCTTGTATAGTATGAAAACAATGGGCAGGACCCTAACATTGTAATGAGTATAAAGTTGTGATGTTTCAAATTTCAAGTATAAGTGTATGTATGAAGGATCGTATATTTTAAATGATGTATGAGTGTTTAGTTGAATTAAAAAGATGTATTTTGGTTGCTAGTTTGAAAAATGAGGGATTGTGTTGTGAAATATTAGGTAGAAAAGGCTTAGAAAACAAAGGAGACTATGCTAAATTTTATGAAATTAAAAGGTTAGTTAAGTGGGTGAAACACCCTAAATATAGGTGGAAAAAGTGCCAAAAGGGGGGAGGGGTTAAAAACCTTGAGGAAATAGGTTAAAAATGCGAAAAAGTAGCTTGAAACACTTTGGAAAAAAATTAAGAAAACAGAGAAAATCTACTGCAGAAATAGAGAAATTCAGCCGCAATAGCTACAGTAAACCTGCAGGAAAACAACCCAGACTTGCCCCAGCCGCGCGTGCCTAGCCCAGCCATGCGTGCCACGCCTAACACCCCCTTGATACCAGCTTTGGCCACCATTTTGAGCCACATTTGACCACCCTTTTGAGCCATGTTTGGCCACTCTATTAGGCCATATTTGGCCAATTTTTAGGCCATGTTTGGCCACACTTATGGGCCATGTTTGGTCATCCTTTGGGACACACTTTAGTCATATTTCAAGGCCATGTTTGACCACTTTCTTGGACCACTTTAGGTAGGATTTTTGACCTATTCTTGGCCTATGTCTTAGGGCATTTGGGGCCCATTTGGGCCATTGTTCGAAGGCATATTTAGGGACATTTTGGAGCTATCTTAGAGGCCATTCTTGAACATGACTTAGACTAATTTTGAATATTGGTTGGGGGAGATGTTTGATTGGAATTAGAAAACTATTTTGGGTAAGTCTAGTAGCAAGTTTTCATTTTCAATTTTGGGAAAACATGGGAAAATAAATGAATAATCAACTAAATCCATTTAATTACTTTTTATTTATTTTTCTTAATTCATTTCACTTACTCCTCGGGTTTATGAAAATTTTGGGCGTGACAACGTGGTATCAGAGCCTTAGGTTTTGAATACCTAGGGACAGTGGGAGAGGTTAGACCTCAGATTAATTGGGCTGGTTTGGATTACATGATTATGTGTGTGCTTATTGCTTTAGTATGTGCAATTGTACAATGTGATTGTTTTCCTAATTTGCTAGGGGTATGTGATGTACTTGATTATTGATCAACTGGGGATAAATGCTTATATCTATGTAGTAGACTAAATGATTTACGAGATGGGCTATATGCTTAGTTATCTATAAGATAGGCTATAAGCCTAGATATCCATAGGATTGGTTGTGTGCCTAGTTACCTATATGGTAAGTCGTAAACTCGTTTATGTATATGTATATTTTTATGATGGATTCTATACTTAAGTGTTTATGTGGTAGGCTACATGTTGACTGTTGCTTGTTGATTCTATATATGTATGCTAGGTTAGTACCTGATATTCATGGGTTATAGTACTATGACTATGATATCTATACAGACTGGATTGATCTCAAGTCTTGCGTTACAGTTGATGGATGATGCCCCATCAACTAGTAACAAAAGGAGTTATGATCCATGAAGGGTTATTACCTAGCTATAAAAATAAGAAATAATGAAAAAAAGAATGAAATGAACAAATTCCAATAAAGTAGTAAACCGTGAATTAAAAGACACATAAGATCTTAGAATGGTAAAATAAGAATTGAGACTTGTGGAGATTCTTGTGTATGGATTGGACCGTGGATACTTAGAGTATTTGTACCAAAAATTTTAGGGATATTCTTATGTTAAACTCTCTTGTGGACAGATGTATTATTTTTGGATAGTATTCACTTAGGGTTGAGCATTGGTATATTGTATTGCTTAAATGAATTTTTCATTTCGAAAGATTGTGTTTGAACTCGGTAAAAAAAAAAAAAGATTGATGAATTAGATTGTTGAATTATTAGTAGATTGAAAATAATAATAATAATAATAAATAAATAAATAAATAAATAAATAATCGTGTTGTTTGACATAAAGAATGAATTGTGAATGGAATGGTTAGCTCAAGTTTGTGGGGAGTATGATTTCAAATTTTTGTTTAACATGTAATTAGGGATAGATTGATTGTTTACTTTCCGGGCGAGGATAGACTGCTACAGGGGGAGAGTGGCGGTGTGTACTCTTGAGGGAAATAGTTTTTATTTCACAGGGGATCGTGGAGATTTCCTAGTGCCACCTTTGTATGACTCGAGGAGTTGGGGAAGTCATAGCTACTTTTTGGCTAGTTTGATAGCAGATGGGAGTAGGACTATAGAGAGTGTATTCCGCCAATAGTAGATGAGTTTCCAGATGTCTTTCTGAATGACTTGACTAGTCTATCGCCGAGACGAGAGATAGAGTTCACGATAGAGCTTATTCCAAGTACTATGCCTATTTCCATTCCACCTTACTGTATGGCTCCAACTGAGTTGAGGGAGCTGAAGGAGCAGTTGACTGATTTGTAGGGTAAAGGTTTTATCCGTCCTAGCACTTCACCGTGGGGTGCTTCAGCATTGTTTGCGAAGAAGAAGGATAGGACATTACGTTTGTGTGTGGATTATAGGAGACTGAACCGGGTCACTATCAAGAATAAGTACCCGTTATCGAGGATAGATGACTTGTTTGATCAGCTTAGGGGTTTGAGATGTTTCTCAAAGATCGATTTTCGATCTGGGTATCATCAGTTGAGAGTACGAGAGGAGGATGTGGCGAAGACAGATTTTCGCACTCATTATGCCCATTATGAGTTTGTAATTATGCCATTCGATGTGACAAATGCCCCGGTGGCATTCATGGACTTGATGCATCGTATCTTTAGTCCTTATTTAGATCAGTTTGTAGTGGTCTTTGTTGATGAAATTTTGATTTATTCACCTTCTGAGGAGGAGCATGCTTTTCACTTACGGACTGTATTATAGATTTTGAGGGAGCATAATATATTTGCTAAGTTCTCAAAGTGTGAGTTTTGGCTTCAGGAGGTACAGTTTCTAGGCCATGTTGTATCGGGTAGCGGGGTATCCGTGGATCCTTCTAAGATTAACGTTGTTATGAGTTGGGAGAGGCCAAAGAATGTGTTTGAGATTCAAAGTTTCTTAGGATTGGCCGGATACTACCATCGATTTGTAGAGGGATTTTCTCATCTTGCCTCGCCGATGACTCGTCTAATGCGTAAGGGCATTAGATTTGAATGGACAGATAACTATGAGCAGTCATTTTAGGAGCTGAAGAGAAGGCTGACTTCAACACCTGTCCTGATTATACCTGAGGGAGGTATTGGCTATACAGTTTATTGTGATGCTTCACGAGAGAGACTAGGTTATATATTGATGCAGGAGGGTAGGGTGGTAGCCTATGGTTCTTATCAACTGAAGAATCATGAGCATAACTATCCTACACATGATTTGGAGTTAGTTGCCGTCATCTTTGCACTTAAGAGTTGGCGACACTACTTATAAGGGGAGAGGTTTGAGGTGTTCTCAGATCACAAGAGCCTTAGATACATTTTCACGCAGAAAAACTTGAACCTTTAGCAGAGAAGATGGATGGAGTATATGGAGGACTATGACTTTGATCTTCAGTACCATCTTGGGAAGGCCAATGTTGTAGCAGATGCACTTAGTAGGAGGCCGAGGAACACAGTTGCTAGCATTGCTATTAGGGAGTGGGAGATGATGGGAGATATTGGTGAGTTTGACTTAGACTTCGTCGAGTCTGAGGGACATGCCACACCATTCAGTGTGTGTACACAGCCTACACTGTTGAGCAGGGTTATTGAGGCACAGTTACGGGATACAGAGGCAGAGCAGATTCGAGCACGAGTTGCTAGTACCGAGGGCTTTGAGGGATGGACAGTTCATTCTGACCTTAGCTTGAGGTATATAGGTAGAGTCTTTGTTCCAGAGTCTATTAGGGCTAATGTTCTTAGAGATTTCTATCATTCACGTCTAGTAGTGCACCCAGAGGGCACTAAAATGTATCATGATTTACGCTGCCAGTATTGGTAGATGGGGATGAAGGGAGATATTGTATAGTTTGTATCGAGATGTCTCACATGCCAGTAGGTTAAGGCTGAGCACCAAAGACTTGGGGATTTATTACAGCCATTGCCAGTGGCCGAGTGGAAGTGGGAGTTTGTTACTGTAGATTTTGTGATGGATCTTCCGAGGTCACCTAGAGGTCACAATGCAGTTTGGGTTATTGTTGACAGGTTGACGAAGTCCGCATATTTCCTACCAATTAGAGCGACTGATTCAGTGGATGTTCTCAGTAGGTTGTATGTCTGAGAGATGGTACGACTACATGGGGTTCCTGTTTCCATTGTTTCTTACCGAGATCCATGTTTCACTGCACAGTTTTGGCAAAGTCTTCAGACAGCTTTAGGGACTCAACTATTATTTAGCACTGCTTTCCATCGTCAAACTGACGGTCAGTCAGAGCGTACTATCCAGATTCTTGATTATATGCTTAGAGCGTATGTTATAGATTTTAGGGGTAGCTAGGAAGATCATTTTGCTCTAGTAGAGTTTGCCTACAACAACAACTATCAGTCTAGTATTGAGATGGCACCTTTTGAGGCGTTGTATGGCAGGCCGTGTCGCTCATCGATAAGTTGGACCGAGGTAGGGGAGACAACTACTTTAGGGCCTGACATAGTCTGTGAGACCATGGAGAAGATACAAATGATTAGGCAGCGTCTGTTGACAGCACAGAGCTGCCAAAAGAGTTATGCAGACAGGAGGCGACAACCTCTATCATTTGATGTTGGGGGACATGTGTTCCTCAAGGTAGTCCCATGGCGGGGATTAAGGAGATTTGGGTGTAGCGGGAAACTATCACCACGGTTTATAGGGCCATTTAAGATCCTCGAGAGGGTTGGTGAGGTGGCCTATAAGTTGGCGCTACCACCATAGTTATCTGGGGTTCATGATGTCTTCCATGTATCGATGTTGAGGAAGTACGAGTCTGACCCTTCACATGTGTTTGATTGGGTAGATCTTCAAGTGGAGGGTGATGTTTCTTATGATGAGAGGCCTGTGGAGATATTGGACTCAAGGGATCAAATTTCGCGGGGCAAGACCATCCCTTTAGTCAAGGTTCTTTAGAGCCACCACAGAGTCGAGAAGGCCACTTGGGAGTGCGAGGCTGAGGTTCACGCTAGGTATTTAGAGTTATTTATTCATAGAGGTACATTTATAAATTTTGGGACAAAATTTCTTTAAGTGGGGAAGGATGTAGAGATCTAAAAAATTAGGGTAGATTTTTCATTTTTGTCGGTAGGACACTATACATGCATTGTTTGCCGGTAGGGCGTTATACATGCATCATTTAGGCATAAGTCATGTTTAAAAATATAATTTGAGTATGCCATAGAAGAGAAACATGCTTAGAATGTTAACATACACCTCCTGTGAGAATTTGAGCCTACTCGGATATAGTTTAAAAAAATTGGACCAAAAGGGCATCACGAGTAGAGCACTTGGTGATTGTCATTCCCACAGACGGTGCCAAACTGATGCTACACTTTTTGGCTGATGTGTATTCTGAGCTCAGCTCCCAGAAGAACACTGAAAGAAGAAGATCAGAGGACCGCCGGATTGGCTCCGGCGGTAGCCGCTCTGATGTTTAAGTTAATAAACTGAATTGAAAAGAATGTAATGTAAGCCAAATAATGAGCATGAAAAATAAAGTGTACCTTTAGGCTTTAATTTATAGGCGGTGACTTTCCTAAGTTGATAAGGATTTGGAGCCATGAAAGTAGGGATTTGATTATCGGAAATAGCAGTTTCCATGTTGTATACTGCGCTTGAGAGATATCCGTGAGTGATAGTTTCCTTGTTAAAGACTGTTTCCTTATCCTTTGCTCGGTGGGACGTTAAGGCGGTGATGAGATCTAAACGCTGGTGATTGCTCTAAAGGACTTGTGTTCAGGCCCGTGAGTTCTGGAGGATAAGAGGACATGTATGTTCTGAATGACCAAGCATCTTAGTATGCTCTAGATGTCCGGGCTTCATAGTCACACGTGTCACATGGGGATTGGTCTATCACTTTGTGGTATATCACCTTTTAATTTCAGAAAATATGATTAAGAGAATTGTAATCCAAATGGAGAATTGAACATAAATTAAAAGCGTACTTTATAGTCTTATTTATAAATTATAGATCTCCTAATTTGAGTAGAATTAGAAGCTATTAAAGTAAGAATTTGACGATATCCGAAAATAGTAGTTGTCATTTTGAACTTTGTTTCCTTATTCTAAGGTAAGTAGGATATGGAAGACGGTGTTATGTTTTGAACTATATACCTTTGAACCCCATGTGCCTGCTTAATCTGGATAAAACAATCTTTCTAAATTTGTACCCTAAAGAGCTCTAGATACACACATGTCATGCGTTGAATATAGTTGTCACTTTATGGTATATGAGTCGGCATTAGCAGCGATAGAGAAATTGGAAAAACAAATCTAGAGAGAGAGATGACGAAAATAGAGAAATTAGATCCAAGGGGAAATATAGTACTTAAGAAAATATAACATCATCACGTCAATACTTTTGGATCCGTGCTCAAATAATTTAAAAACTCATAAATTTTTGAGGTTACAATGTTTTGCCTTGAATCTTTGTTTGTAGATACTTATTTTGAGAAACCTTCCAATAATTAATTCTCTTTTTGAACAAATGCACTTTTTTACATTTTCTTGAAAGAAAAATATGTAGAGATTCAAAAAATGGGGGTAAATTATTCATTTTTGCCGGTAGGGCATTGTTCATGCACGGTTTTGCCTGTAGAGTGTTTTCATGCATTATTTCACTGCAAGTCATGTTTAGAAGCATATTTGGAGTGTGTCATAGAAGAGAAATATGCTTCGAATGTTATAATGTACATTATGTATGAATTTTAGCCAAAACGAAAATAGTTTATGGAATTGGACCAAAAGGGCATTCGGGTGGCCCGGGAGGAATCGGCTAAACCCGGCCACAGACAAAAATTTAAATTTTTGAAAATTTTCATTTTAAATAATTTTATAAACATTGGTTAAAACAAAATGTCAAATTGAGGCGTTTCGAGACGGGTTGTAGAGTAACAGGGTTCCTGGGCTCATTAAGGGCAAAATGGTCATTTTGCCCCTTGCCCCTTTTGTCTTCCACTATAAATACAACACTTAGACATAATTTTATATAGATTTCATTCTGTAATTACAGAGACTCACGTTCATAGGGGGAGAGAGAGAGAGAGAGAGAAACCCTAGTTCTTCAAGCTTCCAAAACACGTTTTTCAAGTAGAATTTTCGTCGAGGTTCCTTCTAAAAAGTTGTTCTCCTCATCGAGACTTGTATTTTCACCCAATAGTTCGGCCATCCAACAATCACAGCCTCTGTAGTTTGAGAAAAACTGATCTAGGTATGATGTAGTGCTAAGCTAGTAATAGATTTAAGCTTTCTTGTATTTTTTCATGTTGTTGGACTGTTTAGGCAGTGTAATTGAGGTTAGGAAACCACCTAGAAGGTAGTTCCTTTGAAAAGCCTAGAGTTGGTAGTTTAGGGATATATGTGTTCTTGGTGTTGTTTGATGATTTGTTGCCTTGAATGAAGTGTGTTATATTGATAGGATTGTGTTGTTACATTTTTGAACCTATATACATGTTGACACACCTTGTGGTTTGGACCATGTGATGAATTGGTGCCTTGTTGCTTTATGAAAATTTTATGTTCTTTGTGAACTAGTAGAATTGTGAAAGTGTGATTTGTATGTGTAAATATGTTTGGTTATGACATATGTTATGAGCATGATGTTTTGAAGTTTAAAGTTACGTATTTTGTGAGATAAATTGCATGACTTGAAAAAGGGACACCATGGGTTTGATAAATTGTCACATAGAGATTGCATGATAAGATCATGGCATTTTGGCATAATGTGACTCTTTGAAAACATAGTGTGAGTTGAGCACGTGGTGCTATGCATGTCACGCCCCGGATTTTCGCGAACCCAATGAGCGACTGAACGAAATAAAAGAAAAGAAAAGAAATGACAATCTAGTAAATTTAATTGAAATATTCCTTATTTTTCTTCAAAATTTTCCCCCAAGATTAAAATTAAATGCTTGTCCCAATTAATACTCCAATCAGTTTAAATCATGTTTAAAAATGACCCTTAAAATAGCCTTAAAGTATCTCCAAAAATCTCCCTAAAGTGATGTCTCGGATGACTCCAAAATGTCCTGGGACATGGTCAAAAGATAGTCAAATATCAGCCCAAAGTTAGCCCTAGTGGATGGCCAAACATGGCCTTGAGATCTAAGTCACAACATGGCCAAAACATAGCTCACAAAGGTCCCTAAAATAGCCCAAAATGGGACCCAAACATGGCCCAAAATAGTGTCCAAATATAGCCCAAAAGGTGTCCCAAAAATAGTTCAAAAGGTGTCCAAACAAGGACGGGACAGCAGGTGGCAGCAGGGGCCACGCACGCAGGGCAACAGGCCAAGGTAGGGCAAGCACGAGCAGGCAGGGGCGCGCGCGGGCGACTGTGGGTGCGGGCGGCTGGGGGCTGGTTAGGTACTGTAGCGACTGCAAGCTACTTTTCTGGTTTTCTGATTTTTTGAAAATTTATTGTTCATGGCTGCACCCTATTTTTCCAATTTTTGAATTTTTCTCCAAGTTTTTCAAGCCCCTTTTTCACCCATTTTTAGTCCACTTTTCCCCAAGTTTTTCAAGTCATTTTTTACTCAAATTCAGCCCATTTTTCCCAAGTTTTAAACCCTCATTTTGCAGCCCCTCTTCTCCCCTCATTTCAAGGGTATTTTACACATGTTTAGTGTTCAAGTTTTTTCAAAAATTTAGGCATGACCTCCCCTATTTTTCCAAGTGTTTCCCCAACCTAATACTCACAAATTTCATATACTTAATAGTCAAGCAACCCACCCTCACTCGGTGGCCACAATAGTCATAGTTCAATATATATCTATCAACTACTTCCAATACATCTATGTAATACATGTTTAATTAAAAACATCATACATTCCTTACAAAAATGGCCCTAGGCCTCATGTTTACAAGTTGTTCAAATAAGAAACAAAATAAAATGGGCTTATGCCCTTACATTCAAAACACGCCTCAAGGGCCAAATCTTTAATTTAGTCCATGTCTTCCTGTCCTTCAAGACTTGAAGAAGTTTCAAGTACCCGGGGTCTCATCTGAAATATATTGCCCACGAATGGGTCAGCTCAACTGCTGGTATAATGTAATACTAAGACTAGAAACAAATTCAAGGGCGTGGCATGTGCAAGTGTACATTCATTTCTACATGTCTCTCTAATCAATCCATACAATGTACTGATAATATTCATAACGCATTCATACAAACTCTATACCACATCCATGAATTCATTAATACGACGTAATGAAATTATGCATGACACACCCATGCAACTTTATGCCACACCAATGTCAACTCTATGTCACACCCATGTCAACTTTATGTCATGTCAACTCTATGCCACACCTATGTCTCGGTTTTACGGATTGCATCCGATGGTCCATCGAATATCACACCTGTTTCACGGACTGCCCCCGTCGGGTCAATCAAACACCGATACATGTCTCGCTTCACGGTCTGGACCCCGTTGGCACGCGAGTACCAAATGACCAACTTTGAATTTTTCACCACAGGATCTACATCCTCATAATGCATAGCACTTCGTGCTCAACTCACACCATGTGTCCAAGGAATCACACCATGTCAACATGCCATGCTTTCATTATGCAAGTTCAATGTAACAAATGATCAAACACATGGTGTCCCTTATCCCAAATCATATAACTCATTTCATGAAAGTTAAATTTAAACTTCAAGGCATCACCCTCACAACATGTATACATCATAATTGAATATATCCATACATATGTAAAGCACAAGTCTCAGACTTTCAACAAATTCATAAGGGCACAAAATTCTATTAAATATAAAAGTATCAAATCATTACATGGCCCAACCAAAAGGTGTGTCAATAATTACATGGGTTTACGATCTCATGGCACAATTCTATCTATCAAAAATACACCAAACAAAGCAAGAAATCACCCAAAATCAACAAGAACAAAAATACTCCAAAAATACCAACTCTAGGATTTTCAAAGGAGTTACTTCCTAGGTGATCTCCTAACCTTATATATACATTTACAGCAATTCAAATACATGTAAAAACACAAAGGAACTTGAATCTATTGCTAGCTTAGCACTACATCATACCTAAAATCAGTTTTTCTTAAATCCCGGTGGCTGTGTTTGCTGGAATGCAAAAATGTTCAGTGAGAATATAGTACTCGTGGAGACGAAAAACTTCTCAGAAGGAAGTTCGGCCAAAATCCAGCTCAAATACGTGTTCCGGAAGCTTGAAAATATAAAATTCTAGGGCTTTTCTATCTCTCTCTCTATATGGACAAGAATTCTGGAAATTGCAGAATGTATATGTGTATATAATGGCCCTAAGTATTCTATTTATAGTGGAGGACAAAGGGGCTAAGGGCAAATGACCATTTTGCCATTAATGAGTCCCGTAGCCCTGTTACTCTACAACTCATTCCTAAATGTTTCAATTTAAGATTTTGTTTTAACCAATGTTCATAAAATTATTTTAAATGAAAATTCCCAGAAGAAAACATTTTCGTTTAAGGTCGGGATCATCCCTTTCCACTCGGGCCACCTGGATGCCCTTTTTGTCCAATTTTGAAACGGTTCCCGTTTTGGCTCAATTTCGAACAGAGGTTACCTCATAATATTCTAAGTATATTTCTCTTCTATGGCATACTCCAAATATGCCTCTAAACATGTCATACGGTGAAAACAATGCATGGAAATGCTTTACTAGCAAAACCGTGCATGAGATATGTCCTACCGGCAAACCGTGCAAGGAACAATGCCTTACCAGAAAAAAGAAAAAACTTTCCTCATTTTTCAAATCTCTATAATGCATTATGAAGGTGTAGATCCTGTGGTGAAAAACCCAAAATCTGGCCAATAACAGTACTCACGGGCTGACGGGGGCAGACCGTAAAGTGAGACATGGGTGGCATAGAGTTGCATGTGTGCGTCACGCATACAAACATTGCATGGCATTGAGGAATAATGGGATTATAGTCTTGAACTATACACTTGCACATGCCACGCCCTTAAATTTATTTCTAGTCTTAGTATTACGTTATACCAGCTATTGAGCTAACCCATTCGTGGGATATCATTTTCAAATGAGGCCCCGGGCACTTGAGACTTGTTTAAGTCTTGAAGGATGGGAAGAAATGGATATGTTGAAGATTTGGCCCTTGGGCATATTTTTGAATGTATGGGCATAAGCCCAATTTGTTGTATTTGAACTTGAGAAATGTATGGACAATAGGCCTTGGGCCATTTTAAAATGTATGGGTTGAGACCCAAATGAATGCATGATGTTTATGGTTTAAATGTGTATCATATGGATATGTTGAGACTAGTGAATGTATGTTGAATTACCGAAGTTGTGGCCACTAAGTGAGGGTGGATCGTTTGACTATTTATATATAAGGATCTTGTGAAAAATTAGGTGGGAAAACACTTGAAAAACAAAGGAGGTTATGTCCAATTTTTTTTGGAAAATAAAGCATTAGATAAGTGTGTAAAACACCCTTGAAATGGGTGAGAAAAATGCTTAAAATGAGGGCTTAGAAGCTAGGGAAAAGTGGGCTGAAAATGGGTGAAAAAGGGGCTTCAAAAACTTGAAAAAAAATTCAGAATAAGAAAAATTAGGTTGTAGCCGTGAACAGTAAAAATGCAGAGAATCAGAAAACTGCTTGCAGTCGTTACAGTGTTTTGTGACTGACATGCCCCAGCTGTCTCTACCGCGCGCCAGTCGCCCATGCCCTGCCCTGCGCTCACGCCCCCACAAGCCTGCGCGCGTTGCTTGCTCACCCACTGCTTGCCCTGCTGTGCGCCCACTGCCTTGCCTGCTGTCATGGCATGTTGCCCAACCCTTGACATGTCACGCCCCGAATTCCCGACCGAACCCGGGGACGCGACTGAAGGAAACAAAAGAAGAAAATAAATAGACGAGTAAATAAATACATAAATATTTAACGAATTTTAACTAAGTTTACTAATATAGATACAAGCCTATTCCACTAACATAACGCTACATCCATATATCTCTGTCAATACACATACATTCCCGGTTTATAAAAATTTCGGCAGAACCTCCTTTGTTTTTCGAGCCTTTTTCTCCCTGATAAACACAATACATCATATATATACATACAACCACAATCCATCCTCACTCGATGGCCACAACTGTATCAAAGTTAAATATACATCGCCTACTTATCCAATCCATCACATCTACTCCTACACTTAAACTAAAAGATCATTTATTACAATATACAATAGCATTTCCATTCTTTTTAGAAATACACCAATCTTTGATAATATCAAAATACGCCCCAAGGCCCCAAATATTTTTCCAAATTTATTTCCTCTCCTTTCTCCAAGACTTCATCCAGTCCCGCGTACCAGGAGCTTTATCTGAAACCTGTGCCCACGAATGGGTCAGCGCCAACATGCTGGTATGGTACAATACTAATGCAAGGAATAAAATTAAGTCATGGCATGTGCAAGTGTACATGTATATCTATATGCCTTCCTAATCATTCATACAATATAATGGCAATATACAAACTACACATCTGTATAAAACCCTATATCACGTTCACAAATTCATCAACACAATGCACAGGCAACATGCGTGACACACCCATGCATCTCAATGTCACACCCATGTCTCGCTTCACGGTTCTTCCCCGTTGGCACGCAAGTACCAATATATGTCTCGCTTTACGGTCCGGACCCCGTAGGCTTGCGAGTACCTAATGGCCAATTTTGGGTTTTTCACCACAGGATCTGCACCCTCATAATGCACCAGCACCTCGTGCTGACCCACACTATGCTTTCAAGGAATCACACGATGCCAATATGCCATGATTTCATCATGCAATATCGCAATCTCAATAAAACATTTCACCAAAGCATAACAATATCGTCCTCTTAAAAATAACAATAGCATCTGAATCAGAAGAACTCATCCACAAATATACGCATCATGCACAATCAATCTCAATACTCATACAATCCACATGTCACAACATCAACAATCCTTCTAAAACATAAATCACATATGATGGCCACGCAAGAAGTAAGTCACAATTCCCAAATAATCATAAAGAACACAGAAACATATAAACAATCAACTCAAGGAAGCAATTAAGTCCTACGTGATCTTCTATCCGCAGATAAGCACAAAAGCATTCAATCAATATGCACATCAATCCTAATTTAATTCTATTCCTTACTTAGTAAAGTACCATACCTGATCGGGTTATCTCAACCCCAAGAAACTATATCCACTAAGTAGTCCAATCAACTGATGAATGACTCAGTCCTCCTACTGTAACTGTTTAGAGAGTCCTCGCCTTTCACTTCGATGTTCCTAAAATTCACAAACAGGTCTCAATATATGTCGCTACACAAATTTATGCTATTCATCAAATTTTATGTCTTTTTATGATTGGTATTTCTTTTACTCAATTAGGATTCACCATTGAATCCGGAACGCCGAACAAAGTCGGTTCAGGCTTTCGCAGAATTCAATTTGGACATTCAGGCTAAAAAGGGCAAAACTGTCATTTTGCACCTTTTCGCGTCTTTTCATTTCTCGGGACCCCGTCTTGTAAAACGGACCTCACGGTTGAGTCCGAAATGCTCGACATAATAAAATTCCACTATTCTTTTATTTTAATCGGAGTCCGTTGGACTATTTTCTGACTCAAGGACATTTTGATAATTTCTTTTTTTCTAATGAATTAAATTAATATTTAATTAATTTATTCCTCGGGTTGATTCATAATTAACTATAATTTTTTTTTGGCATAATCAAAATCTGACAAATTCTATTTTAATCTGCCCATAATTTTTCCAATTCCAATAAGTTTCTATTTTGTTTTTCCTGTACATTTTCATTTTGAGTCAATCATTGGATAGCTTCTCCTTTTCAACCAAACACCTTCCGAACTCGAATTCAAAATTTTACCCATACAGTAACAGTATTAGGCAGCCATCTGAATGGTTGAGTTGGGTCGGACTCAACCCGGTTTGACCCAAATAAAATTACAAAACTCAGCCTAGCGGCTGTGTTTCCTTCCTGTATTATTTTTCTGGATTCCAATTTGATCTAAAACAGTTTCTATGCTTACTGAAATCCTAAAACAAATCTAATTATTCATGCTTCTAAAATTCAAGATTAAAAATTCTTCAGTATCTTACCCTGTTGCACCCAAACCCGCTTGCTCTAATCTATCACAGAAAATAGGCGTAGGTGCTTCTGGTTTGCATCACAACAACCTATCGGTCCTCTAGCCTGATCAGCAAACCCGAGAGCAACACTCTCCTTACTTTTTCCCCCAATTGGACAACTGCACACGGCCCGCTACTACCGTCCCTCTCCCTGTTTTCTTTTTTTTTTCTCCACTTCATAAACCAACACACACACACACACATATATATATATTTTCCTGCACACAAACACGTACCACACGGCACACACATACATATTCGCCACTGAATTCATCCTCTTTACAAGCACTAACAGTTGAATTCTCTGGAAATTCTTCATGAACAGCTTTCTTCTTTAGAATTAACTTTCATAAAATTATTAACAGACAAATGACAGTCACAACACCACCATTTTCACTAACGAATGGCTATCCAATCAGGCCCTCCAAACAGCAGTTCCTACTGCATTTCAACCCTTCTCCACCAAATCACGGTTACCTTTTTTGCACATCACCACGCCGGACACTCCACGGCCTTCTCACGAACCGCAACATTCACACAACCCCGGGCTGTATCAAAATCCATCATCTGAACCTCCATCGCAGCTGATGTTACACAAAATTCCCAACAGCAGCGACTTCTCTTCCCCAAACCGCTGCTGGTTTGCCGCTGCTGTTACAGCCATTTCTCTGAACCACCGCCACACCGTCCTTCACCGTTTCTGCCGCAGCACGATCACACACATACATATATTAAATCTCACGGCACCACTACACCTGCACCGCCACAAACGCACCACACACAACGCAGCGCACACTACAGTTGCTGCAGCGCTGCTGCTGCTGCGCCTTCAGCTATGACGCTTCCATGGCTCGAATTGAAGCTCTGAACCATCCAACACCAAGCATTAAATCACACCTAAACCCCTCAATTCAAACCACAACCAACACAACCCATTCTCCTGTTCGGCGCCGCTACACCCACAAATATATACCTGTTGCACAGCTTACACACTTAACCCCATATATACCTGCTGCACCATTACACTGCTGCACCAACACGCAGATAGGTATATACATACACATAACTGATGTACCGCCTCTCATTCCTCTGCACTTCCATCGCTACACAACCACACACATATAGCCAATTCCCCCAATTTTCTACTACACCGCTACTGCTCACCTATATATATACACGTCTATTAGCTGTACTGCTCCAACCCGAGTTACTTGCACAAATAACGGTAGATCTGGCCTTACAAGTCTTTGTTGAGTTTGTTGGTGGAACGTTTGTGACTGGCATATGGAGCCGCAGAAGAATGGGCAACTGCCATTGACGAATAGAAACAGAGTCGGCAACCTTTTCCTCCCAATCAACTTATACATACATATATATATATATATATACACACACATACATATCTCACACGTGCTGTTGCTTCAAGAAGCTTCTTGCTTCACCGACTTTCTCCCCTTGCTCTAGAAGCTTCACGGTTGGCCCCTTTTTTTTCAATTGCTTCCTTTTTTTTTTTTTCCAGCTTCTTCAAGAAGCTTTTATATAGATATATTCATATATATATATATATATATTTTTTTTTTTCTACTTTACCATATTAACTATTTTAGAAATATTACCATATTAACTATTTTATAAATGTTTTATTCCACTCGTTCAGGTCCATATTATTCTTATAATTTATTTTATTTTATTTTATTTTTTCAAATCTCTACATGACACCCCTGACACCAGCCCCTTTTGGCCACCTTTTTTAGCCACTTTTGGGGTACCTTTTTGAGTTATATTGGGACACTATTTTGGGTCATGTTTGGCTAGTTTTTAGACCATTTTTTACCACCATTTAGGGCTATGCTTGATCACTCAATTGGGCTATGTTTGATCATTTTATGGGGTCATGTTTGGCCACTATTCTAGGCCATGTTTGGGCCACATACTTGGACCATTTTAGGTAGACTTCTTGACCTGTTCTTGGCATATGCCTTAGGGCTTCTTGGGGTCCATTTGGACCATAATGACATTTTTTGGGACATTTTAAGGATGCTTTGGAAGCTATTTTTGGATATGACTTGAACCAATTTGAATTCTAATCGGGTGGGATGATTGAGTAACCTTGAGAGACCATTTTAGTCATGTTAAATAGTAAGTGTTAAATTTTAATTTTGGAAAAAACTCGAGGAAATAATAAGGGAGATTCAACTAAATCTATTTAATTATCATTTATTAATTTCTTTTAATTTCCGTTCCCTCGCACCCCAGGTTTGCAGAAATTCGAGGCGCGACAAAATAGCTCCTAAAAAATAAATGTCTAGAAAATATTAATTAATAGAGATTATAAACTTATTAAACATTAATTATAAAAGAGTCATTGTACATAACTTGAAAGTGATTGCATCTAGGAAACACAATTTAACCAAATAAATAAGTAAATAAACAATAAAAATTACAATAGGAACAAAGATAGAATAGGTTGGGGAATTTAGATATTTCTTTGAAGGCATAGTCCTTTAAAAAGAAGTAATTTTATAGATAATGCTATTAAGCACTCATTTGTTTATGAGAATGAGCTTGTTATCCATTATTATTATTATTATTATTATTATTATTTTTAATATAAAAACAGGGTTATATTTGAAGATTAGAGTGATTGTGAATACCATCTCTAAAAAAATCTAATGAATAAGATATTCGTTTGCATATACAAACTATCTCTTACTAACATTAACCTAATTTTATTAGGGTTAATTATTATAATATTCCTTATAATAAATGTTTGCAAGTTAAAGTCTAGTCCTGAATATTTTAACCCATAAACTCTGACTATTTTTAAAAAATTTGAGACTATGGACACATTTGCTGACATGTAATTGATGTATTTTTTAATAACGAATTTGCTTCTGAATTTATATTTGCTAGAACAAACTCACACTGGAATAAAGTCATGAGTCTTTTGGGCACCTTTTTTTTAATTTTAAATTGAATAATTTATAATATATAAATCTGTCTTTATAATTTTTTTAGGCTCAAAGATTGAGATGTATTAAATAAGGTACATATTGCATATAAAATTTTGTGAAAAAAAATTCAAAGTTTTAGACAGTGATCTTGATACCTAGAGCAAAAGAATATAGAACTGAATCAATATATTTCATTGCACAATATTGTCTACATCAAGCTCTATTTTAAGATTTATGGACCCAACGTGAGCAAAAGAATATTTGTTGTTTCAGTGGCATTTAAACTAGAACCAAAATTGAACTTTAAAATAGTTTTTGTGTTCTAGGGCTATGTAAAACTGAATAAAAACTAATTAATTGACAGTTCTAAGTGTATGCACAAAGAATATAGTTAATCAACAAAAGTTTTTTTTTTTTTAATTTTTTATTTTGGGGTAAGTTATCCAACAAAGTGGATTTGATTCAAATAGTGAAAATTCACAATTTGTTTCTTTAATACTATAACTAAACTGGAATTGATATAATTAAAATAGTGAACCCTTACTATTTTCTTAAAACTATAAATTGGAATTGATTTGATTAAAATGGCAAAATTTCAATATTTTATCAATACTATAACAAATTTGATTAAAATAATATTTTTTTTTTTGTTTTCTTAATACTGAAATTGAATTGGAACAAATCTGATTTAAATAATGAAGTTTCACAATATATTTAAAATTATAACTGAATTGGAACAAATTTGATTAAAATAGTAAAATCTCACTATTTTCTTAAAATTAGACTGAATTGAAACCGATTTAATTGTTTTCTTAAAAGTGGAAGTGCATTGAAAACTAATTTGATTGAAACATTGAAATTTCATTGTTTCTATAAAATTGAAATTCAATTGAGATTAATTTAATTAAGATAGTAAAATTTTACTATTTCTTAAAACTAGAACTGAATTGAAACTGATTTCTGTGTTTTCTTAAAACAGAAAGAATTGAATCTAAATGTAACTTATTGAATTTTAAAAATTTTAAAAAGTGTTGGTAAGTAATCTTAATTGTTGCAGGGAAGTGGTTATGTGGTTGTAAATTGTTATTAAAGAAAGGGTATTTTGTCACAAAAATACTGACAGAATTTTACAATCCGCTTGGATTTAGGGATTTGGAAACAAAGGAGAAGAAGAAGGAGAGAGAGGTTATTTTGTGCTTGTTTTAAAATTAGGGAATGAAAGGAAGGGGGATGGAGGGGTCTCTTAACTCTTATTTTTTTCAATTTGCTTTTCTGCCAAAAGTGGATGGAGATAGAAGGAAAGGACTGAAGCAACTCAACCATAAAGCCAACAAAGCAATTGCTTTAGCCCTACTTAAAAATAAGGCCCAAATTTTATATACTATATAGTATAATCGAATTAGAAGTCTAAGATTAATAAAAGTCTAACTTTACAAAAGGTTCAGATTTTATGGATTTATAGTATAATCAAATTAGAAGTTTAAGTCTAATAAAAATCGAACACTATTAAAAAACCTTGTAAAAACTCCATAAAAAAAAATACCTCTCTATGTTGAAAACAATTAAATTTTATATAAAAAAGTAAATATAATATATATATATATATATATAAATAAAGTAAAAAATTATATTAATATTTAAAAGGGCATCAGTTAGAGTTGTTCCTTTTATCCCTTTATGCCTCCAATTGTCTAGAGCCAGCCCTGGGAAAAGAAAGAGTTTTTAATGAATTTTTTATAATACAAACTACAACCTTAAAATTATAAAAGAAAAACTAAAAAAGACACCTCTATCCCAAGTCATAATAGTAAAAAAATATATAATCATTTTATTTCCTTTCTTTCTTTTCTTGTTCTAAAGCAAGATGGGAGGATTATACTCTCATTTCTCTCATTTGAACATGAAGGATGGATTACACTCCCTTCTCTTCCCCTCTCATTTCCCTCCTAATTAATGTTATCATCTTCTCTCATTCCTTTCCTATTTATCCAAGCATAGTGTTAAGGTTAAAAGGATTGGAGTTGGATTTAAGGTGAATAACCAACTTATTAGGAGACCTTTAATGGAATCTTCCATTTTATTATAAATTATAGTTGAGTTTGTTTATGTTGGACTTCTCCTAAATATGTAATTTTTAAGTAATTATCTACAAATAACACATAATAGGAATGGTTGACCAAAACAAAATAGAATATGATTGACACAATAACAATGGAAACCAAAGCCCTCGGGCATTTACTTTGTATGATATGTGAACCTCAAATACCTACAGCCTAATATATTATACACAAATTCAAAACTTCATGTATGGACTTTAGTTGGCCCACTTAAGTTTAAGAATTGGATTGGTATTGAAAAATAGTTTGTATGTTTGTACATCACTCAAAAAGAAGTAAGAAATTCTTTTTTCTCTTCTATTTACCATAGCATACAAAATTAAATGATCAATCTATTTAAATATTTTTTCTTGTTTCAAATATATGGGTGGGATGTAAGATAAAGTATGCATGCATCTATTTATTGACTCCATTGTACTGTTGCTAGTAAATATTACTATTTTTGGTTTTGATACTCTGCGTCTCATGTGAAAACTCACTTGTGCTTAGATCACAACCGCTTGCAAGTAGAAAAAAAGTCCAGTGGCAAGGATGTATTGAGCTTTTTTATAATCATACAAATCAGTTTCTGACATATGATATAAATTAGTTTATGATGAATGTCAGAAATTGATTTGTATGACTATAAAAAAAAAACTCTATATATTCTTACCACTAGACTTCTTTCCCTCGTAAGTTGCAATAGTCACATGGCATGATTTAGTTGGATCAATATTAAGTATGAGAAATTATTACTTGAGCCCGTTACATAGTGTAACGGCCTCTAAAATTTTAATATTTTATAGGATTCTCGTGCGACTTACTGTATTACTAAGATTACTTTTTCTTAACTAGGTAGGTGTATCATACTAGCTTTGGGATTTTAATTACAATTAATTAAGGGCCACAAAATCTTGAATTAGATGGTAGTGAAAAAGTAAGAAATTACCTTTTTATGTATAAAAATTTATTTGTTTTTTCCAATTTATGTTGGAGACTTGGAAGTTGAAGACGAAAAAGAAACATGATTCTACTGGCTCCTCTAGTCACGAACTAAATCTATCATATGTATCTCAATATCCAATTCTCTTTCATACAAAAAAAAAAAAGGTTTTGCTACAATGGCAGATCATTTAAGATGAGAATATATCTATATATATATATATATAACGAGATTATGTATAAGTTAAAAAGAAAGATGAAAAATGAAAAAAAAAAAAAAGACAATTATGTTGGAAGCTGACATGCAACAATCATTGAAGCATATACTCCACATTCAAGTCTGTACTATTATTACATCCGTTTCATCTCATTTCTCAAGGAGCAATTTAAGGCGTGGCATGTGCAAATATACATTTATATCTATATGTCATTCAATATCATCATACAATGTACTGATTATATCCCTAAAGCATCCATACAAACTCTATGCCACATCCATAAATTCATTAATACGATGTAATGAAAATGTGCACGACACACCCACACAACTCTATACCACGTCCATGTCAACCCTATGCTACACCCATGTCTCATTTTTGGAACACATCCGATGGATCCTGAGTACCAACACTCGTTCACGGAACACATTCGTTGGATTCTAGGCACCAATACAACGTCTCGCTTTCAGAACACATCCGATGGAACCTGAGTACCAATACCATGTCTCATTTTCAGAACACATCCGATGGAATCTGAGTACCAATACAATGTCCAATTTTTGGGTCTTTCACCACAGAATCTACACCCTCATGATGCGTAACACCACGTGCTCAACCCACACTATGCTTTCAATGAATCACACCATGCCAGTATGTCTTAATCCCACCATGCAATAATACAATCTCAAATAAGCAATTTACCAACACATTGAGCATGCTTTGAAACAATGTATTCCACTTAAAGCAATCACAGCATCAGAATTATAAAACTTCTTCCACATGAAAGTATACAATGCATGATCAACGTAAATACATACTCAAGTCATGTGTTCACAATCTTAACAACTCTCCAAAAACATAAATCACGTACAACACCAACATATAGAATAAGTCATATCTCCATGGAGCAACGAGAAACACATAAGCAACATAAACAATCAACTCAAGGTTTCTTTTTAAAGCAACATTCTTTATATGATTTTCTAACATCAAATAAACATATGATTCATTCAATCAACATGCAAATCATTCCTAACTTAATCCTATTCCTTAATTAGCAAAATATCATACCTGGTGGGTTGGTCTCAACTCTAAGAAATCGTGCTTGCGGTGTAGCTGAACTAACAGTGATAATGTAGAAGGTCAGACCACCTTCTCCTTGCCTTTCGGTCTCCCTAAAATCATAAAATGTAGCTCAGTTTATTGCCACTTTGAATTATGCTATTCATCAAATTTTATGTCTTTATTTCATGAGTTTCTATTTTGCTAAAATAGATTCTATCATTGAGTCCGGAACGTCGAAGAAAGTCGGTTTAGGCTTTTGCAGAATTCAATTTGAGTATCTGTACTAAAAAGGGCAAAATGGTCATTTTGCACTTCCACGGGTTCTTACATCCCGAGGCCTCTTTTCGCAAATGGGACTCGACAGTTGAGTCTGGAATGGTTGAGATAATAAAAATTCACTATTTGTTCACTTTAATTGGAGTTCGTTTGACTACTCTTTGCCTTAGGAGCATTTTGGTCTTTTACTCTTTCATGCATCACAGTGTTCGGTGCTTCATTTGTTAGTATGGACTCCACCATTGAGCGCAGAATGTCTAACATAATTAAAATGGGTTATCTTTTATGTCTAAATAGCCTTGGGTATTGTTAAGGGCAATACAGTCATTTATGATTTACGTGTCTGTATTTTTTGGGACTTAATTTCATCAATTGGCCTCCACCATTGAGTCCAAAGTGCCCCAAATAGTAAAAATACACTATTCATTTATTTATTTTGGACTTCGTTTGACCTATTTAATGTCCAAGGGTAACATGGTCATTTTACCCATTTAATAAAGTAATTAAATAATTTATTTTATTATTTATTTATTTTCAAGGGCTTATTTAAATAAATTTTCTAGAGTCTGGGCCATAACAAAATTTATTAAAACTTCTGGGGTCAAACTGTAAATAATTAAAGTTCTGGTTTATTTCTTTTTTATTTTAAACAGTGAACTAGAGGGTTTATTTTGGTTTTAAGTGAACCGGTCCAGAGTCTCATTGGACCAACCGGTTTGACCAGTCCAATACGTAACGCTAACGTCAGGCTGATGTCAGCCCTAATTTTTAAAATTAAAAACCCTCTTAGTTAAAACGACGTAGTTTCACTTAAGTGGATATCCGTTTATAATCTCAGTCGGGGCCCAACCCGGGTTCAACCCAGAGCCTAACCCAAACAGTGTCATCTTCCCTCTCGATTTTCTGATATGTTGCCTTAGGTTTTCGTCGCCATCTCCGGCGACGGCGACCGTTCCCCGGTCGATTTTTAATCATTTTCCAATGCATTTTCCTTAGGTGTTTCATAAGCTTCTCATATCTAACGTTAGGTTTTGATTTGGGCCACTAAATCTTCACGAAAATGGATGAACCCGCAGCTTCGGCAAGATGGTTTTCTTCATTTTCTAACCCTCCTTCTTACTGTTTTGACTCACGCTCTTTTCCAATGATTTTTTGCACCTCACCTTGACCACTTCCCACCATTTGAATATAATTTTAATACATAAAATATACACACAGCCAATCACTACCCTCACCTGCAACTTGACATTTCTAACTGGTTTTTCAGCCATTTCACTTTATTCCTTTTTCATTCATTTTCTTTTTGAATAAGCTGCATGGCCCTAAGATCAAATCTAAGTTATCATGATTCGAAAATAAATACAGAACCTAAGCTACTCACCTGCTTTGAGCAAACCCTCAGTTTTCCCTTCTGTTCCCACTTCTAAGCCTTCCTCTGAACTCCTCCAGTTGCTCTCAGCTTCACTCCCTTTCTGTTTTCTTTCCAACTTAACACACCCACACATACATATATGAAACACACACCCACAACCGACCTCTCTCTCTCTATTGTTTCTCTCTCTACCCACACCTCTTTCTGACCTCTCACAATCCTGCTTTCTCCTTCTTTTTCTTCTTTTTAGAATGCATTAAATGCATTGCTTGTAGCTTTGGATTTTCATATATATATATATATATATATATATATATATATATATATATTGTATTACACACATATTCACTCACACACGCCGCCCCAAGCATGCTGATCTGCACACACATACACACGGCAATACACCCATCTCATGTATACATACATACATTTACACACATGCACACACATAGTATATAATATTATATACATATACATGTATACATATTCAATACACCACTTGCATGCTTCATTTCTTTTCTTTCCTTTCTTTCAATAAACTTCTCTTACACTGTATATATTAATATTGCACATCATGCATTATAACATATATACATATATATATATATATACACACACACACATGTCATACGTACACATTTATTTTTTTTAAAAAAAAAATTATTTTCAAAAATTTCGGATCGTTACAAGTTCAATGCTTCTGTTCTGAGCAATCTGAAGTCCAACTGGATTCATTAGAGTGACCCAAAACATGGGAATTAATGCTGCAACAGTTTCTAGTATCAGACATTTTTCGGTGGATGATGGTCTCCCGATGACCTTCTGAGTTGAGAATCATGTTAAAGTTGTCTTCATTCTTTCTGCTAATTTCATTTATGGAAGTAAAACTGTTAGTGAAAATGAAAATTTGAAGTCATTCATTCATGCATACAAGTATTGACAATTATGCATACAGACAAAGGGGGAGGGGGGAGGGGGGAGGGGGTAGTGACAGATGAAATGAGTACATACCGGGATTCTGTTTCCAGTGCATCAGACTCTAGCCTGTACAAGAAATGTTCCACCCAGAAATGCCTCCAAGGGCTTCCTCCAGGTCTGGATTCTGGTCATCACTAGAAGATAAGGATGAACAATATTCTTTTCCTGGCAGGAGCTTTAAGTACCTTCTGGATTTGGAGAAACTGCCACTCTGTATAAGCCACAGAAGAGGGGGAAAAAGGTTATTGAGCTTAGAGGTTCTTGAAAATTTAGCTTCCCACAGAGAAAGGCCAGTAAATTTGCTTTGTCATTTGATGTAAGCTTGTGTTTGTTTGTCCATAATGTAGGGCCAAGTCTTATTTTATTTATTTCCCCCCATTCCTGGTAAACCATTATGTCATACTTGAGGTTGGAACTGAATGTAGCAACACTGGGCTGCTTAGATTAATTTTTACAGCAAATTGGATTTACATGGTTTGCTTGGACATCTAACCCTCCTCAGACATAATGTTGGATTTACAGTACCGGAAACCTCATGCACTAAGTTTGCCTGTGGCCTCGATCGAAGAAGATGAAAAATAGTCACTCCTCACTTTTAAGAAGAGGTAAGCAAGTTAAGATAGACTTGAATCCACCAAATTCCTACCGGGCATGGTGTTAACAGTGACCCAAGTACAAGAGCAAAAGGCCAAGTAACGTTCACTATGAAAATATGCCTTACCACTTGAGGCTACAAGCACTGCTTATCACTAGGCAAAAACATTGGCCAAAGAACAAACTACAAATATCATCAAGCCCATTGCCTCTTTCATCTTCTATCAAATTCCAAACTTAAAAGGCACAACACAATTATAATTTATAAAAATTATTAGAGAGAGATTAATTCTAGTCAATAATTTCTCCCTCTTCTTCCTCAGGTTCCTCCCCAATTCTACTTTTTACGCTAGTGCCACAAGTTTTATTGACCTGAGCGTCATTTTCATCATAGTCATTGTCGTCGTCGTTGTCGTCATCATCATCGTCATCTACATCCTTATATGCTTTAATCGTCTTGTCCCTGCGTTCAGAAACCTCTCCTCCCACATTTGAAGATTTCACTTCAACCACCTCACCCCCGTACCCAGTTTCTTTAACTATTACCAAGGGGAATCTCAGAGGCTTTTCAGGCCAATCTTTGAAGAAAGAATTCATCACAATGAACCTAAAGACCTGCAACAAATGACTTTTATCTCTCCTAATATCCGCACTGAGAAGCTTCTGTAAAAGAGTTGGCTCCTTCTTATGCAAAGTAGGCCTGGTAGATGAATTATTGTCCGGTGGTCTTTGCTTCTTGGATAACTGGTTGTCTTGATCATGCATGTTAAATGAATCATGGTCTGCTACCTTTTGCTTCTTGGAAAACCTTTCATTTTGACGGAATCTTCCTCTTTTATTAAACTTGTTACGGAACCTCTCCTTCGTGAATTCCCTTTTATTTCCTTTCCTTCCATTCACTTGTTTCTCCGAATCTGAAAGATAGTATGAAGGAATTTCTGCAACTTCACAACCTAACTCGGCCTGTTTCGCCAAAATTTCCTTGAGTTGCTGCAAACATAATCTTCAATTTATTACCATAATCCAAAATCAAAGAATAAAAAATATATTTAGAGCAGTGAAATCAGTAGAGTGGACAAAGAAATTAACTATTGACAATACAAATTCTTAATGTCAAAGGTAGTTTACTATTTATACAAAAGTTTGGTATATATGACATTAGCTTAGCTTTTTTGCTCAAAATAACTAAGTAAATTTTCAGTATGATTTTGTGGCACTAATACGGTAATACCTAATATAGGAAAGGAAAAAGAAAACAGGAAAACAAACGACAATAACGCTTTATTTGGTCGCCAAGGAGGATAAGAATAGATTTTGTGGAATACCTATCATCTTCTGAATTGTTTTTTAATCAAGAAGATAGGTTGATAGCTTTTATATCTAGAGTTTTCACTCTGGAACTCTCAAAGAATCATGTAGAAATTCTTCTTCAAAGAACAAAAATCAAAGGAATTTGAAAACAGTGCACTTGTTATGCTTCTTCACACTTGGTGATCGTTTGTTGTATCATTTTGGCCAACTCCTATCAGATTGTGAAAAGCTCTGTTTCAGTGTGCCTCCAGGCTTGTTTAGCACTTCATTGTATATGTATAAACATATATATTTTTTGGTAATGAACTTTTCTTATCCAATATATATTCATATAATAAAAGTTGATTAATTTTCCAACAGTATAATATAGATTATTGATACAATGCATTAAAAAAAGTGTAATACACCTGATGTTTTCTCCATTCAAATTCATGTCTGTTAGCATTCAAGTCCTGTTTGGAAATGTGGAGTAAATCAGTGTACCTGGCGTCGCAAATTGGCATCTCTGTCAGTGACCTCAGGTTTGGTCAGCTTTTCTGTCAGCTTCTGCAGGGACTAAATAAAGTCATATGGAGCCTGCTTCAGATAAAATTCAAGAAAAACATGCGTCACAGAAAATCAAACCTTCTCCATGTTGACTTTTGAAGGGTAGTTCTTCTTGCGTTCTTCGCGCCATTGTTGGATTTCTTGTTCCGTATAGTTCACACAGAGAGATCTTCATTTGAAGCAGCAGGAAAAAAAAAAGAAAAGTAAATGGAAACAAAACAGTACGAAATTATATATATTGATAAAAGGGAAGAAAATAGAAGAAAAATAGGAGCACACGAAATGAAAAAACATGCACTCTTATTCAATAACTCTTTCAAATGTTGTATCTGTGGTATTAACTGAAATAATACCGAAATGAAAGAAAATATGTACTATGATGAGAAACCGATCTGGTACTTTATTCATAAACCATTGCATAAATTCCGTCTAGATACAAAACAAGTTTATAAATAAACAATAAAAGGTGAGTTTTGGACCAATGAGGAGGACGACTCAGAGGGCAGTGGCACAGTTTGGTTGGAAAACGTTTGAGATCGATGGCATCAGTGAGAGAATCAGCATTCTGTTTCAGAAAATAGAAAGGGGTCTGAGTGTGGTTCAAAGGATGAGGGTGGACAGAGATTGTTAGGTATGGCGGTGTCAACAATTGGAGGTGAATCATACACGAGGGTCAGGGAATGATCGGCTCATGTCTTCCATGGGAGGCTTTGAAGCCTACGAGTAGTGACACGTTCGAATCAGGAAGGTAGATTTGTGAGGGTAGAGAAGATTTGGGGGTGAAGTATGAAGCTGTATTTACATAGCTGAAGTTGATTGGGAAGGAGGATGGGGGAGTGTGGCTTCAGCTTTCAGAAAGCCTGTGAGTTTGCAGAGAAAGGGGGAAGCCAAGCTACTGAAATCTTTCAAGGAAGTTGCGGAAATCAAAGGGAGGAGGAAGCGGTCAGAATTTGGAGGAGAAATTATAGTATTGATGGAATTACTGTCTTCTTAAACTGGTGGGATGCAGGGGGCTGTTGCCATTGGGAGGGTAATGAACCGAAAGAGACGCAGATAAGAATTATGGGGTTACCCATTTTTATGTGGAACTCTGAACTATTCAAGAAGTTAAGGGATGGGTTTGGTGGTTTTATCAGAGCTGACGGCGATACAATTAACAAAGTCCATGTAAGGTGAGCTAGAACCTTTGACGGTGAAGATTGGGGTAGGTCAATGAAGGTTTGAGGTTCCTGTGTGGAGCATATCTGGGCCCTTTTTCTTGGTTTGCAACAGCAATGAACCGGTCGAATAGTTGACAGAGACGACAGGGATAAGGCTGTGGAAGTACACACGCCTAAAGTGAATGAGGCTACGAGGGGACAGGTTTTTCCGGGTCAGGGCGAGAGGTGCACAAAGCGGGATTCAAATTTTGAATGGGGAGACAGGTGGAACAAGATGGGCCAACGGGTGGGATGCAATATCCTGATCCAGGCAATGGGTCGAGTGAGACATGGGCCAAGAGTGGATGATTCACAATATGGGCATCAGAAGGGAGTTTGGCTAGCCCAAGGTGTGTACGAGAGGAAGGAGGGGGATTTGGCGTTGGCCCAAGAAGGTGGCAAGGAAGACAAATTGGAGAGGCTCACCTATGTCAAGTATCCCAGAGGCCCGAGGGGTTTCAGAGTGTCGGGTCAATCTCTTCATTATGGGTCACTCGTCTTAGGGGCCCAATATGGAAAGCAGGCTAAGGGTGTTAAGAGTGGTAGTTCAGTTCAGAATGGACCAAAGCATAAGTTGGCCCAGTTTGGAGTGTAAGAAAGGTGTGCTTCAGCTTCAGTTAGATACTCTCAAGTGCGAAGGGAGAGAGGGGAGGGAGATGAGAGATAAAGGCAAAGGGCTGTTGTTGGCTACTCAGGGGGAAGTAGAGGTGTAGAAGAGAAGGGTGGGGAAAGAAGTAAACAAGAGGGGGGAAACACAAAAAATGGTTCACAGTAGGAGGGAAGGGATGAATCCAGTGAAGTGCATGAGCTCCCAGGAGGGTGGCAGCAGTCTTTGCACAGAAGCCTACCAGCTCGGAAGCCGTGAACAATGCTCATGGTGGTGGATCTGCTTTGAGGGAGTGGTACACATCTCCAGAGAAGAGAGCAGAGAGAAGGCAGTGGAGAGTCAGAAACTGGAATGCAATGGCGAGACAGTCAATCTCTCATTGTCAATCTCAGACCAGGCAGGCAAGATAGGGGTAGGATCAACCGGGAAGGGTCAATAGGCATCAAGCTCCGGTGACTGTAAAAATAATGAGGCAAGGTTTTTGGAGAGTGGTTATTCAAACGGAGACTCAGAGTAGGGCGATGCTGAAGTGTTAAAGGCATTGCCGCATTATGGCAGCAGGAAACGAGGTGGGAGGAACAGCTACCAAGGCATATTGATGTAAAAGCTCTTATTCAGCAGGGGGACAGTATCAAGACAGTGAAGCAGGTAGTATTGGTTTGGCCAAAAGTGTAGAATGGGAGGAGGAGCCTCTTCTCTGTACTCCCCTAGCAGTGATAAATCCAGACAACCAGCAGCGGGGAAACGATAGTCCTACTTCTTCAACAGATATGGGGGAATTACAGTTGTTGGAATCAAAGGAAAGGAGAATAGCTGAGGTGTCTGAATGGGTTACGAGGAAAATTAAAGGGGTTTGTAGATATTTGGGGGTTCTAACAGTGCGTATGAGGATAAGCTCATGTTGCTGTTCCAAGAGATTCAGGATTCAGCAGAACATAAGGCAGGGGAGCACAAGTTCAAGAAGGAAAGAGGGAGGGAGTTCTGCAAGGAGGCTGAAGAGGAAACTTAAAAATCTGGTCTCTACAGTCAATTCTGAAGGGATAAGCAGGGGGAATAAGAGGAGAAATGAGGAGGGGGAGTTGCGGAGAATCACAGCTCCATGAATTGGAGCATGATTACATGGAATGTGAGGGGATGACATGACCCTGATAATAGAGTGGTTGTGAAGAATCTGCTGAGGGAATGGAAAGCTGTCGTTGGTGTGACTCTAGGAAACTAAAATGGAGGAAATAAATTGAGAGATAGTAAGGAGTGAATGAGGGAGCAGGTGGGTAGAATGGAGGACTTTAGATTCTAGAGGCACTGCTGGGGGAATTCTGGTGATGTTGGATCCTAGGCACATCTCTTGTACTGATAACTGGACAGGCAACCATTTGGTATCATGCAGATTTGAGCTGTTGGGGGAGAATTTCACTTGGGTCTTCAGTGAAGTGTGTGGTCCAGGTTCTGTGGGTGAGAACAGAGTGCTCTGGGAGGAGTTGTGGCAAGTGGGGTATAGATGGAGACATCCTTGGTGTATAACTTCAATGTGGTTAGGTCACCACTGGAAAAATCAGGAGATGGAAAATTAACTGAAGTCATGGTAGAGTGTTCTGAATTTATAAATTCTGTGGAATTGATTGACATTCTTATGGAAGATGGGAAACACGCATGTTCGAGCGAGAAGGAGGAGCTAGCAATGTCCAGATTAGACAGATTTCTGCTGTCCATATTGTGGGAGGAGCAATTACAAGGTTCAACCCAATCCTGCTTAATAAGGCCAGTGTCAGCTCATCATCCTGTGATGTTGGAGTGTGGTGGGATTAGAAGAGGAAGGAGTCCCTTTCATTTTGAAACATATGGTTGAAGGAACCAGGTTTCAGAGATTTGGTTGGGTGTTGGGAGGTTTTAGACTTTAATTTTGTGCTGCCTCCTTATCGTATATGGGTTTGCTTCCCTCGGGCACCTTTTCATATAATGCAATACTTTACTTATCCAAAAGAAATTAAAAAGTGTACTATGATGATGTCATGTGATCATGAGCACTACAAGACAGTTTTGGGAATTTGACATTCAAAATTTGGACGTAGCCATTGTTTATTTTTGTTCTTGTAGATGCTAGTGCTTTTCCTGCAGTCCATGATGCATCATGTCAAGGTTATTGTCTTTTTTGATTAAACATCACTTTATTTTTTCTTACCCAAGAAGAGGGGGAAAAAGGCACATCCAATATGTGAATCATAATCAAGAGTTCTGAGTTAATTTATCCCCAAAAAACAACCAGTTCTATGGATGCTAGTAAGGCATTTATGCAAATGAGTTTCATCAATTGCTGGCAAGAACTAACCCAAACCTGCGCACGCGGAGGCGGTCCCCTCTTTGTTAAGAAACACATGCTTTATAGAACCTTTGATAAGCAAAATGTGATTATAAACATGCACCAGAGGAGCATCCATGTACATAGAAGCATACAAGAGTAAAACAACCAAACTCCCTCAGCTCCAATCTCTTAAAATATTTATCAGTTCTTATAAAATTTAGAAAAGAGCATAAAGAATCCAAGATTAGCCTAGACAACCAAAAATAAAATCTTCAAAGTCATCTTCTTACACTTTATGACAAGGCAAAACTCCACATCCTCAAGATACAACTGTTCTATTCCCTCTAGACACCACAAGAGACAAGGCACAACTTGCCAAACTGGACAAATTCTTTGGGAGACAATCTCCAACCCAGTGGCCAAGCAACTCCTTTACTAAACAAGGCATGACCCAAAACACACCATAAAGAGAACAATATACAAATTTACACACACTACATACCCCTAGGCACCATATAATAGAGGAGGAGATGATTTATATCCTTTTTAGCCTTCTTGCACATACAACACTAATTGCAAATCATTTTTTTATAAGAAAATATTCATAAAGAGCACCCAAGGGGGGGCGAACCTATGTACAAAAGGAGACAGCTCAAATAAAACTACAATCTCATGTCTCCCAAAAATTCTATAAATCATCTACACAAAATAGATAAACCCCACCTATCCATACAATAGAAAAAAAAAAATCTCAAAAAATTAGTTTTGACTCTACTAGGGGACAACTCTTACCCTTCAAAAATCCTCTGATTCCACTCTTTCCAAATACACCAAAAAAATGGCACAAAGGTGCCGCTTCCCACATAATTTGCACCCTTCTCTTGCATCGTCCACTCCATGCCTCGAAAAACTCCAACATTGATCTTAGCATAACCCAAGGACACCCAAAGAGTGAAAACAACATATGCCAGAATTCCCAAACCAACTTACAATGAAGGAGTAAATGGTCTACTGTCTCCTTATCCTTTTTATACATGGGACATTTATTCACCATTTTGAATCCCCTCTTTTTTAAATTTTCTGTTGAAAGAATTGCACCCCAAGAAGCAACCCACCCAAAAAATGCTACCTTAAGGTGAACTTTAGGGTGCCATACACTTTCCCAAGTAAAAGCTTCTACAACTCGAGTTTCCAACACCTTATAAAAAGATTTAAGAGAGTATTCCCTCCCATCCCTAGCTCTCCCAATCCCTAATCGAGGAAGTCCCTCCTAATTGAGGAATCCATACCACCTGATTGCTTGTGATGGCCAAACAATCTACTAACTTGGCTACCTTGGCTTCTTTCTTAAAAGATAGATGGAAGAGGCAACGAAACTTTTTCGTGAGAGTTCCATCCCTTCTCCACATGTTAGTCCAAAACTTGATTCTAAAGCCCACCCCTACCTCAAAAGAAATGACTCTCATGAAGTCCTCTGCAACCCTTCTGATGCTCTTCCACAAACTCACACGAAAGGGAATGTCCATTTCTTTAGAGAACCAACCCCCCTCCATGCAACATATTTTGCCACAATAACTTCCCTCCACCATACATTAGGTTCTGAAGCAAACTTCCACAACCATTTTCCAAGAAAAGCATGATTCAATATCTGCAACTATTTAATACCCAGCCCGCCTTCACAAGTTTGGGTTCTAACCTTTCTCCACCCTACAAGGTGAATCTTCTTTTCGTCCCCCATTTCCTCCCCAAAAAGTCTCTTTATAGTTTGTCAAACTTCTTTTCAACTAAAGTCGGGATAAAAAAAAAAAAAGACATAAAATGAGTTGGAAAACTTCACAAAGTAGTCCAGATCAAAGTTATCCTACCACCTTTCGACAAGTAATGCATCTTCTGACTGGCCAATTTCTTAAGGAACCCATCCACCACTGAACTCTAAATAGCCTTGGACTTCATGAAAGCACCCAAAGAAAGCCCCAAGTATTTAGTAGGAAAGGCTCCCACCTTACACCCCAAGTATCAAGCCATCAACATTAGAATCACTTCACTCTTACCCATATACACTCGAAGACCCAAAATAGCTTCAAAACACATCAACACACAACGTAAGTATAATCACTTCATTTTTTACCTACTATCCCACATTAACCACATACAATATTACCTCCAAAGCACCAGTCCAAACAACTAAAGAAAATTCAGAAACACCTTAACCTTTTAAATATATTTCTGAAGGAACTCTAGATTATTCCATCTCAAGACATCCCCTCTCCCCTGCACAAATTAAAGCCCTACACAACCTCGAAAAAAGTTAACACAGACAGTAGCACCTATTCCTAAAGAGCCATATAAAAAAAAAGTGTCTCCCAAGAAATTCCCCTATTTGTGATATGAACATAATTCAAAACAAATCCTTTTCATATAATAATGCAACCCATAAAAAAGTTCCAAAAAAAGTAAATTTAAGGAAACGAGAAACTTGGGGATTGGCTTGATATCAAGTCAAGACCCATTCAAGACCTTCAAAAATCAAGTTTTAGTCTAAGTCGGGTCATATTTTATGTTTTGGACCAAAGAATGCAATGGTGAGTGATATCTTTGTTAGGTGTATAGAGGTAAAAAAAATTTCTGTGATGCCGTATTACATGCTTTTGCTTGGGGATAGGGGGCGTCAATTCCTTTACAGGGCCACTTAGAATTCAAAAGCTCCATTAAAGGTGGCTTTTTTTGCATGGACTGCAGCTTGAGGGAGGATCTTGACAATAGATAACTTATGGAGAAGAGGGCAAATTTTGGTTAATTGGTGTTGTCTTTGCAAGACAATGAATTATTTTCTCATCCATTGCCCAGTTACTTGGGCTATATGGATCCTTTTGATTGGATTGTTTGGAGCCATTGGGTGATGCTGCAATCCACTTTGGATGTCCTATCTTCATGGAGGGGGATATCGTTCGCTACATTTGGTGAATCATATGGCAGGAAATAAACAATAGAGTTTGAGTGTATTGATAGTTTTTTTTTTTTAAACAAAACTTTTTGCACTCTATGAGTCTTTTGAGTCATGGAGTTGTGTCTATATTTTTGTACATGGGTGCACCCCTTGGTGCTTCTAAATATTTTCCTTATCTACCCTTGGGGTTGGATGAGTTGGGAGGAGGCTTGGGTAATATCCCAAAGTCTAAGGTTCAACTCCCACCCCAAGGTCCACTTATGTATCAAAAATAAATAAAAAATTACTTATCAAAAACAATATTTTATGTTTTCTTTGGGTTAGTTTGGTGTTTGATTAATTTTATTTATGTTATTCAATTTTAGAAGTCAAAACTATTTTGATAACTTTTTAAATTTTCCTGACATGGGCTGCTATTGGGATCCAAGGGTCATATTATGGTCAAATTAGGTTATTGGATCTTTCAATTTGGTAATTAGTCGGTTTAGATAGGTTTTGTGAATTTTAGTCTTTACTTTCTGTTTTTTAAGTTGGAAAACTGCAAAAGCTTTGTTTTCAAAAATTAACTTGTTTTAGAGAATTTTCATAGCAATTGTGCTCTATGAGGACTATGTGACGCAGTTCCAGCCCTAGGTGTGGTGCCTAGGGGATTCTAGAAGTGCTTCACAGCCTATACTTCTACCTTTCTCTTCTTTTGCTCAATTTTCCTTCACTAAAAGAAACCAAAACAACAAAAAATCACTGTTCACGAGTACTGTTCAAAGCACCCAGAACAGCTCCAAATTTCTCCTTTCCTTGCCCAAGCAAAACCCCAAACTCCCTCTGAACTTCCCTAATTCCCTACCAATGCCCATCCCATAGAAGCATGTCACATCCCTTGAGGCATATCTCCTATTACTACCACAAATTTCATTTCCATGATCGTCCTCCATATATTATCTGCTTTACTATATGACTCCACACCCATTTTCCCAATACCGCTCAATTGGACTGTCAACTTTCTCACCTCAAGCCTCCCAACATGCAAAGAGTACAACCAGACTGTTAAGCACGACTGATATTTAAACTCCTCCCCCAAAGCTTCTCTAGTTTCTCAGCACTAGAGGTTAGAATAGTAAAGAGACATAAATTTGTCAAGAGGGTACTCTTAACAAGAGTTAGTTCACCCCCTTTTGACAAGTATGTCTCTTACACCCTCATCAATTTCCTTTGAAACCTTTCCCCCACCAAGTCTCACACCAAAATCGCTTTAAAAGATGAACCAAGGGGTAGCCCCAAATAAAGGAGGAAGAGATCCCACCTTAGACCTTAGACCCCCAACCAAACCATGGACATCGTCCACCTCCCCCATTGAAATAAATTCACTCTTTGCTAGATTAATCCGTAAACCTAACACCGCCTCAAAGCACAAAATGGTATACCGAAGATATCTCAAACAGCCTTCCTGGGTTTAGCAAAAGATAATCGTATCACCAACAAATAGGAAGAGCGGCTGTAAAAACCGGCATAAACGGGAGGGGGGGGGGGGGTGGGAAATTCCCTTGTATAGAGTTAGGAGTATTTTCTTGTATACTATGTATGTTTTGGTTAAAGGGTCTTGTAATCCTTTGGTAGGTGATATGGTAGATTTCTTAAGTGACATGAGACACATCTAAATTGAGTCTCCTCCTTTTGTACGTGGCAGTGCCCCCCTTGGGCGCCTTTCAATGTATTTATCTTTACTAATAAAAAAAAGGATTTGAGAGCCTTAGATAGGGTTCCTACTGATTCTACCACTTCCATTCATGATCTTCCCAATCATCTAGGTAAGAATTTCCATTAAAATTATGAACATAAACAACCAAAAAAAGGTATCCCTACATCTTATCCCTCGAAACTCCCTAGGAATTCTAGTAGGTACTATTAACCAAGATGGAAAAGCAGATCCATCATTCAATCTAGCTCCTCCAATTAATCCGAAGCCCATATGTTCCATAACAAAGAGAAAATCTCAATGCACGTGATTATAAGTTCTCGATGTCCAATTTGCAACTAGACCCCACTCTATACTCCTAATCTAGAGTTCACACATTTATTGGCCAAAAGAATTGCATCCATCATTTGAGAACCCTCCATGAAAATAATTTGGTAGTCAAATATTAAGTGAGCTATTACCCACTTCAAACAAATCACAAATGTCTAGGATAGAAGCTTCTACACACTCCCTCATCCCCACCAAATTAATAAGTATGAAGCGTTCAAATCCATTGTTCCCCCTTCTTTTGAATCAAAGCAATGAAGCATCAGACTACTCAGAATCCCAAATTGATGGAAATGATGCAGCACTGACATTACATCATCCTGAACAACACTTGGAAGAAATACATAGTCATACCATCCAGATTAGGCACCCCATCCCTCATTATAACTTCTCAAAGCATTCACCACCTTTATCCTCAATAAATGGCCTCCCCAACCATTCCCCACCCCCCTCCCATTAGATGCCAGCTCTACAGATATAGTAAATTCTCATAAACCTATAAGCCCAGTAACCAAGAGATTCCTAGGATCCAAACTAAGCCTTTCACAAGATGGAAGATTTCTATATCTACATAACCAGAGATACAGTTGATTTACATCTCTTGGATAAGATCAAGCACTTGGTTATTGACCAGGCTAAGGTCACTTAAGAGTTCTATTTTGATGGAAATTTCAGCTATGTTTTGGCAGCACCAATCAGAAATTGGGAGGAAGAATGAGAGAAGTGAGACAGAACCTTAAATTATTCCACTAAAATTCTAACTGATTTAATCATAAGCATGGGCTATCATATAGTTTTGAACAACAGATAATAAAGATTTGAAACTCTTCAATCAATCTTTGTTAGGCAAGTGGATAAAGTTATGTATTTAAAAAACAGATAATGAAGATTTGAAAATCTTCATTCAAGCTTTGTTAGGCAAGTGGAGTTGGAGGTTTACAACGGAGGAGCATGCTTTGTGGAGAGACGTCATCTCTACTAAATATGGCCTATATGGGTGTGAAGTGGGGGGTTGGTTCACTAAAATGGTGGTAGAGCCGTATGGGTGTGGGGTATGGAAAGCCATTAGTAAAGGGAGAGATACTTTTGCCGAGTGTATCAAGTTTGATATTGGGGATGGTTCGAGGCTAGCTTTTGGGGGGATCCGTGGCATAGGGAAGGTGTCTTGAAGGAAAGGTTTCACAATCTTTTTGACATAGCTATGGACAAGAATGCTTTGGTTGCTGATTGCATTAAGGTGGCCCCTTTTTTTGGGGGGGGGGGGGGGGGGGGGGGGGGGATTTGGAGTCCGACATTTAGGAGAAATTTCTATGATTGGGAGTTAGGGAAGGTGGAGGATTTGATGACTTCTTTGGTTGCTGATTGCATTGAGGTGGCCCCTTGGGGGGGGGGGGGGGAGGAGGAGGATTTGGAGTCCGAAATTTAGGAGAAATTTCTATGATTGGGAGTTAGGGGAGGTGGAGAAGTTGATGACTTCTTTGTACTAGGTGGATTTGGTGGAGGGGAGATCGGATGAGATAAAATGGAAAGGGAGCGGAGATGGTAGTTTTTTGGTGCACTCTTTCTATAACATTTTGGTCAATGGAAAGGATGTTTCCTTTCCATTGAAGCTAATTTGAAGGTCTAGACTGCGTACAAAGGCTGTGTTTTTCGCTTGGGAGGCGGCGTGGGGAGCTATTCTTATGGAGGATAATCTTAAAAAAAGAGGCTATCATCTTCCAAATCAATGTCTGATGTGAAAAGAGGAGGAAAAAATGGTAGATCAACTACTTTTGCATTGCAAATTCGCGTGGGACATGTGACTCATTACTTGCCTTTTTTTATTGTAGTTGGGTTATGCTGGCCAATGTTAAGCAACTTTTTTTGGGGTTGAGGTGTAAAAGAACTAAGGAGGAGTTCAGAATTGCTTGGAGAATGGCGCCGATTTTTCTTGTTTGATGTCTTTGGCGAGAGAAATAGAAGACTTTTTTATAGAGTGGAGTCTCCTCCATGGAAATTGAAAGATGTTGTTTTGGAAAACCTTTTTCTTTTGAATTAAAGAAGAATACCCAATGTATTTAGAGAGGCTTATGGATTTTTTGGGGATTTTTTTATTTATCAGTAAAGAGATTTTTGTTGGGGGGGGGGGGGGGGGATCTTAGGTTTTAATTTTTGTCGCAAGTCCCTTTTTTTTTGTAAAGTTGGGTTGCCCCTCTCGGGCCCCTTGTAATTAATTTAGTTTATCTTTACCAATCCAAAAAAAAAACCAGATAATAAACTCATAAATGCAATGAAGACTTGAATAAAATGCAATGCAAATCAGAATGACTTTCCCTCCCCCACCCCTTCTCTTCCCTTTTCTCAATGGAGAGAGCTTAGGAGATAGCATAATTCACTTTCCCAAGAACATCTGGGACAGTCCAAGTGGTTTTCCTTACGATTCTTGGTGAGAATCCACTGATCTGTTAGCCAATTGCTTTGCTTCAAAGGATAAAGTGAAGTAATTACTTGTCAGCCATTACAATGCCTATAATAAACTAAAATGAAATATTATTACACTTTCTGTTGTCCTGATTAGATTTTCAACACAAATTACGTCACAATAAATTATCTGTTCAGTTAGAGTTTTCTCCTTACTTCGAAAGGAAAATAAAATATTCAAAGCATCAGAAATTACCTTCTTTGTTCCCTCTGAGTTTGGTTGGAAGAATTAGCAACACCAGATTTTCTTGCTCCATCATTGTTGTATCCTGTTTTTGGACAAGAAAGATTAAAACAGCCGGAAGCACCCTTACTGTAATAAGTATAAAAATCTCAAAGATATAGGTGGACCATTTGTAAGATTTGCACCAACAGCCAGAAAATAAAAATATTACAAGCTTTCTCCAAGTTTCAAAATTCTCTTAATGCATGATATGCATGCCAGACGACCTCAGACACAAAAACCCATGTCGCACTTTGTTTAAGATCATCATGAATTTTTACCATTTGGAACTAGAGAGCCAAAAATACCTTCATAATAAGATAAATTAAAGATCTAATTAATTATTCAAACAAAAAAAAAAAGTGTTGTTGGTCCCTAAGTGTGAGCCTAAGCTAGAAAAGAGGGGGGGGGGGGGGGGGTTGAATAGGTTTGTAAAACCTTTTGCAATTCTTTATCCACAACACTAACTACGACAATTGAGAGCACAATATTGAATTGATATTCTATGCAATATACAACAATTTGTTCAATTTAATTCACTCATGCACAAGTGTTCAATAAACAAACCAATTCACCACAAGCCTAATTGATCAACTAATCAATTCCACATGTTAATTTATCAATTTAATCACAAATTTGATAACTGGTCAATTTTCAATTTATCAATTCAATTTTCAAGCTAATTGCTCAATTAAGGTTCTCAATTAGTCAATTGATGATCAATTCTTAATATTCATGAAAACGTAATTCTAATCAAGCGGAAGCAATCATCATTGAGCAATTTAGAAATTGTAAAGCATGAAAGGAGTTAAAAGAGTTTGCAAACCAATCGTGATGACGGAGAAACCAACATGAATAACTATCTGTGATGGAAAACTCCAAAGCCGGTCATGCTCATGAAAAAATCCACTCTGTGAGATTGAATACACTCCGGTGATGACACAAACTTAGTTCCTCAAGCTCCGTTCTACTCAACCATCTTCAATCTCGCTTGTAGCCACAAGACTTCACCATAGCTGAATTCTTCATACAACCGCAAGCTCCATGCGATCTTGGACTCCTCTGATCGGCGCTCTACACAATTGCAAACTCCATGCAACCTCGGAATCCTCCGATTGCTCAACGTTGAAATCCACAAAGTTGAACTCCACAAAATGCTTCAAATGAATTGATGATTGAGGCTCTTTGATTGATTTGGATCAAGTGTAATGAATCAAATCAATGTATGATGAGAAGAGATATATAGATGAAGTATATGTGAATGCTCTCTAATGAAAACTCTAACTTCTCTCTAATGCTCTGCTCTCTAAAACTGATTACTCTAATTGAAAATCGTATTTTCGTCAATTTATACCCTAGAGCTTGGATCTCAAATAACTCTTCAAAACAGAAAAATATTTTGTTTTATGCAGGGTTCGTTCGAACGAAGCAGTAGCTCGTTCAAACAAGCCTCTTCATTTGAACGATCATCAAACGATGACTTACTAATGCTCGTTTGATCAAGACCAATCAAACGATGATCGAACGATAAAAAACGACCATCTTCTGTTGTTCGTTCGAACAACCAACAAGTGTTGGTCTCTTTCTTGCATTGTGAACTCAATTTCTGTAAGTGTTTTCAAATATGCATTTTTGGGATAATTGTTTCACAACACAAAACAGCAACACACATAATGACAATATGATATATACTATATGCAATGCATGCTATGTGTGTGTGTGTGAGAGATCCAAATCACAACAAGAGTCTGAAATACCCAAAATACCCTTCATGAACCAAGGCGGCCAGTAGATGTGCTCGGTAATGAAGCTTGGACCATCTTGGAGTAGAACGGGGCTTGAGTAACTCTAGGCCTAAGACTAATGTCATGATTACAACCAAAGTACGTTTTGTCAAAACGGATTAGCCAATCACAATATCGGACCCCTGGTCCTAACAAAAAGTCTTCCTAATAAGATATAATTTCTGGATATTAAGTTCAGTATCTAATTAATATATGGCAGGACTTTTTAACTTGGACAAGTAATCAAATCATTTTGGTTCCTAAAACATAAATAAATTTACCTTTTCAAACATAAAATCGAGAAAATTCTTCCCTCATTCTCTAAGATTCAACCTGCTACTCAATGAAGTTGAGATTTTGTTCAAACATTGAGCATATCAAGCCTCATTTCTGGTTCTGCCCCCAAAAACAAAAACAAAAAAAATTGAATGAATTATACAAACACACACAACACCTGATTTCTGACTTTACTTTAAGAATGTAGCAGCAAATACAAATATCCTCATCTCTCTAAAGACCAAATCAAGATGGAAGTTCATTGAATCGCTTGTTTAGTTGTGAACACTACAATTCCTCCGTCTAAGCTTTAGCAATCTACTGAAGACATCTTAATCAAAGTGATGACAAAAAATTCATGAACAATTTTCATGTTTTCAGGCAATTATCACCCAAGCCAGCTCTTCTTTATAAACACTACTAGTGTAAACCCGTGACATGAGTAACTACTAAAATCTCTATTTTCCAATTTGCAATTGGACGCGAAGCAGAAAGCATTCTCACCATATGATCTCAAATCGATGCATAGTGTACTGATAATTTTGAACTTACTGAAATCTTGGTACTTTACTATTTATGCCCCAATCAGGACCAAAACTCTCCACCACAACCAATCCCCATAACCATTGAAGTTCATGTAAACAGACCAACAACATAAGATAACAATGAACAGACCATCATAGCATTAATTTTTGTTCAAATATTCAGAATAAGTGGGTTTTTTTAGCTCCAATACACCCATCAAAGCGTTACTTGAATTTTGAAAATCCATTATCCAATTGATTGACAATTACAAATGTTCTAGACTTCCAACTTATTCCTTTTTTTTTATGTGCCATTTAAAGTGCCAAAAGGGGCGACACTGTACACACACAGTATGAGGAACAATTAGGTTCCAGTGATATAGCTTAAATCATCCAAAAAATCTACAAAAGAAGAAATGGAATCTGGAAATTTCCCAAAGAGCCAAAAATGAAAAGTATTCAACATCAAAGATTTTAGCTCAAGTACAGCCATCTCTACATCATCAAAAGAATGTCTGTTCTTCTCCTTCCATAAACACCAAATGAGATATAATGGGGGGGCAGCAAACCATGCATTCCACACTTGCCTAACAACATAATCCCCACTCCAACTAGCAAGGAAAAACTCCACTGTCTGCAACATTAACCAACAAACTCCAAACAATGAAAACACCATACACCACAAGTCTTGAGCATCACAGTGAAGACGAAGATGATTGGTGTTTTCCTCCACTTTCTTACACATGCAACACTAATTAGGAAGCTTTTTTGTTCTATGCCCCAAGTTATTCATCATCAAGATCGCCTATAAAGCCATCGTCCATGTTAAAAAAGACACCTCAGAAGGCACCTTCATCCTCCAAATAGCTTTTCCAAGGGAAGCCAGAGTGATCTTTCCCTCCTGACACTATAGTTGGACCTCACCTGAAACCGGTCGCTCCACTGATTGAAGAACAATATAACATCTCAAAGAAAGCATCCATGGAGTCAATCTCCCAATCCTGCAACAGCCTAAAGAACCTGGGATCCCAAACGACTCCATTACTTGAGAGTCTCACATAATCGAAAACAAAGGCCTCTCTATCAGCCACTATGCAAAATCCTATATATAATTTCAGTTAAATTTGGTACTTTTTGATTGTACAATATTTAAATACATTTCGGTTTACATTAACTCAATCATTATGTCTTACAGAATTAGTCTAACTTAGCTAGATAAGGGAGTGCATACTTTGCCATAAGTTTGGCTAGTAGACTAAGAGTTTCCGGTGAGCTGCCAATTTGATTGAGGTTTACTTGACTAAGTAAATATGTATGAGGAACTCTCCATGGTTAGCTTTGTTATATTTATAAAAATAGAGAGTGTGCGAGTCAGGGAGACAGTTTATTAAATTAACCTTAGCATGCTTTTGAGATCCATATTTAGCCAAGCCCACTACTGGAATAGATACTACTGAAATGCTGCTTGTGCAAGCCAATTACCAACTAAATTGGTGGCTAGTCTCTAATCCATAAAGTCACATTCTTCTAATGAAAAATTGCAATGCACTCAACCAATATGGTATTAGACAAGCAAGAAGGGACATTCAACTAAAAGTGGGCTTGACAGGGATTGATCCCACAAAATGTCATGGAATGAAAGTCATGCACTTTATTCCCATCTCATTTCTCTGTCACGAGACTATAGTACTGAAAGCTATCCCTAACACTTTCACCTCCCTCTTTGAAGCTGTTCCTTAAAAGAATTATTTATTCTACCTCTCTTTCTTCCGTTTTTTCCTGTCACTACTTTTTGTGTTCCCATCTCATTGAGAAACTCTTCCCTCCCCCTTTTAAGAAAGAGGGATAGTTAATAAGTCTTCAGAAACCCATCCAATCTCAAGGCTAGTGCATGTAAATCCCTACTCTCGTCTATTTTTTAGCTCGTTTCTTATTTGGGACTGCAGTAGAATGCTTTCATGGGGAGTGAAGAACTATCATTTCACAACGATATGTGGCTTGAACAGTCTATTTTATAAGTACATTCTTATTTACTGAGAAGTATAATTAGAAAAAGAAAAAAAATCAGAAGTATGTACTGTTAATCATCCACCTTATAGACCTCTCCAGTTACCACTTAAGCAGTAACTCCATGCTGGCTGGCCTTCAATCATTCCTCTATTAATTAATGCAATATTTGGGCATGAAGAACAGGTCTCCTCATTGAAAGAAGGAAATAATAAGTAATGAGAATAATTAATCTCAAAACCTTGCAAAAAAATCTCCATCCACAGCCTTCCTAATCATCCTATTGAAAAATTCCATGACCAAAGTAAAGAGAAGGGGTAGAGAGTAACACCAGTCATTGTCCCCTTTAACTTGCAAAGAAACCTTTGAGGACATCATCAACCAAGACAGAGAACTGAATTCTCATAATGCACCCCTCTCATCCATGTCCTCCATCTCTATAACCAAATCTGATCCAGTCTCAACGAACATGATCATAATCCTCTTCACACATTCATTGGCCATCAAAACTGCATCCAAGATCTGTTGATCTCCTAAAAAGCAATTTTAAGAGCTCCTGTGATGCCTTCTCGAGTCAACTACTCCACCAAAGCCTCAATAAGTTTGCTTAGTTGACGATATAGCATTTTCAGTCAAAGAAGTCTTCATTTGCTTACCCACTTCTGCTAGAAACTAGTGAAGTCCACCTAGAAAATTGTTTTTACTTAGTTTTGGAATTTTTATTTTCTTTTTGGTGAAACTTGGCTTTGCAATATACCAATGGCTGCAGATCGATCCAAGTCAAAGTTATTAAGCTACTAGTCATGTAAAAGGACAATGACAGAACTTTGAATGAAAATGTTGGACTACAGCTTTTGATGCCAAAAAAAAAAAAAAGAATTCTTCCTGTTTCTTGATCTTATTCTTTTGCTGCTTCCATAGTATGGCAAACTGCTATGCCAGAGTTTTCACTTTTGCTTTCTTCTCTTCCATTTTCTCCATATTTTTACCAAAACTTCAACCTGTAATTAATAAACAACTGTATTTCCTAAGCAATCAATACACTTCTTCTAATTAGAGTCATCAAGAACTTACAATTACTAAACTATGTTTACTTTTTTTGATCGGTAAAGGTAATATTGTATTATAAAGGAGGCATTGGCATTGGCATTGAAGGAGGAATTCCCTAATCTTTTGCAATTGCTTCTATCAAGGAGGCATTGGTCACGGATTGTGTGACTTGGGTGGGGGATAGGTGGGTATGGAGTCCTTGCTTTAGGAGAAACTTTTTTTGATTGGGAGATTAGGGAAATAGAGGACTTGATGTTGATATTGAATTGATTTGTTCTTCATGGGGAGAGAAAGGATGGACTGATTTGACTTATCAAAAAAAAAAGAGAGGATGGACTGATTTGGAAAGTGGACAGCTCCAAGAAATTCACTGTCAAGTCGTATTATAGGAGTATGGTGGAAGAAAGGGGAGAGGAAATAGGAATTCCCATGGCAGATTATTTGGAGACCTAAAGTGCCAACTAAAGCGGCTTTTTTGTTTTTTTTTTGTGCGTGGAAAGCAACATGGGATGCCATTTTGACTATGCACAATCTTCGCAAAAGGAGATTTCATCTCCCTAGTGGGTGTTGTATGTGTCAAGAAGCAGAGTAGTCAGTTGATCATCTTCTAGTACATTGCAAGATGGCGAGATTCATGGAATATGATTCTTTCTTTCTTTGGTTGTAGGTGGGTGCTTCCAGCTATAGTGAAAGATCATCTTTTGGGATGGACATGCGTGAGAATGGGGAAGGATAGGAAAATTATTTGGAGAATGGCCCCATTATGTCTTTTGGGGTGCCTGTGGAGAGAGAAGTAGGAGATTGTTTGAAGGGGAGGATCTTCTGTTATGGCACTTTAAAGTTTTTTTTTTTTTTTGCGAGTTTTGTTTTTTTTTTGAGTTGAAGAGAAATACCCTGTGTATTTAGATTCTATTATAGATCTTTTAGGCGCTTTAGGCATTAATTTTTGTAGCCGGTCCCTTCTTTTGTACATCGGTGCCTTTCTCAGGCCCTTGTTAATATATTACCCTTTTATCGATAAAAAAAAGTATTATAAACAAGGTGCCTAAGGGGGGCAAACCCATGTACTTTAAAAGGGAGAGACTACAAAAAATCAGGCCTTTACTCCCCCAAAAAAGCTATAAAGTATCTGAATAAATAGGGTATTCCTCTTTACACCAAAAACACCATAATCTCAAACCCCTCAAATCTTTCTTCATCTGACTATATCTCCAACTCAAAAAAACCTCTTTCACAATAGTCAGTATTACCCAACTATAACCAAAAGGCAACAATACCAAATTCCACACATCATGAGCCACAATACAATGCAAAAGAAGATGATCCGATGTTTTCTCCTCCACCTTGCACATACAACACTAACTTGGAAGATGGAAGCCTCTCCTCTTCAAGTTATCCACCCTAAGTATAGCTCTCCAAGCTGCCGCCCAACAAAAAAAATGCCACTTTCTTCGGAATACAGGATTTCCAAAACATGGAAACACCTCTTCCTTCCTCCCAAGTAAAAAGTGATAAAAAAAGATTTTACCATGAAACCCTTATATCCTATTAAGAAGTCTTTCAAAGGCTTTTTCCATGCCAAATGGCTCATTTTCTTACATAAGTTTGTTCTGACAAGAAATCTAGTGTTGGAATGCACATTACCCTGCCCAGTCAAGCCAAAACAACATGAGCACTCTTTCACTTTTCCTCCATAAGAATCATGTCTTGGAAGATGAACTAGTTTGTAGGCTTTGAATTGATTTAACCAAGGCTACATGCATGTTCTCAATATAATATGCACATACTTCTTTATTCTTCCTTGTAGAATTTTGACCTATGAATCATTTACTTTTCCACAAAAATCTACAAATCATATCTCAAGGTTGGCAGGTTCATTAATAGTTCAGACGCTTTGATTAGTACATGGAAAAGGATACCTGGATGCACCATATATATACAAACATGCATTACCTATCAAGTCGTATGTCATTGCCAATAAATTATATCATTTTTCTGATAAATTATCTTAAATAATGAACTAGCTTTAACCTTTGAGTAGGTTTCTAAGAAAGGCTAACTAAACATAACATATAACACAATCCTACACACATACAAGTAAAGGAACACATGCAAACACACACATGCACGAGCATCAACAAACACAAAAAAAAAAAAAAAAAAAACTGTCACTCATAAAAATCATTAAAGAAATTCCAAAAACTTAAAGCTGGGTAATAGGCTACCCAACCTTTTCTCCCATGTTCATGATGAAACCCAAACTTCCCCTTGGCATTTTGCTTATGAAGAAACTGGGACTTCTGAAATCTGCAGAAATTTAGTCAAAATCACAATCTAGAGGCCAATTTTTATGCAAAAATAGAAGAAGAAGAAGATTATAACTATAAACAAACATACCCACTACATGATGCATCTCTTTCCAGATTCCTTGTCAAGTTTCTGTTTCGAGAATTCTTCCAGTTGGTTTTTAAATTATTGATCCCACTATCTTTCCCGAGATTCCCCTGCAATAGTCGATGACAGTCAATTTATCCAAAGTCACTCTGGCCCCTCCAAACGTGTATATGCAGTTATGCTACTGGAGAAGAGATCTTGCACAATAATTGGAAACCAAAACAAGAAGGACAAAAAGGAGTTACTGACAGAAGCCCCTTACAGTTTGATATTTAGTTTATCTATATATTAATTTTTGGGTTGGTTGTTAGCCAAGCTCACTCACCCTGAAGAAAAAAAAATAGGTATATTGGATTTGGGATAATCATGGGTCACAATTGCTTCTAATTGAGGATGCTAGATGCATGTTCATATACTTAAGAATACTTTTCCTAATACATTACACTTTTGGACTTCTGGGCACTACTCAGATTCTGTTTTTGCTTTTATGGATTTTTTGGAATATTCTAATTTTATATAGGAAGCTTCCCTTTAGCTCATATTCTTTTGCTAAACATCATTGCACCCCCTCTGGCATCCTTTAATATATTATTCTTACTTATCAAAAAAGAAAAAAAAATGTTTATAATTGAGTTTGATTCTAGTTTGGGTTGCACCATCTAAACCTGCTTCTATTTCCAATCAAAAATAAAATATCTTAGAAAAATATATAGAACAACAATAAATTTGAAAGGAGAGAAGAAATAGGAAGAATGACCTGATAAAGTTTTTAGCAGAAGAATTCCAAGTACAAAGTGTAACTAACTACTCAATAACCATATAGCTCTTTTACCCAAAAAAAAACTAAGAAGGTTGTAGTTACTCAAAAAGAAGAACCTGCTTCAACCAATACATAACATAAAATCACACTTGGAAAGGGTGGACAATTAACTAGAGCAACGGGTGTTGAAGCGAAACGAATTGCAAAAGAGGGGAATTTGGCCACATTAAAACTACCTATTGACGAGGTCTATTTGATACCAAAAACTGCTCATTAATAGTCGGACAAGTAAGAAATGTTGAGGTGAAGAAGAATAGTACAGGTTGAGCCAGGTCTAAATGTTGACTAGGTAAGAGTAGTCATTATGAACCCTATAGACCATCCCTATGGGAATGGTGAAGGCAGGAAGCCAATTTATAGGGGGGGAAAAAACACAATCCCTTGGGGTTATCCTACACTTAGAAGAAGTTAAAAAAAATAAATAAATAACTTGATTCTTTGCATCATAGTACGTAGGAGAGAAATTAGAAATTTTTTTATTAGTTTTTACAAAAGAAAACAAAATAGGAGTAAGATGTAACATTTTTATTCCATTCGATTCTAGTGGAATAAGGTAATTTATTTTTTTGATAAGTAATAATTTCATAAAAGGCACCAAGCCCCTTTACAAAAAGATTATACAAAACATTACTAAGTCCTCTTGCTCATGGAATACAGAAAAATAAAAAAAAAAAGGAGAAAGAATCTATAGACAAAGAAGAACCCCCAATAACCAAAAATAAAGGGGATTCAACACCAACACTTTCACAGCCCAATTAGGAGAGTCAACACCTTCAACAACTCTATTGTTTCTCTCTCTCCAAATAATCCACCATTATGCATAGAGGAGTCATGCACCAAATCTTCCCCGTTCTTCCCAAAAATATACCTCTCCATGAATGAAGTAAATCCAGCGTTGATCATGGCATAACCCAAGCAATCCCCAAAAGACACAAAAAAAATACCAAATAGTCCAAGTGAAGGAGCAATGGATGAGAAGATGATCAACCGTCTCCTCATCATGCTTGCAAAGGCAACACCAATTCACCACCACTTGACCTCTCCTTCTAAGATTGTCCATGGTCAAGATTTCCCCCAAGCTGCCGTCCACGCCAAAAAAAAAAAAGAAAACAAAAAAGGGCCTTTCGATTTCCAAACAACTTTCCAAGGAAATTAATAAGCCCTCCTTCCATAAAGCAAACAATAAAGAGATTTGACCGAGAAGTCTCCTCCCCTATAAACTCAATCAATGGTATCTTCGTCAATTAAAGAAAATGATTGCCTGTACAAAAAATTATTAAAATCCATAATCTCTTCTATCTCCCAATTGTGTAACTGTCTACAAAAGTTAACATCCCAAACCATGTCTCCTGCTTGTCTCCAAATAATCCCCTACCTAAGCATCTTTATTTGAAGCAATCCTAAAGAGTCTTGGAAATGATGTGTGTAGAGGCCCTCTATCACTCCATGGATCATGCCAAAATCAAAATTTTATTCCCACTGCTGACTCTACATTTAATGTGCTTGGAAAATTCATCCCAACCTTTCCTTATGATTTTCCACACACCAACCTCGTGAGTCAGTAGGACCTCTTTTGAACACCACCCACCTGCCTTGCTTCCATACTCCTTTTCCACCACCCTTCTCCATAAACTATTTTCTTCCTTCCTGAACTTCCAAACCCATTTCCCCAATAAAGCTTCATTAAACAAACGAAGCTTTCTGACACCCAATCCTCCCTCCTTCAAAGGGTTGCACACCCTTTCCAGTCCATGAAATGGTATTTGAATTCATCCCCCAAACCTCCCCATAGAAAGTCCCTTTGAAACTTTTCCAATCTCTTTGCCACTATAGCAGGAATACGAAATAGGGACATGAAATATGTGGGAAGACAAGAGAGCGTACTCTTCAAAAGAGTTAGGCGACCCCCTTTGGAGAGATATCGTTTTTTTCTATCCGGCCAATCTTCTTTCAAATTTTTCCACCACAGCATCCCAAATGCTTGACTTTTTAACTGAAGCTTCAAGGGTAGGCCCAAGGAGGACATTGGGAGCTCTCTAACCCTGCAGCCCAAAATAGCGACTAAATTCTCTCTGTCATTAACTTCGCCAATCCCCACTAACTCACTCTTGCCCATATTAATCTTCAACCCTGAAATTGCCTAAAAACAAATAAGAATGCATCTCAAATTTCCCAACTACTCTTCACTAACATCACAAAACACAATAGTATCATTTGCATAAAGATGAGAAATCTCAATTGGGTTGTTGCCAGTTTCCCCAACTAGGAGTCCTCTATTCACCACTCTAGTCATCACACTATTAAAAGCATCCATGACTATGATGAAGAGATACAATGAAAGAGAGTCCCCCTATCTCAACCCCTGAGAACAACCGAAGAAACCTTCCGCTGATCCATTTATAAGAATGGAGAATTTCTACTCTTTCAACCAAACAAAGATTTTAATGGTTCCCATCTTTGTATTTTGAAAGGCAAAGGGACACAGTTGATAGGTGATTTATTCCAACCTAATTTCTCTTAAATTTTTTATTTTGGCAAATGGGCTCTTCCTTATAATTATATATGAGCAAGGAGAAAGAATAGACATTTTTTTATTTATTATTTATTTCTCTCTTTACTCTTCAGCTATTCTTTAATAGAGAAGTTCTACTTAGTGGATACACTCTTTATATCGGGGTCTAAGCATTAAAAATAGGTGAGATTTACTACTACTTTTTGAAATCCGAAAAAGTTCCCACAGAACTCTTGTCAATGGCTCAATCAATTATTTCTTCGGAATGGCAAAAAAATATTTTATTAATATATGTGCATACCATTGTTTATTCATTTTGACTACTTTATCAAATTTTATCATATTAATTTCTATTCTACCTTCCCAAAGTTCATTCTCCGAGGGACTCCATCAAAATTAGTTAGGTGAATTCATTCTAATCTACTTATTTTATGACCTCATTAGAAATCATATAAAGTTATTTTTACCATAGCTATTAATGAAGAATTTTACAATTAAGAAGCAATATCTCTTGTACAAATCATTTATTAATCTACTATAACTATAGGATACCCCCTTCTTGCAAATTCCTATATTTATCCAAGTGATCCACAAATAAAAAAAATTTCTCTTTTGACTATCCCTATCCTAATGGGCCAAAACCAAAGCTCTTGTTTTCTATTGAGTAAGACGTAAATGATTCCTCCAAGAGCTTGATGCAAATAAAAAAAATTTTCTTCTCTATCTCCAAACTATATATATCCTCATGTAATTTTGGTTACTAAATAAATGAAACTTTGATGACTAACTAATTAATTTTCTTTTTTTTAGATATTATTTTCCTTTCCCCCTTCCTAGTCCATTAATAGCAAAATGGATTTTTCCAATGCGTAAAATAAAGATTTCATTGCCTTTGGCTACTATAACCATCCCGACCATGATTTTTCTTCTTTTCTTTAGGTATTTCACCACAAAATAAGAAATTGCATTCTACTTATCTACTAGCAATCAAAAAAAAAAAAAGTAATAACAAAAATATAAATGGATAAAGAAATAGAACAGTGGGTTCCATTACCACCAGTTGTTGGCTTGAGTGGTATCTCCTACCACTTCCAAAGGGAGAGGTACAGGGTTTAAGTCCCAGTTGGGATATTGGTGCATGTGTATTACCTATCAAAAAAAAGGGGGTCCCGTCATTTCAATGGTTACTTCTTAACAGTGAGGTCGTCTCTACACAAAGGAGCCTCTTATTTCATTTAATCAACGTTACTGGTAATTTTTACAGTTTATGCTTTGGCTCTACCCATGAACTACTTACTAATAAGTCTTTCACAATGAGATGCCAATACAATAAGTTTATTTAATTATAAAACTTAGTTGGGAATCAAAACCTATTAGTTTATTCTTGCAAGAGTAGGAACCTAATCATTCTGTTTTTAAATATGATTTCCCCAGCTTACAAGATAACCATTTGCTACCAATGGGGAATTGCTTCTCATTTTAAATTGAGGTGATAGGATTTTGCGCTAATGAACCAATGATTAACAAAGGCTTCAATGGGTGGTTATGCTAGAATAGGAAATAACGAGATAATTGCTTTAGTAAATGATGCATCTAAATAATCAAAAGAAGTTCTATTTATTCAGAAGTTTTGCTAATACACCCTATTTGGATTTGATTTTTCTCGATTGAATACAATCAAGCGGAATCAGATTTTAGTGCAACAAAAAAAACAATCATCCCAAAATATCATGGCTTCCAGTATTTGTAAATACCATATAAAAATTATTGATTGTGAAATCCCACAACAGTCAATAATCATTGTTGGCTTGTTAACCTACTCTCTCCTCCCAAAAAGACCTAGCTCTTCTTCAACGCTCTCCCTCTCCCTCTCTACGCTGGTTTTGTCACATCAAATTGGTTCAAATGAAATCCTTTGAAAAGTATTATAATAAAAGCAACAATAACACATAAAAATGTCTTTTTTCCTTTTTTTCCTGCTCCATTTTCCTTTTCTCCCTCTCAGTTACGCTGGCAGCCCATTGCCAAGATGGCGTAATTTGGGGGCCACGAGGGAAAGAACCAATCTCTATGCCACCAAAATATTCCACAGAGCTGATGGGCAGAAGGAAACAGGGTGTCAGCCTGAATTCTTTAAAGAAAACCATGGAAGTTCCACAAAGAGGCTGATGCATTGTTCCTGGTCTCAAGAAGTTGGCCAGTTAGCTTGCCTTAAGATTTGGATCAATCATCAATCCAAAAATCCCTGAAACTTCCATAATTTTTGTACTAATTTCCGAAGTACCATTCAATTGTAGTATTAAAATTTGGTATTGTGGCTACTATTCTCATACTATTACTGTTAATTTGCCAATAGTATTCAAAGCTCGGAGGTGTAATACCTCACCATCACTGGTTCGAGTCTCACCCGAGATAAACTGATACCTAATCCTTGTGGATGGTTGCAGGTATCCATGGTTTACTCGGTCATACCAAGTAGGACTGTGGTTCCTTGTCATCCTAAGAAAAAAAATGCTAATAGTATTCAGTTTCCTTCCATAAATCTTCAAACTTCAAAGTCAAAAGAACAAGAAAAATGACATATCATGGGATTTTGAAATCTCCAGATTTCAATTCCTAACATTTGTCAATTCCCATGACTTTTTTATCCTGCGATAAGAACACTTCCTAAGCTGATGTCAAGAAATGAATCACATCTTGAACACAGTTCATAGATGGCTCCGAAATGTTCAATAATTTTTTTATAAAAAAAATCTAAATGTTCATAACCTGTGAGTTGATATAAAAAATATATAATGAGAATAAGCAGAAGACAACTGATACTACCTGTGACTTCATGAAAACAGGAGAAAGAAAATTATTCTGAGTTTTTTGATGTTGAACTGAACCAAAAGCAAGTGGTAAAGATGAGTTCCCTTGTAATTGCTGAGTAGTATTAGGTGTCTGTTTCGATGCATTCACATCCATTGTTGATGAAACAAACTTATACTGATCTTTGTTACCAGGCTGCATAGCTCTATTGGATTGCATCAGACCAAACTGCGAAGTAACAAAAATGTTGGGATTTTGAGGACCCAAAACCTGAGGAATTTGATTTGGGTATGGAGGGACACCACAAGGAACACCTTGAGCATAATTTGGCATTTGAATTTGGACAAACTGATTCAAATTTTGTATTGGATTCTGCAAAGAGAACTGCCCATTTGGCAAACCGGCATTTTGGTGGAAATGTTGAGGCAGGTTCGTACCAGGTGGTTGAGATAGATTCATCCCATTCATATTTTGTACTGAAAAAGTTGAAATGGAATTCAAATTTTGATGACTGAATACACCGTGGCATTGACCTGGGTGAGACATAAAGGGAACACCATTTTGCAAGGGAAGATGGTTAGGGGCATTCATAAAACATGGTGAAGGTGTGGAAACGAACCTATTGGGCATTCCGTTGCTCAAATGTGTATTGGAATTACTGAAGGGGATTGCAATTTGAGGATTAATTATACCCATTTGAGACTGAATTTGCACTGAATTCGGCAACATATTACTGGGATTCCCTTGACAATGATTTGATCGCACACCCTGCTGATTTAACATATCAGATAGTTTTTCCCAAAAAAAAAAAAAAAAAAAACATATCAGACAGCTAATTAAAACGGCAGAGCTACTTTACAAAGAACCACAAAATATTGAGAATGAAAAGAAAGAACAGGGGAGAGAGAGAGAGAGAGAGAGAGAGAGAGAGAGAGAGTCACCTGTTGAGTAGCTGAACCACTAGTTCCATCAGTTTGGGTTTGTTTGGAATGGTAAGGGTGCGAATTGAAGAGAGGAAGCATACTGTAATCTTGATTACTAGAACGGAACCCACTACTGAAGCGAATGTCTTATATAGAGTGTAGATATCTTGGGAGTATACAGAGGGAATAGAGTTGCAGAGTAAAGAAGTTGGTGTGAAGCAACGCCGAAGTAGGGTTTTAACAATCACGATATTACCTCGGAGACTCACTCCCTTAAACCCCCTTTCGTCCCGCTCCACCCTCGCTTCGGTGGACCCCGTATCTTTATATTTGGAATAATTTTATTTAACGCTACTCTTTTTTGGCTCCATACTTCGGAAATTTTAATCTTTTAACTAATTCACCTTGTTCGATTTAACCTACCCAAGTCGTTTTGAATTTATGTTTTCTTTTTAAATTATATTTTAAAGATGTGATTTTAATAATAATTTTTCAACAGAAACTTAATTTTAATATATGAATTTTGAAATCGCATATTCAATATACGATTATGTTAAAATTTAATATGTAATTTCAAATTCACATTTTGAAGATGCAATTCTGTTAAAAAATTATTATTAAAATCATATTTTTAAAATGTGATTTCAAAACTAACATAAATTAAAAAAATAAGTTAAAATGACTTGGGTTAAATCAAATAAAATTATAAAAAAAAAGAAGCCGCGTAGGTTAGATTAAAAAATCTGAAAATTTATATGTAGCCTTATATGTTATAAATTAGGGTTTTTGGGCTAAGCGTCCATGAATAAGTTAAAAATTAAGAGCGGGTGTGATATCAAACAGTTCAATTTCAAAAATAATATATATATATTGTGATTAAAATATCCCTTTATTCATATATGGTATTTCAAGAAAACATTTTTAAATTTTAAAATTCAATAACATATAAATTATAAATTCATTTTTAATAAAATTTCTATATTTCAATTTAAAAAATGAGATTTATCAAATAATATTCATATTGAATATGAAACTTTAAAAAAAAAAAATCATAACAAATAGTGAAATCTCATTGCATGGAAACAGTAAAATTTTCATTGTTTCATTACACAACACAAACCAAAAACCTGTTAGTAAAGTTGGGTGGAATAATTGCTAGACCACATGATTCCATATTATATATATTGCTTACCAAATCACCACTAGCATTTGGCAGCCTTGATTTCTTGGTATGACGTTTGTGGCAAGACAATAGTTCAAAAGTCAAACTTTTGGTTTTGAAACATAATTGCTAGACGACAGGGTTCCATATTATATATATTGCTTACCAAATCCCCACTAGCATTTGGCTGCGTTGATCTCTTGGTATGAGGTTCGTGGCAATTTTTTTTTTTTTTTTTTCGGTGATGTAGGATATCTTGGACCAATTTGTGCGTCCACATTTGTGCATGATTCCATATTATATATATTGCTTACCAAATCACCACTACCATTTGGCTGTGTTGATCTCTTGGTATGAGGTTTGTGGCAATTTTTTTTATGCAAGATATTGGTAATGTAGGACATTCTTAGCCAGTTTGCACGTACACGTTTGTACATGGGGTGAGGTGGCCCTAAGAGTTGCTAGCGGGAGGGATTGAACCCGATAATTTGGAGTGGTAAGCTCCTAAATTAACAGTCCAACACCATATCAGCTAACCCCTTAGAGTTGGTGTTGAAATGTTGGCATTGCAATATTATGAAGTTCAAGAAATTAGTATTGTCAGTAAATTGGTAGAAGTATGAAAATTACTAGTATGCCTTAAAATGATTTGAGTTTTCCAATTGTTGTTTGGAAAACTTGGAGTTATAGATGGATGTGTATGTATATATATGTGTGTGAATTACCTGCACAACTAGAGATTTTCAGTGACCTTCACCATGGTTAACTATCACGCCCCAATTTTTGCGAACTCGGGGAGCGACTGAACGAAATAAAAAAAAAAGAAAGAAATGTCAACGCAATAAATTTAAGTGAAATATCCCTTATTATTCTTCAAATTTTTCCCCAAGATTAAAATTAAATGCTTGTCCCAATTAATGCTCCAATTAATTTAAAGCATGTTTAAAAATAGTTCTTAAAATAGTCTTAAAGTGTCCCCAAAAACCCCCCTAAAGTAATGTCGCGGATGCCCCCAAAACGTCTTAGGACATAGTCAAAGATGGTCAAATATCAGCCCAAAGGGGGCCCAAACATGTCCCAAAAATTGATCAAACATGGGCCAAAATAATGTCCAAATATAGCCCAAAAGGTTCCCCAAAAATGGCTCAAAAGGATAGCCAAAAGGGTGGTGAAACAGGGCTGAACAGCAGGGTGTAGCAGCAGGTAGGACAGCAGGGCAACAGGCCAAGGCATGGTAGGCACGCGCGCGTAGGCAGCGCGTGGGGCGCGACCCGGTACAGGCGAGCGCGAGCGCATGGGCAAGGCGAGGGCGGCAGGGCGCGCGGGCAGTGGCTTGGTGTAGTCTGGTTTTCTGATTTTTTTCAGAGTTACTGTTCTGGACAGAGAGCAAATTTCTCTGTCCAGCAGTCCAATTTTCTCTATTTGGTGCTCCAAATTTTTCTATTTTTCCAAATTTTTTCCAAGTCTTTTAAACCTCTTTTTTTCACCCATTTTGCAGTCCATTTTTCCCAGCTTTTAAGCCCCCATTTTAGACATCTTTTCCCACCATTTTAAGGGTGTTTTACACCCATGTCTGGTGTTCAAGTTTTTCCAGAAATTTGGGCATAATTTCCTTTGTTTTTCGAAGGCTTTTCCACCTAATTTTCGCAACATGTATGAATATAAATTCACCAACAACCCACCCTCATACGGTGGCCACAAATCCATCCAACCAAAACATGCATTCTCCATATTCAACATATCCATGTAAAATATAATTAAACTACAATCATTATACATTCATTTGATTCACAACTCATGCATAGTAAAATGGCCCAAGTCCTAAAGTTTACAACTTGTTCCAATACAAAATAAAACAAATTGGGCTTATGCCCATACATCCAAAAAGTGCCCCAAGGGCCAAATCTTTAATTTAGTCTATGTCTTCCCATCCTTCAAGACTTGAAGAAGTCTCAAGTACCCGGGGTCTCATCTGAAATATATTGCCCACGAATGGGTCAGCTCAACTGCTGGTATAATGTAATACTAATACTAGAAACAAATTTAAGGGCGTGGCATGTGCAAGTGTACATTTCAAAATTTTAATCCCATTTTCCCCCAATGCCATGCAATGTCTATATGCGTGACGCACACATGCAACACTATGCCACCCATGTCTCGCTTCACGGTTCTTCCCCGTTGGCATGCAAGTACCAATATATGTCTCGCTTTACGATCCGGACTTCGATGGCATGCGAGTACCAATGGCCAATTTTGGATTTTTCACCACAGGATCTACACCCTCATAATGCATAGCACTTCATGCTCAACTCACACCATGTGTCCAAGGAATTTCACCATGCCAAAATGTCATGATCTCATCATGCAACTCTATGTGACAATTTGTCAAATACATGGTGTGCCCTTTTTCAAGTCATGCCATTTATTCCACAAAATACATAACTTAAAACACCAAAATATCATGTTCATCACATATATATCATGACTAAACATATCAACAATTATTCAAGTCACAATCTCACAATTCCCACAATTTATAAAGAACATAAACATTCCATCAAGCACTAAAGCACAATTTCATCACATGGTCCAAACTACAAGATGTGTCAACATGCATATAGGTTTAAACATTGTAGCAACACAATCCTAACCATGAAACACACCTAAGTCAAAGCAATAAATCATCAAACACACCAATAAACACAATATATCTCTAAACTACCAACTCTAAGCTTTTCAAGGGAACTACTTCTTAGGTGGGTTCCTAATCTCAAATACACATCCTAAACAATCCAACAACATGAAAAAATACAAGAAAACTTAAATCTATTACTAGCTTAGCACTACATCATACCTAAAATCAGTTTTTCTTAAACTGAGAAGGCTGTACTTTCTGGATGTCTAAACTGTTTTGTGAGTCTATAGTACTCATTGAGCTGAACACTTTCTCAGAAGGAAGTTTGGCCAAATTCCTGCCTGAAATGTGTGTTCCGACAGCTTGAAAATGTGAAATTTTAGGGCTTTTCTCTCCTCTCTCTATACGGACGAGATTTCTGAAATATCTGAATGTATATGTGATAAGGATGGACTAGATGAGCTGCATTTATATTGGGGAATCAAAGGGGCAAGGGCAATTGACCATTTTGCCCTTAATGAGGCCATGAACCCCGTTACTCTATAGCTCATTCCTAAATGCTTCAAATTGAAATTCTGTTTTATCCAATGTTCATAAAATTATTTTAAATGAAAATTCTTAGAAAAAAACATTTTCATTTGAAGTCGTCTTAGGTCCGTTCCACCCGGGTCACCCGGGTGCCTTTTTTGTCCAATTCCAAAAACCGTTTCCATTTTGTCTAATTTTCATACAGAAGATACCTCACATTATTCTAAGCACTTTACTCTTCTATTACACACTCTAATTATGTCTCTAAGTGGGTCGTTCGGTGAAAACAGTGCAAAAAACGTTTTACCAGCAAAACTGCGCATGCGAAATGTCCTACTGACAAAAATGAAAAATTTATCCTCATTTTTTTTTTTTTTTTCAAATCTCTACATTAACGATGTAATTTTTTTCTTCAACAAGAGAAATTTCTCTACCCTGCCATTCTTGTTTAGTTTGTTTTATCAAATACACTACTATTGGATATTCATTTTTTATTCTTATATTTGCCTAGTTGCTATCATGAGAAATGTGTTTTGTGAACGTCTCGTTACAGTAGATGGTTATGGATTGTTTTGTCTTATAAATAGTTGGTGGGGCAAGAGGTATTTTCATATTCCAAAATCCACCTTATGCAGATTAGGGGCAGTGACCAGTTAGTTAGGCACACCGTTAATATACCAAATTTGTAGCATACTAATGACATGTCTAACCATAGGCCTTATAGCTGATACTATCCATTCTACAATTACATAACATCGGAAACAAAGGATGGTCCCCATTACTATATACTTCTCACAATACACCAAGTTCAATAAGTACATCCCAAAAGAGTTCTTCTAATAATTATTACAATGGTGTTATTGTAAATAAAGCCAGAATTCCCCACAGATTATCATAATTTATGTCAAGCCTCCTTAGGTTTCACCACATTGGCTATCCCTTAAAAATTACAGGAATAAAACCTTGTAAGCTTTATGAAAATATTGTGAGTAGCATAAGTTCCCTATCATGGGTTTGCCTTTCGAAACCCTTTTTCAAACGATCTTTCATGGATAACAGTTAAAATAGTTGTACTGGAAGTTACTAGCATTTCTAAAACAGATATACATAATAGAGAGTTGCATAATGCATATATACTGAATCATTATAAGAGTTTATGCCAGTCAGTTCTGCAACATAATTAATCATAACATGAAATCTGATGTTGCAAAGTGATAAAGTAATACATCCAACATCTATAAGTAATGTTCTATGCAGAGCATAACTGCGCCCTTCGTGGACCATAACATGTCACATTGGTGACATAATGTAATTTAAAGCTTTAGGCTTACACGGCCTGCTATCCTGTCATCAACTTTAGACTCCCGACTGAATCGTGCTTATATAGATTTTTCGAAGTCTATCGAATCTAACCCTTGATAGGGCATGCTGGCCACGTAGTATTTAAAACATGTTGACAAACATTCTTTAGTTATCCATCTCATAAAACATTTAAATAAATACGGGTAAGAAACTGCATTTAAAGAAATAATGCATTTATAAAACAATTTTAGTTATCAGAACATTTGGATATAAAAATTGCACCACTTTAGGGTACAAAATTACTCACCTGACACTACAGGAAAAGCCACTTTTAGCGACGCACGCGTGTGTCGCTAATAGTGGCAATGTGCGTTACCAAAGAGCTTGAGCGATGCACAAAGGGGTGTCGTTAAATACGTCGCAAAAGGTCGTGTCGCTAATAGTATTAGCGACGCACACATCCTAAGCGTCACTAAAGGCAACTATTAGCGACACACTGCGAACGTCGTTAATAATTGGGCGTGAGCGTCGCAGAAAATATACATGGACGCAACGTGCATCGCTAGAAGTTACCATTGGCAACGCATAAAAAGCATCGCTAATGGTAGCTTTTAGCGACGCACACTATGTTCGTTGCTAATGGTTGCTTTTAACGACACCCTCATTGTGCGTCGCTAATTGTAACCTTTAGCGACGCATTATGTGCGTCACTAATAGTCTATTGGCATTCTATAGCGACGAATGTGAAGCATCGCTATAAATTTATTTCTTTACTTTTAGCAACGCATTGTGTGCATCACTAAAAGTTTTTTTTCTTTTTTAAACCATATTTGCTTTGTTTTATTTATTGTTTTATTCTTGTTTAAACTTGTATCAATCATCCTGATATACAATAAAATCCAATTATTCTAAAATAAATATATTAAAAAAGAAAAATACATTCATATATATATATATATATGTATATATTATACTAATTATGTACATTTGTAAAAGTACAATTTAACAATAAATAGAAAAATAAAAAATTATCTCAAAAAATATAACTACAGATGTCCATGAAACGAAAAAAAAATAAAAATAACAAGTTCGGATGCAAAACATAAAGACGGTGGCGCAATAATCCTGATCAATCTGAAATAAAGATAAAATGATATAGATTAGAACAATTATGAAATATATATAAACATAGAATGTGAATAGTTTTTTTTTTTTTTTTCCATGCATAAATAGTAAGAACAACATAAAGTAGCATAAGTTGCAAACCAATGATCCGAATTGATTGCTGTAAGTTTGTGGTAGTCTATTTTGTCATTTGTGAGGTGTGTGATGGGGTTTCGTGATAGTTAAGCTGATATCCGGCATTTTGGTCCGTCAAAACCCCAAAATAGGCCTTTTCGGAGCAAAAACTTGCATAAGTTTCAAACCGGGCATCCGAACCGAGTGTCGTAAGTTCTTGCAAGTCTATTTTATCATTTTTGAGGTGTGTGATGGGGTTTTGGTGTAGTTAGGCCGATATTCGGCATTTTGGTCTGTCAAAACCCTAAAATGGGCCTTTTCGGAGCAAAAACTTGCATAAGTTTCAAACCAGGCATCCGAACCGAGTGTCGTAACTTTGTGCAAGTCTATTTTATCATTTGTGAGGTGTGTGATGGAGTTTCAATGTAGTTACGCCGATATCCGACATTTTGGTCTGTCAAAACCCCAAAATGGGCTTTTTTGGAGTTGAAACTTGCATAAGTTTCAAACCGGGCATCCGAACCGAGTGCCTTGAGTTCATGCAAGTCTAGTTTATCATTTGTGAGGTTTGTGATGGGGTTTTGGTGTAGTTAGGCTGATATCCGGCATTTTGATCTGTCAAAACCCCAAAATGGGCCTTTTGGAACTAAAACTTACATTAGTTTCAAACCGGTGATCTAAACCAAGTTTTGTAAGTTCGTGTAAGTTTATTTTATCATTTGTGAGGTGCATGATGGGGTTTTGGTGTAGTTAGGCTGATATCCGGCATTTTGGTCTGTCAAAACCCCAAAATGGGCCTTTTTAGAGTTAAAACTTGCATAAGTTTCAAACCAGTGATCCGAATCGAGTGCCGTAAGTTCGTGCAAGTCTATTTTATCATTTTTGAGGTATGTGATGGGGTTTCGATGTAGTTAGGCCAATATCCGACATTTTGGTCCGTTAAAACTCCAAAATGGGCCTTTTTAGAGCTGAAACTTGCATAAATTTCAAACCGAGCATCCGAACTGAGTGCCGTAAGTTCGTGCAAGTCTATTTTATCATTTGTGAAGTGTGTGATGGGGTTTCAGGGTAGTTAGGCCAATATCCAGCATTTTGGTTTGTCAAAACCCCAAATTAGGCATTTTGAGCGAAAAGTTGCAGAAGTTTGAAACGGGTGATCCGAAAAAAGTGCCGTAAGTTCGTGCAAGTATATTGTATAATTTATGAGGTGTGTGATGGGGTTTTGGGGTAATTAGTCCGATAACCGATGTTTTGGTCTATCAAAACCCCAAAATGGGCCTTTTTGGAGTAGAAACTTGCAAAAGTTTCAAACTGGGCATCCGAACTGAGTTCCATAAGTTCGTGCAAGTCTATTTTATCATTTTTAAGGTATGTGATGGGGTGTCGGGGTCGATAGGCCGATATCTGACATTTTGGTCCGTCAAAACCCCAAAAATAGGCATTTTAGAGCGAAAAGTTACACAAATTTGAAATCGGTGATCCGAACTGAGTGCCGTAAGTTTGTGCAAGTCTATTTTATCATTTGTGAGTTGTGTGATGTGGTTTAGGTGTAGTTAGGCTGATATCCGGCATTTTGGTCCATTAAAACCCCAAAATGGGCCTTTTTGGAGCTGAAACTTGCATAAGTTTCAAACCGGGCATCAGAACCGAGTGCCGTAAGTTCGTGCAAGTCTATTTTATCATTTTTGAGGTGTGTAATGGGGTTTCAATATAGTTAGGCCAATATCTGGCAAGTCTATTTTATCAAAACTCCAAAATAGGCCTTTTTGGAGCTGAAACTTGCATAAGTTTTTAACGGTCATTCGAACCGAAGAAATTAAATAAGTTCGTGAAACTATATATTTTTTATTTTTACGTAACATTTTCTATAAATAATAAATCCACCAAAGTATATAATTTTAAAAACTTACCAAAGTTGAACAGAGCCTCCTTGTTGGCTGAGCATCGTCTGCACAAGAGCCTTTAGTTGGGCCTGGCGCTCCTCGAGTGACGTCATATTCTGTCGTAGCTCTACATTCTCTCGTGAAATTGCCTCAGCTCTTTGGGTGGCCTCGTGAAACCTGGCATCGCTCTCAATGGTAGAGGACAATGCCGTCGGTGCCATCCCACTCCCTAAGCCATGCACATAGCCGCGCCTGTTGCCCAGAACAGTCTCCCGTATCTAGTCATCGGTCAGCAGATCCTGACCCTCAGTTGTCGGTTAAGCACGCAATTGGACCATCTCCTCTTATAAAAACATAAATATATGTTACTACTTTTATAACTTTATATTAATATTAAATTAGTAATACTGTGGTAAGTTACATAAAAAACTTACATAAAACCGCTGTGCTTCAAGCCCAGTCCAACCCTTCTCGGGGTTGTAGTGCGTCCTGTGCCACAAATCAATGAGGTTGGGTGGTGCACCGGTCTTCTGGTCTCTCTGGAGCAAATAAATAGTAGCTTGTGAAGATTGATTTCATAAATAGATTATACAATAAGAACTTGATACATTTATTAACTTACCATATCATGCCTATACCATACAAAAGAACATGATCCACTATAGTGGGTCACCTTTTGCTTGCTTCTGCTCTCGCTATTTTTCCTGCTAAGTTCCTACACTTGGCCAAAACAAAAAAGGTTAGTATAAATGATAATGATTTATCAGACAACAAAAGTAATTTTGACAATTTTTACCTGGCATGCATCACTAGCGAATCGGTCGCACAGTAACATCCAATCCTCCATCGTGACCCCCCTGTAGGGTCTGTCACGAGACTCTCTATCGGCTGCCACCTCTGCCTCGTAGTGCATGTGGAGCCGGTGTCGATAGTCCTTGAAACGGACTCCCAAGTAATGGTCCACTGCCTTCGCGACGTGAGGCAGGTGGAGATCGATGTCAAACTTCTCCTATAAAGCATGTCATTGTCAAAACATTATAGCATTAGATATGTTAAAATTTAGTTCAACACAATAATAAAAGACATACCAGGATATGCGCATGAATATCCCGTCGCTCCTCCTCAGTGACGAGACTCCAGTCACTAATATGGAGTAGGGCGCGTAGTCGGCAAATGTTGCCGACCTCTGTGGTGAACTACTGTGCCCACCCACCCACCAACGAGCTTCAGCAAGCCCTCAGGTAACTCAATCCGAAGTCGCGAACCCCCTACTGCCTCCATCTGAGCCTGCAAACTCCGATTCTTCAACCTACCGTGCCCTCGTCTAGAGGTGGTGGCCGAAGCTTTAGAAAAAATAAAATAAAAACAATTAGTACCATATTTATATAATCATTAATACAAAGTGGAACTATGCATACCTTCAATGGCAAGATCGGTCGACCCTACAGAGGAAGGGGAACGGGTTGATGGGTCCGCCAGGGCTGTGCGTCTGCGTGAGCTTGGTCTAACCATATCTAAAAAGAAAGTTTAAAAGTAAATGCCATTACATCATAAAAATTAAAATCCATTACATCATAAAATTGAATATCCATTACATCATAAAATTGAATATCTATTACATCATAAAATTGACAATCCATTACATTTGATCCTAACACATGTAACACCTATTACAATTATTCATCTGAGTTTGTATCATCTGTTCTTAAAATTTCTTCATTCTTAGTACCATACTCTAACAATGTATCATCATCAAAATCACTTTCCTCGTCATCATCATCATTAATGAAAATTACCTTATGAGGATCTAATTGTGTGTTATTGGTGAGGTCAGAAGCTACGACATGATCTAGTTCTACATCAGTTCTATTCAACCAATACGAAGTAATATCTTCTTGATCATGGCCGACAACACCATCGTGGGTAGATTGGGACTCTTCTTGTAGTGCCTCCTCAATCCTCTCCAAATCTTCATATCCCTAGCCAACTTCTAGTACATCATAAACATTTCTAGATTTAATTTTTTAGACAACATGCCAATCACCTTTGAATTTTGTTTCCTTCAAATAGAAAACTTGTTTTGCTTGAGATGCCAAAACATACGGATCATCTTTAAATGCCGTACGTGACGAATTAACACTTATGAAGTGCTTATCAATCTGCATGCCAGTCTTCTTATTACTTACATCCCACCAATCACATTTAAACATATACACAGAATGACCGAAGCAATAATGTAGTTGTATGATATCTTGTAAAACACCATAGTACTCTATAGTTTATCCTGCGTCACCATCTCCCCGAACAAGGACCCCGCTATTCTGTGTTCGCCGACTTACCTCACGTTCCCTCGTGTGAAATCGAACACCATCAACAATTACACCGATGTAGCGGGATATCCTTTGATCAGGACCACATGCCAAGGAATATAATTGATCGTATGCCTCAGAAGATTATTGGTGGCATAATAGCTTCATCTATTAATTTAATACAAGTACAAAATTAATTGAATACAAATGTATTAACTAATACAATTACAATTAATTGAAACCTATTCTTACAAGTTCTCCGAACCACTTTGGAAACAAATTTTGTTGTCTTTGCTCTAGATTAGAACTTGATACATGTTCTCTCTAAAGCACGATCGTACGCTCACTGCATAAGATGAGATATGTATATGTAACTTACATTTGTGTACTAACGTAGAATTGCAATGATTTTGATAAACTTACTTAAAATATAACAATGTCTCATCGCAGTTGTTGAGCACGGTATAGTGAGCTTTTTCCAAGTCACGAGGATGACACCATTCATATATACGGGCACCTATTGGCCCCACATTCTGATTAAACACTGCAAGGCCAGTTCGTTGCTGCCCTGGACATCTATTAGAATTTTGATCTTGACGATTAAACCTTGTCTCAATATCTTCAAGATGCATAGAGTAGAAGGTGAGACATTTAGCATCAACATAAGCCTCAACAATTAACCCTTCTAGTCGTGCTTTGTTACGCACATGTTGCTTCAATGTGTGCAAATAACTGTTTTAATAATTAATCAGTTATACATTAAAATAGTTAGAATTGATAGATAAAACAATTCATAAAATTAAATGTACCTTTCTATTGGATACATCAAACGGTATTGGACAAGTCCGCCAATTTTTGCCTCATGAGGTAAATGCACAGCTAAGTGGACCATTACATCAAAGAAAGTTAGAGGGAAAATCTTTTCCAACTTGCAGAGGATCACGATAACATCCCTTTCAAGCTTTTTCAGTACTTCCAAATTCAACGTCTTTGCACATAATTCTCTAAAGAAGCAACCCAACTCAGTCAATGTAGTTGATATGTCATCGGTGAAATATCCACGTAGTGCAACTGGAAGAAGTTGTTGTAAAAGGACTTGGCAGTTATGGCTCTTCAATCCGGATATTTTTCTATCTACAACATTTACACATCGAGATATATTCGATGTGTATCCATCTAGGAACTTCACCGATTTAAACCATTCGCAAATCCTCATTTGCTCTGTAGATGATAACGTATATTGTGTAGGAGGCACGATATATTTATCATTGCTACGTACTAGGTGCAGCTCTTTCTGTATTCCTAGCTCCTGTAGGTCCAACTGGGCTTTAACAGTATCCTTCGTCTTCCCTTTAATGTTCAGTAAAGTTCCTAGCACATTATCATAGATGTTCTTCTCGATGTGCATAACATTCAAATTGTGCCTCAACTTAAGGGTTTCCTAGTATAGAAAAAAAATGCTTTTCTTCGTCCAATTTAACTCCATATTAGTACGCTTCCTCTTCTTACTACCCGATATCTTCCCAAACCTCACTACTTGGATAAGTGCAAGTTACGCCAACACGTCTTTGCTAGACAATAATGGAGGTGACAGTTTGCGCTCATTTTTTCCATCAAATAGATGCTTCTACCGATTTCGCCAGCCATGTGATGGCAGTAGAAAATGATGATGGCACATGTAGCATATTTTCTTTCCATTGGACAAATGTAGGGAACATGCATCCTTATTACAAACCGGACATGCTAGATACCCCTTAGTGCTCCACCCAGACAAGTTCTCGTATGCTGAAAAGTCATTTATGGTCCATAGTAATGCTGCATGCAATTGAAATGTCTCATTCTTAGAGACATCGTATGCCTCCACTCCAACCTCCCACAATTCCTTCAACTCGTTCACTAAAGAATTCAAGTACACATCAATTTCATTACTATGAGACTTCAGCCCTAGAATAAGTAACGACATGAAGATAAATGGTTCTTTCATACATTTTCATGGTGGTAAGTTATACGACACAAACAACATCGGTTATATGCTGTAGGCATTACTCATGTCACTGAACGGATTGAAACCCTCACTAGTCAGCCCAAGTCGTACATTACACGGCTAGTTTGCAAACCATTCATGATTTGTATCAAACTCAGCCAAGTTTGAGAATCTGCCAGATGCCTACTTACATTTTCCTAGGCAACACGCTTCTCCTTATGCCACCACATATCTTCTACCGTCTTCTAAGACATGTACAACTTTTGTAGCCTAAGTTTTAAGGAAAAATATCTCAGCACCTTGTGCCGAATTGTCTTGCTCTTTCCTTTATTTAGCTTGTAGCTGGGTTCATGGCACACCCTATACTTCATACATTGTTTAGTCTCCTTCCAAAGTAACATGCAATCATTTTTGCAAGCATGTATGGGAATATACTCGAGGCCCAAATCTCTTAATATTCTTTTTGCCTCGTAATATGATTTTGGAAGGGTCTCCCCAATAGGAAGCGCTGCTTTAATCAATTCAATAACCATATTAAATGATTTGTTACTCCAACGGTTGATGGTCTTAATATGAAGGAGTTTCACGAGAAAGTACAGTTTCGAAAACTTATCATAACCCGGATATAACGACTGCCTTGCTTCTCTCAACAAGGACTCAAATGCTTTCGATTGTCTTGTGTCACTCCTGTGACTACTCGCCCCAATTGTAGTCCCCTACAAGTCTGCCAGCATTTGTGGCAAGCCTTCGTAACCAACCCCAACATTATCTCCACTGTCATCATTATTGTCTTCTTCTTCATCCTCAAATACCACTCGTACGTCACGGTATTCCTCGTGAAATTCCTAACACGTATACCTCTTGTCCATCCCGTGTAGGATTAGGTGCTCTTTAGCCTCATCTATGTTCATATAATCCCTATTATTGCACCTCCTACATGGACATCTTATCCTATTTCTCCCATTTGTAAATGCACGAGCAAACTCAATAAAATCTTTGATCCCCTTCACATACTGTCACGCCCCGAATTCCCATGAACCCGAGGCGCGACTGACGAGACAGTAAATAAAATAAAATAAAGGACAACTTAAACTAATTTAGCTAAGTATGCATCCATTACCATCAATACATCAAAATAACATAAAATACATCCCATAACTACATCGTTCATAGGTCATTCGAGCTTAAGCCCTACATCACAAAATATGCCCCACATCACAAAATATGCCCCAACGGCTAAATATCCTCCTAAGCTCATCTCTCCTCCACTCTGCAAGACTTCCTCAAGTCTCAAGTGCCGAGAGCGTCATCTGAAATGTTGTCTCACGAATGGGTCAACTCAACTGTTGGTATAATATAATGCTAATGCAAGAAACAAAATTAAGGACGTGGCATGTGTAAGTGTACAGTTATATCTACATGGCATTCAATATCACCAATGCAACATATGAACATTATGCGTGATGCACTCATGCAAACTCCATGTTACAACCATGCCTCACTTTATGGACCTTCCCCGACGGCCTGAGCATCCAAGTATGTCTCACTTTACGAACCTTCCCCGACGGCCTGAGTATCCAGTATGTCTCACTTTACGGACCTTCCCCGACGGCCTGAGTATCCAGTATGTCTCACTTTACGGACCTTCCCCGACGGCCTGAGTAACCAGTATGTCTCACTTTACGGACCTTCCCCAACGGCCTGAGTATCCAGTATGCAGTATGCCAAATGCTCAACTCACGCCATGTCCAAAGAATCACATTATGCCAATATGCTCATGATTCCACCATGTCACAATGTAATCCCAATGAATCATCTTATCCCCACATGAAGCATGCTTTAAACAATGTATCACACAATAACATTCCAATCACAAGATCTTTTTATCAAGGGTACATGCCAGGCACAATCCACTTAACACATGTTTTAAATCACGTATTACATAATCTCAACAATTCTCAAAATATAATCTACACATCCTGCTAACGCGTGCGATATACACATAGTCATGATCCATATTCAACACCAAACTTTCAACAAGATAACAAGGAGCACATAAGCATATGAGTAATAAAACAAATGTGTGAATCATCAAGTCAATATGGCAGTTATTCCTAAACTTAATTCTATTTCTTACTTAACACAATATATCGTACCTGACGGGTTGGTATCAACCCTAAGAAGTAGCGCTGGCAGTGTAATGGAACAGTAAGAAGTAGAAGGTCAGACCGCCTTCTCCTTGCCCTTCAGTGCTTCTAAAATTATAGAATGCAACTTAATCCGTTGGCTATTTGAATGATGCTATTCATCAGATTTTATGTCTTTATTTTATAATTTTCTATTTTGTTAGATTAAATTCTATCATTATGTCCGGAATGCCAGAGAAAATAGGTTTGGGCTTTCGCGAAATTTAATTTGGACATCCGGGCTAAAAAGGCAAAGCTGTCATTTTGCACTTTAACAGGTTCCCATTTCCCGAGACCTTTCCTTGTAAATCAGACTCAACGGTTGAGTCTGAAATGTTCGAGATAATAAGATTTCACTATTTTTTTTATTTAAATCGGGTTTCGTTTGACTGTGTTTTGACTCAGGGGCGTTTTGGTAATTTTAAAGGGTTCCACTGGTCTTTTATTTTTTGAGACCTCATATCGAGTCACAGACCTCACCGTTGGTCTTAGTAGGTCCAAAATAGTTAGAAAACATATAAGGCTTGTCTCATTTGGGCGTCGGACCATTTTAGAGCATTTAATTTAATTAAATATATTTAATTCATAAAATGGGAATCAAGTATTACATATATATTTATTCAGGGCAATTATGACCACGGGATTGTCCTGTCCAAACGGTTCACGCGCCTCAGCCCCACGCGCCCCAACCCGTTTCGATTCCTGGCAGCCACAATACCCCCCACTTTTTTTTTTTCTTTTTCTTTTCATTCGTTCAACACGGTTGGGCCAAACAGGCCCAATCTTTCTTTTTAAACAAAGCAGCCCCCCCATTTTCTTATTAAAAATTAAACAGGCCCAACCCCATACCCTTAAACCCAACAGGAATGGCCCAATCGACCCCTTCGCGCCCTCGACTTCCCGACCTATCTCCGGTCGTCTTCCCCGATCGAACTCCGGCCATTTCGCTGGAAAACCGCGATTACCCCTCTCATTTTCTCCTTATTTTTACATCCAAATTTCTTTATTTTTACATCAAAATCCTCCTAGGAACCTCACGAACTCATTTAACACTGTCTTGAGCTTCAAAAACCAAGTGGGAACTCACGGAACCCCTGTAAACCCTAGTTGGCCGTGACTTGTAAATAGGAGTTTCTCCCTTGTTTCTTGACCATTTAAAGTGATTCCAACGGGGTTGGAATCCTTGGAGGGTCTTTGGTCGGTCCTAGAGGGAATGATAAGGTTTTGCTCCGGTCCTCTCGGACCCGAGCTTCAAGGTGGCCATCCATGGAGGTCCCTTCACGGTTAGGCGTTCTGGGTTTGGTTTAGGCTTGGTTTTCACACCTCAGTTAAGCCTCACACATTCTAGATGCCATGCATGCATTCAGGAAATTTAAACAGTATATATATATATATATATATATATATATATTCTAGAAAGAGAAATACAAAAGGGTTAGTGATTTTTTCACCTCAAACTGGTGTTTCCTCTCTCTCTTGCTTGCTTCTAGTTTCTTCCCAGTGATTCCAAGGTGAGTGAGGGCTGCCTGTAACCCTTCTTCCTCTTCCTTCTCTCACTTTCTCTCTCTACACTACTCTCTCTCTCTACCCGAACTCACTTCTGTTTCTCTTTTCTCTCTAACCAAAATGAACTTCTTATGTATATACACTCTCCCTCTCATTGTCCAGGCCAGCTAGCTATAGCCCCTCCCTACCCTTCTCAAATCCAATGGTTTCTCTCTTCACGCACATCTAGATACACACATACATCACCTCACAGCCTGCCGTGGCCCCCCTATTTCTCTCTCCTTCCCATACTTCTTCAGCTTTCTCTCTTTTCCATCAACTTTGCATTTAATGCAAAGTTGACCTTGGTTGTATATTATATATATATACATATATTATATCATGCACACATGCACACTGTTGCATGCTCGGCAGTCCACACACACACACCTGGTTGCCAATAACCTGATACATATATATATATATAACTATCTTTATATATACACACTTAAACCATATCACACCCACACACACATCAGTGCATATATTTATATATTTACATATTTCTAATTGCATGCACATATACAATATATATATATATATATATAATATCCTACATGTATGCATACATTCAATATACCCACACATATATGCATACATGCACACACTTAAATTATTTAATAACAGTAACAATAAAAATAAATAATAATAAAAAAATTTCATGTTATTACACATACCTTGGCAAATGCTTGCCCCTCAAGTCCATCCAACTCTTATCCATTTTCGTCTACCTAATACAAGTCAAAAATGATACTCATTATAAATATGAAACATGAATCCTATCACCTCCAACTTCTCTATAAAGGGTAAGGTGGTCCTATCCCATTCGTGAATGCATAATCTACATTGCAATCAGTAGCGAATCAAATGCTTGATTCCACTCGGACAAAATTTTGGCAGCTTCTCCCCACGGTTCTCCAAGTATACGAGATAGACGTTAGCACGCCTAAATATATACCCAGAGAACAATAGGAGACCGTGCTGAAATTTTGTCATAATGGAATATTCAAGCATGAGTAACTATTGATTGCAATGCAGATTTATGCATTCTCGAACTGTCCTCTCTGGACAATTCAAGAATCGATTTTCATACACACGAGCCCAATCGCGAATAAATTTCCCGACAAGATTCACATGTGATGAAAATGAGTCCCGAACGGGGCTAGGCTTACATGAATGTAATTGCTAACTTACAAAACAATCACCATAATTTTTTTTTCACGAAGTAATCCCTAAAAAAAAAAAAACAAATCAAACAGTAAGGTTTTTCACAGAGTCGCAGCTACTTTGTGAAAGTTTTTATTTTTTTTTCTTTAATAACATGTGTGACACACTAGATAGTTGGTCGGCCACCTAGAGTGTGTGTGTGTGTGTGTCACACTAGATATTTTTGTTTTTGGTTAAACTAACATATTAAATTTAATCTCTATTTGATTTTAAAGGCAAAAGCAATTAAAGTCTATAAGAATGATCCGTCACGCCAATGGTTTAGGAAAACTAATGACATTATTCCATCTCAGCACTAAGCATTCACATGAAAATATCATAAATTAGCTTATGCTTTATGATTTATGTTTTTTTCCTTTTTATTTTTATTTTTTCTATCTATTGAGAGTCCCATTCCCATCCACTAGCTTTTTTAGGCCTCCTATATCTCTGTGACCAAATTTAATGTAATTTTAAATTAAACTCTAACGTAAATATAAGACTGTCACGCCCCAAATTCCAGCGAACCCGAGGCGTGAGTAACGAGACAAAAAGAAATAAAATAATAATGAAATGAAAGATAACAATGACATTCTCATACATTCCGTACACTGTTCTAATACATACATGAAGTCTGGTCCGTTGGTTCACAATATTCAAAATGAAATACAGTCTCGGGCTTATGCCCTTACAAAATATCAAAAGCGCCCATCGGGCCCAATATAACCCTCAATCAGACCGTCTCTATATCCCGTACAGCTGGAACATCATCTGAAATGTTTGCCCCACTAAAGGGGTCAGCTCAACATGCTGGCACAATATAATGCTAATGCAAGAAACAAAACTAAGGTCGTGGCATGTGCGAGTGTACAGTTATTTCTATATGGCATTCTATATCACGATGACAGTATATAGACAGTATACAGTATATGAGCAATATGCATGACACACCCATGCAACTCTATGCCACCCATGTCTCATGATACGGTCATTCTCCGCTGGCATGAGTACCGCCACTTATGTCTCGCTTCACGGTCTGGAATCCGTCAGGCTTGCAAGTACCTAATGGCCGATTTTGGGTTTTTCACCACAGGATCTGCACCCTCATAATGCAAAGCACCAAGTGCTTACCCACGCCATGTCCAAGGAATCACACCATGCCAATATGCTCCAATCTCATCATGTCATAATGCAACCCCCAATGATGCATTTCAGTCATACATAAAACATGCTTTCAAGTGTACAATTCATAACGTCAACAATTCTTCAAGCAGATAATTCACACACCACGTTAACACATGCGATATACTCATAATCATCATTCAACTAAACAAGGTAGCACATAGCACGTAAGCATGTGAACACTCGGGCAAACATGTGAACAATGAACACAGCGAAGCAAGTATTCCTAATCTCAATTCTATTTCTTACTTAGCACAATATATCGTACCTGGTAATCGATCTCAAACCAGAAAGGTATACTCGTAGTCAAGTGAAACCACCGTAAGAACACTGAAGGTCAGGTCACCTTCTCTTTGCCTTTCCGTGTCCCTAAAATTCATAACACGAAACTCAGTTTAATCGCCACTTGAATTATGCTATTCATCAAATTTTACGTCTTTATCTTATAAGCTTCTACTTTGCTAAATTAAACTCTACTGTTGAATCCGGGACGTTGAAGAAAATAAGTTTAGGCTTTCGTAGAATTCAATTCGGGCACCTGGGTTAAAAAGGGCAAAACAGTCATTTTGCACTTTACACGGGTTCTTACATTTCGTGACCTCTTTTCACAAATCGGACTCCACGGTTGAGTCCGGAATGTTTGAGATAATAAAATTCCACTATTTGTTTACCTAATTCGGAATTCGTCTGACAGTGTTTCAAGTTAGGGGCATTTTGGTAATTTTAAGGGTTACTACGGGTCTTTTATTTTTTTGGGACCCCGTCTCGTAAAACGGACCTCACCATTGGTCTCAGAATGGTCGAGATAGTCAAAATACACCTATGACTTGTCCCATTTGGACTCCGGGATGTTTTTGAATATTTAATTAATTAAATTAATTTAATTAAATAATTAATTAATTAATTAAATTAATATTTTATTAATAATTTAATCAGGTGGGTCAAAGTGTAATTTCTAACAGTTGGGGGGTCAATTTGTAATTTCTGAAAGTTCAGGGTTAAGGTTCAAATTCTAAAAGGTTCAAATTCCAAAAGGTTCAAATTCCAAAAGGTCCAAATTAAAACTAGTTTAATTTGTTATTCTAAATTAGGTTAACCAAACAGGGCTTATCCGGAACAGGGATAGGATATCCCTGTTCCTATTTTAAATTTAAAAGTTTTTAATTTCTTATCTCCGTAACCAAACGCCCCAATTTGGTTTTTAATTTAAAACCAGTGGCGACACGTGGCAGGGGCAGGTCAGCCCAAGCCCGACCCGAACCGACCCGACCCGACCCGACCCGGACCCGTACAGTCATCATCTCCCCCCCGTTTTTCCGGTAGGGTTCCGGCAGTCTCCGGTCACCTTCTCCGGCGACGTCGCCGGAATTTCAGGAAAATCAAGTTTTCAAACTTGATTTTCTTGGTGTTTTTGATGCCCCTTTCAATCCCAAACCATTCTAAAACGTTTTTGGAACCCTTTAACATCATTTTGAAGCTCTTAATCACAATGAAAAATCAGATTTCCCCCCCCATGGCCGTGACCTGCACATCCATTTTTCTCCCTCATTTCTCAACCATTTTGGTTGATTCTTGTCCCTAAATTCTCCATATTTTATGCTCTATAAGTTCTAACAATTAAATCTAAGCAATAGGTTACAAAACAGATCATGCACATATGAGATTTCTAGAGAGAGAAAATAATGGGTTTTGAAACTTTACCTCCGTTTCTCTCTCCTTCTCTTGGTTCAACCTCTTTGTTCTTCCTCTGGTTCTCAGCTTCTCTTCCTCCTTTCTCCTCTCTTCTCTTCACAGTCCCCACTCTCTCTTTGCCTTCACTTTCTCTCTCTCTATATCTCTCTTACTCTCTCTCTATAATCTCACGATCAGTCTCTCTCTCTCAACTCCCACCACACACTCATATACATACAGACCACACTCACACACCTCCAACCACTCTCTTACACACACCATGCCTCCCATGCCTTGTTTGAGTGTATCACACTCAAACTTACACACACACACAACCGGGTACACACACACACACCTCACACAACCTGATATATATATATATATACATATATATATATATATATTCACATTTAAATATACACTCACCTTGTACACATATACACACACAATTTAAATTTAAATTATATGTATATATATATATATACACATATATACATACATCCATCATAATAATACTAATAATAATATTAATAAAAATAATAATAACAACTTGAAATTTTTATTTATTAAAAAAAAAATTTTCAGGTTGTTACAAAGACAATCATTAATTTTGAATATTGTATGAGAATTCTTTCATAAAAAAACTAAGTCAATAAAAAAAAAATAACCAACTTCTAGTTCAGAAAAATAAGAAATCTTTTGCAAAACAAAGATCGTGGAAGAACTGACACAAATCTTGGATTACTAATCGTGTTTTACCTCTCAAAACTTAATCATAAATATTTTTTTTTCTCTTTTTAAAATTGATATTTTTAGACTCTAAAATTTGAAATCTATCAAACAAGATAAGATCCACAATTCATATAAATTTTTCTAAAATAGAGGAAGAGACACAGGGTGAAAAAAAAACCAACTCCAATGCTTGCCTCAAACAATCCTCTATAGCCTAAAATATAACAGGTGAAGTCAAATATCATTCTCCAATGTATTGTTGTTGTATCTGCTGCTAAATTATAATTGGGATAATTACACTTACCTCCCTTGAGGTTTCTGACAATTGCAGAAATCTCTCCTACAGTTTTTAAAATAACACTGTCCCCCCTGTCAGTTTGGTCGGACTAACGACGTTAACAGAATTAAGTCAATTACCAATATACCCTTATATATTAATTAACCTTTCTTCACTGTCATCCATTTTTCTGCCCTAAATACTCCATTTTCTCTCTCTGTCAAACCCATTTTCTTACACTAAGTACTCCATTTTCTCTCTCTGTCATCCAATTACCATTGATTGTTTCGAACAAATTTACGGGCGGAAAAGCCGATGTGGACAAGCAAGAAGACGATGACGAAGTGGGCTATGGCGAAATAGAGTTCTGACTCGTACTGATTAGGTTCTGGATCGTTTCAGACCATTCGCTGTTAGTAATTACAGACACAACATCACCTTCGTCGTCGTTATTGTCTAAAAGCTATTTTTCGAGCTCTTGCAGCCGATTCATCATCTTATTCTCCGACTCTTGCCCAGACGGTTCATGGCTAAAAACTCTGTTTTGAACCAAATTTGGGTACGAAACAGAAGGAAGTTAGGGTTCGTAGAAGGGATGATACCGTTTCCGTTGCAGAAATTGATTGGCTGTTGTAGCAATATTGTTAACAAATCTAATCAAAATCCGTAAATTTCAAAACTGTAAGCGGAAACAACACGAAATCGATTCGATTTCAATGAAATTTACAGCAAATAAATGGACCAAAACGTAAGCTTAGAGATAGAAAAAACTCTAATTTGCAGAGAAATCTAGTGGTGGCTTGGAATGGGTAGAACAGTAAGATGGATTTGTTCTTCCCATGGAGATTTATTAGAGAGAGAATTTGAGAGGAGAAGTGTAGAGAGATTTAAGAATTCAAAAATCTGTATCAAGCCCTTTCAGCAAATTATCAGGTCATGCTTCCTCTGAATTCGCCAGTTCTAATGAGGAGTTCTCTGTTTGTGAACAAATCGCGAGTGGGGACACCGAGTTGAAAGCTCCAAATGAAATGAATTCAAGAAAAAGAAAAGCCATTTCTAGGGGAAAAGTAAAGAAAGTGGCATCATCCCAGCCTGCCAATGCCACAAAGGTATATACATTATAAAGTCAAAAAAAAATTTCCAATTTTCCTTCCTAAATATTTGATATAACTGGGAACATTTCTGTTCCAGGTAGTTGAAGCAGAGGATGATTCATATTCAAAGCGATCCAAAACGTCTGAAGGTAATGGAAATGAAAATGGAGGTCTGAAAGAGAGGAGGAAGTAATGAGAAGTAATAATGGGGCAAGGGAACAAGCCAAGAGCAACAAAAACCTCCTCAGCCTCTTAAGGACTACATTCATGTTAAAGCAAGAAGAGGTCAAGCTACTAACAGCCATAGTCTTGCCGAAAGAGTAAGAACTATTAAAATCTGATTCTCTGGGTACTCATTCTATACCACCATGTTATGGTTTCCATTAACATTAACATTTTTGGCGTTTGGCCAGGTTCGAAGAGAGAAAATCAGAGAACAGATGAAGCTTCTCCAAGACCTTGTACCAGGTTGCCTCTTAGATGGGTATGAATGATAATGCTTGAGAGAGAGTCTAATACCCCAAAAATTCGACATGGCTTAGAGTATACACCGATTTAATACAAATAAATTATGTGACATTAATAATCCGAGATAACCTAAAATGCAGTAAACCATAATTGTTTAATTATTAGAAAATATAAAATTAATCCAAACCATTAAAAATAATATAGGCTCGGGAAATAGATGGCTTGGTCAACCAAGAGCCGGAGATGAATAAATGGAATTCATACGAAAAATTAATTATGCAGGTAATATGAAAATAAAATAAATTAGTATGGAGACCCAAAATCAGTAAAATAGATAATAAAGAATCAAATCCCGACTTTAAGTCAATTTATTGACATATCACTGACGTGCCATAAATGAAGATTTTATGAAATAAAATATTAATACGAAAGATATAAAATAAAATAAATAAAGATATTGATTATATATAAAATATATGGAAGTATATTTTATAATTAAAATAATAAAGGGAGAGTACAACCAATATATATTATATTATATATAAATCGCAGGAGATAAATCAAGAAGAGAGTGGAAGTTGCTAGAACTATATCCACGTGAGAAAGAATCAGGAAAAAGAGAGTATGTGGAAGGTTCTAGCTTCAGCCGAACCAATTGATAAGAGGGAAAAATCGTGGAGCTTCTAGATTTTTTGAGAAGAAAAAAAGAAAAGAAAAGGAAACAAAAGAACAGAAAAGGGAGTCGGTGCTCTGCGCAGGAAGTGGTAGAAGCTGCTAGAAGGATCAAGATATATATAAATATATATATATATATTAGGTGTATATGTGTGCAAGAAATTGGGAGGGAGATTTGGAGAAGTTTGCAAAGTATATGTGTATAAGCGAGTGTGTTGTACAGCGGTGTAGAGGGGGCGATGATGGTGGTGTTGAAGGCGGGTATCGCGAGGATCGCGTTTGATGCGTTGATTGTGTAGCTGTGTGGCACGGCTGGAAGAGCAGCGTCTGGATGGCGTAGGTGACCTATGTTGCTGATTGAAGGAAAAGGGAAGCTGAAGGTTGCATTTTGAATTTGGGATTTTGAGACTGCTGCTATAGGAGTTGCGGTGCAGGTGTTGGTGTTGGGCTTGTTCGAATTAGGTAGCGGTGCAGAGATATATATATATATATATATATATTTGGTTGTGTTGTGTAGCGGTGTGATGGTGTTTTGTGGGTCTGTAACGTTAAGGCGTGATTTGGTGTTGGTAGTGATATTGGGTAATGGTTTGAATTGATGGAAATTGGAGGCTTTAGAGTTGAGAATTGTGACAGCATGTTTAGAGAAGAAGAGAGCAGCAGAACAATAGCTGTTATGCTTCAACAGCAGCAGTAACTATTAAGGGAATTGAAACAGGGAGACAGCAGTGGTGGCGGCAGTAGCGGTGCAATAGAGGCGCAACTTTGTTCTTCGCGGCTGCAGTTCATGTACACGGAGGCCATTAGTTCCATGACTGCTTTCCTGATTTAAGTCATCTTGCTACTCTGTTACCTTAGAAGGAAAATGGGCAGTACTTAATTTTATTGGGAAAATCATATCTTCCAGTTATAGAAGAAGTATTCTGCGGATGGTAAGAAATGAAGGGAATCCAATTCAACAGGCTGCGACCAATGTTAGTGTAGCGGTGTAGTGAATTGCATCAGTTATATGTATATATCTATGCGTATGGTGGTACAGAAGATGGAATATATGTATGTATATATGTGTGTATACGTGTAATGGTGCAGTAGGTACATGTGGGTGTATATGTTTAGCGTGTAGGGAGTATATGTGTATGTATATACCTGTGTGCGTGTTGGTTGATTGAAGAATTGTAACTAGTAAATTAGTATAGCTGCACAGAATAGAATTTTGGGTGCAAGAGATAGTTCCTGGTTGCTGGCATTTGGAGCAAGGCCACGGTTGAGAGACTGCAACCCAGTTTTCTTTTTCTCTAATGACCCATCTAATTTGGAATCAGATGGCTTCAGTTTGGAGGATTTAAGGGGCGGTTGTTGGCTGGGTTATAAATAGTGGTGCTTGCCACTCTGTTATCTCAAAAGGAAGATAATTTAAGAAGTGAATCATGTTGGTTGCTTCAATCAGTTTGGGTATTGGGTCTCTTGTTCAGATGGAGATAGCTCACTCAATTTCAAGCAGAGAAGTTATTGTCCATTCATCTAGAAGGTTGACTGAGCCTGAAACTTTATTCAAAAACGTAATGGCCATTCTTCGGGATGTTGTTATCTGTTATGATGGCACGGTGAGAAATGTTACAGAAAGAGGGAAATAGGTAACTAGAATTATGATTCCCGGATTGCCAAGTGAATCCGATGGTACCAACATCAAGTGATTGTTTCTTCTACATCTCTACTGCTATGCTAATTTAATATTTGTTAATAAGATGCTAAATTGTAACTTGCCATGATCCTTAATACTTGTGACATCTTTTATGGTTTTGGGGTTGATAGTTAATAATAAATAATTTAGTTTTGTGCTCAAGCTATGGCAAAATGGTAATGCCTTACATAAAAATTAAATAGATGCTTGATAGATAACGGTAGAGTCCAAATGATTTATATCATAATCCCGATAGCTACTAAGCTTAATTAAGGAATATAATAGTCTTAGTTAAAACCTAGTGAGAGGATAGCAGGTCATTAGACTATCTTAGGGAATCTGATAGATGCCTAAGGTGATGAATAATATATGAATGGTTAAATTCTGATCTGTCTGTAATTAATGATGATTATTCAGGATGATGATTATTCAGGATGACGATTATTGAGGACATGCATGGAGGTACCTAATGCATCTGGGGGATATCTGTGAATGGAGATAAGCATAAGTTTGTGAGTAACTCGGACTCCTGACTTGGTGTATATTTTCTGTACTACCTAAACTTGTATACTGTACTGCTTTATATGCTGAATTGTTTTATGCACTGTACTGTTTTAAATGCATATGTTTTCATGCATACTCGTTGTACTGCATTACTTGTGGCATGATTTTGTTCTATCCTGCCTTCTGATATATCCTGTTGATTCTGTTCGAGTCTGTTGTTCTGTTACCCGTCCTTGGAGTCTAGTTTGATTCTATTCAGTTATGTTGAGTCATGTTGTGGGGCCCATTTCGGGATTGAGTATATCAGTAGATGGATAGCTGGCTCTATGGGACGCCCAGAACTCAACATCCGCTCAATCCTATCTGTTCCGCTCTGATACCGACCCCAACCGGTAGTGTGCTGTGGGGATGCGGGCCTCTATGTGTGGGGTGGGTGACTGGCGGATTATCTTGTGCAGCATCCCACACTACCTAGGGAAGGTTCAGGCACTTTGAGTTGTATCTGTTCTATTTGAGCTGTATCTGTTCTACTTGAGCTGCATTGTTCTATCTGAGTTACATTTGAGCATGCATATATATATATATATATATATATATATATATAAACTGGTTTTGAAACCCATGGTAGGAACCTATGTTACTCACTGAGCTTGTTTACGCTCATTCCATTTATTTAACATTTTTCAAGATATAACTCCATTGGACTAGAATGTATAAGGAGATGATACTAGTAGGCTGTGAGGCATTTCAAGTACGGATCTGATGGCATGGATTTGTGGAGCCTTGGGTTCTGATGGATTGATTCTGGCTATTCAGGTGAGTGACATGTTATGATTGACTTCGTTGATATGCATTAGATGTATTGGGACATGGCTCATGGTAATGGTACTCTAGAGAGATTAGATATGTTCTGTGCTCTCTGACTAGTGATAGATGTGTTCTGTGGCTTAGAGTTATTAATTGGTTGATTGTAGACTTGCTCTGTGGTACATACTTCTAATTGTGGTATATTGATGAGTTGCGTTCCCATCCGATAAAAAGGTTTTAATTTCCGCTGTTCTGACCCTACATTTGGAGTGCAATTCATTATACGGTTCAGAAGATTGCCTTCGGTTGGTCGCATTGTCAGTCGGAGACTGACAAGGCGGCTAATTGGCATCACATCTTTCGCATTCGCGTAGGGTAGGGTGCGGGATGTGACAGAGAGAGAGAAAGTATTTTTTTAATTTAAAAAATTATTATTAAAGTGAGGGTAGTTTTGTCATTTAATCATGATTTGTAAGGGGCAAAATTGGCATTTAGACAAAAAAAATGCTTAAATCATCAAATTCTGTTAGGTCAACTAACGGTCATTGACGGCAGGGGGGAATTTGTTACCGACATTGAAACCAGAAGGGGGACAGTGGTATTTCAGAAACTATAGGGGAGGTTTCTGCAATTGTCAGAAACCTCAGGGGAGGTAAGTGTAATTATCCCATTATAATTTTGTTAAATCTTTTGACAACAAAAATAGCTTTTTTTTATCCAAATACTATCTTTATCTTAACCTTATAAGAACTATCTTATGAAACGGCTAGAAACCCTTGCACTTAAAAACGAATGGTGATTTGGGTCAAAGGAAGAAAAAAAAGGTATAACATTTTACTACTATATAATACCAAAATTTAATTTTGACATAACTCAAATAGTTGGAGAAAACAACATT